>JAUMHL010000030.1:3240573-3270551 GCA_032362345.1 Sandelia bainsii
ATAGACTGATCATTTCTTTGTTAGTGGGCAAACTTACAAAATCAGCAGGGGTTCAAATAATTTTTTCCCTGACTGTATGAGACATAGTTTTCAAACTATGAAGTGATTTTCAAAATTTCAAAAAAACTTTCAGCAGCCTTGGGCTTGTGACATTATTAAAAATTCACCAAACTGTAGATTAAAACATTCTGTCTAGATCTATCACTATCTGAATATTGGCTTATTTTGTCACACCCAGAGTGTAAACCGTAAATAGGAGAATAGACTAATACAGCATCTGTAAAAAGTGCCCCCCCCCCTGCAAGGTAACTTGCAGGACCCTTTGACTACATGGTGCAGGTTTTGGTTTGATGTTGACCTTCTAGATTTTGACCTTCCAGACAGTTGCATTTATACAAGCAACTGATTTCACTCTCTCTGACTAATAGCAATATTTACCATTTAAATGCTAATCTATGGTAGCATGCTAATGGTAATTCCATAGATTGTATATAAGAGTATATGTTCTATACAGTCTATGGGTAATTCCCATTATGTGTTAGCATTGAGCTAGTAGTAGATTAGTAGTTAATTGTCACATTTATGGTAGCTATGCTGATTATGTCACTCTGAGTTATCCATCCATCCATTATCCTAACTGCTTTTCCTGTTAAAGTTTGTGGGGGTGCTTGAGCCAATCCCAGCTGTTGTTGGGAGAGGTGGGGTACACCCTGGACACGCTGCCAGTCTATAACTGGGCTGACATACAGCGAGATAGACATTCACATTCACACCAATGGGCAACTTAGAGTGACCAGTTAACTCTAACCCCTACCCCCCAACCCTGACTGTATATCTTTGGACTGTGGGAAGAAGCCAGAAAGACAGGCACAGAAAGACACCTGGATTAAAAACCAGGTCCTTCTAGTTGTGAGGTAATCATTTATTTAATTTATTTTCACTTTTTTGTTGTAGCTGTTTAAAATCTTTCCATCCTCTCAAGAATAACACACTTTGGATGCAGCATTCATTTTTGTTTTGGCATCATTGTATATTTGAAACCAAAATCCTATGAAAAGCTGTTTAATTTCTGTGACACTGGATCTGGTATCAACCATCATACACCTACAGTACAAAGCCACTTCAATCATGCAAATCAGTAGTAAATGAATCCATCAACTCTCTCTAAATGATATGCTCCTCTGCTTCATGATTCAAGGTCTGGAGGAGTAAGATGGAAGGAGCACTTCAGAAGGAGTATCTATGCCGTTGACATGGCATCTGGTTTCGTTTTTAGTATCGGTTATGTGTAGTGTCTCTTTAAATTTCCTGCTGTGTTATCCAGAGATGTAGCTGTTCAGCAGTGAAACGGTTTGAACCTGTGAAGCTGTGACCTCTCTGACCTTTTTTACCCACAGCGTACCTGACTTTCTCACGGCACAAACGTTAGTTTACTTATACAGAAAATATTGAGAAATAATGCTTTAACCAGGAGCCAAGAATGAAAATATGGAGCTTGACGTATTTTCTTCTTTTCTTCTTTCTCTTTAGGCTGTCGTGTAATCTAAGACATCTTAGGCATTGCAAATGTTGGATACCTGTTCTCATTTCTATTGCCTCTTTCCACTCTTCCACACCTTTTTTTCATTCAAAAGAATTAGCAAGCCGTTAAACCAATTTCACACATCTCTGACAACAAATCCAATGAACGATGCCAGAGAGAGAGCACAAGATAAAATTAATGTGGTTGCTTGTGCTTTTCTCCCCAAAATTAAATTGTATTCAGCAAATAACAGATGTGATACACAGCATGTGTTCTATCCCGATCAATCTGGGCTATTGAGAAACACACCCACACAAATGCACAAAAAGATGTACTTAACAGGTTTCCTCTAAGCTCATTACTCCTATGGCCGCTTGTGTGCATACAAATCACATTCCTGCTAGTAAGTGGATTGCGGCAACTGCCGTTTTCGCTGAATTGATTTTCCTCAGCCTTATGTTAAACAATCTCTGCGGCTCGTGTGGCCTGGTCCTGCATGCATTGGCTTTAGTTAACAATTTTCATTACATCAGTGTCATGTTTCATTACATCAGGGTGGCAAAACACTTGACTTCTTCTTTTAATTAAAGACAAGATTAGATTTAAGCGCATGTCTCTTCTATTCTCATGTGACATGAGAATGAAAGAAGAACAGGTGTCACTAATAACATTAAGGATGGTTCTGTTGCATTTAGTTGTGCTAGTGAACACAACCGTGAACATAACCCACATACATATTCATTTGAAACAATTTTTACTTAGGTGTTGACAGAAGTAAACCCAGAAAATCCAAATTAATACTAAAAATGTGATGTAAGGTGCAGGCAAACCGAACTTCACCTGTCATTTATGTATATGTGCTCCAAAGTTCTAAGTGAACTGATTGGCAAAATGATGAGGTTCTCCAGTGTCCAGTCAGTTTTTAGAGAGTGGGTGGGATTGATGTCTCATTGAGGAACTACTGTTCTTTTGGTGCATATCTTTTAACTTTGATAGTTGGAATTTCCAAGTTCCCAGTGGGAAATTTCAACTTGAACACCCTCCAACTCAGAAAGTAAGAAACACTCACATTACTACTCTCTTTCTCTATATCTCTGTGCCTTTCAGACAATTTACCATCTAATGAGAGGTAGATTTTCAGGGCGATGTCCGTTTTCACACAGTGAGATTGTAACAAATTTACAAGAGATAACACATCTCCATAATGTATCATGGCTGTGTGTTCATTTCATGTGGCCTGATGAGTACTTCAGACATCTTTACTTATGATGGCAAACAAAGTGTCCCGAAATCACAGTCTAATAAGGTGATCCTCACTTGACTTAATTGATTTTCCTTATTTTACATCCACTTAATGTCATGACAGGCTAATAGTAATTACTGCTTTTGGATGAAAGCATTCACAAGAGACTGAATTGTGTATAAGCATACTTAAAAAGAGAAAAGACTGGTAAATACTAATTTCCCACAGAGAGGGCTGAAGAGATGTATTTATTGTTTTGTTTTTTCTGAAAATAATTCCTTTTTCATTTTATTTTTTCACAGACTCCATGTAACCAGAACAAATCAAACTATTGATAATAACTGGAAAAAATTGTAGAAAGACTTTTGGCTTTAACTGCAGTGAGTATCACGTCCTAACTGGATATGAGATCCCTTGCGGCTAAAGACTAAACCTGGCTCTGATATCAGCTGTCTGTGTAATGTCCTCTCTTGATTGAGCAATACTCCTTCTTTGCTGTGTATATGTGTGTGTCTGTGTCTCAGTGTGTGGTCATTTTTATGCTGATGAAAGTTCCCGCGCTCCCGGGTATTCACTGGGATTAACATAATTCTAGTTAATTGCCAAGGAAATGGCCTTTGAGACTCATCTGCACCATCCGCAGAGGGGAGGACAGATTCCCTCTCTGAGCACACTCAAACAACATTTACACGCTCGCTTTACACAGCTCAGGGTGAAATAATACAATTTTCAACGTTTTAATGGACATTAATGTACACACCACATGACAGACCATAAATGTATATTGTGTCCTGAAATACTGCATATTAACAGGCATATTACTCCCTGTACTGACTTTACAGAAAGTTAATGGGATCAAATACTGTGTTTGTGATAGATTACTGAATCATTAGCAAAATACTAAACCTGTCATATGTAATTATTTTATGAACAGTTTAAAATCATTGGACAGTTATTGGAGCAGAGGTCTATCACATCTTAAATCAACAAAGCAAAACTGTTTCTAAATTCAGCCAACGTGCTAATGATGACTGATCCAACCCACGACTCGAATGAGTAACTTTTTATTTTACAACTTGCTGCATCAGTGCCTCAGGGTTGGTTTGGGAAAAAGGAGGAGGCCAGACTGGAAAATAGATTCACAGACTCTCTATTAACTAGAAAACAGTCCTGTTGTTGAATTGGCTTTAAAATAAATATTTAAATGTATGCAGGTAACCGCACTAAGGGTCACATTTACATTTGGTGTACTCACCATAGAGCTAAGCTTGTATTTAAAGCTGCTATAATAGCCACTTTTTATTAACAATGGATGGAAGAACTCTGTGTAATAGTTATTGTTGTGTCAGAAAATGGTAAAAAAAACAACAACAATCAAATAATGCAGGTTTAAACATTAGCCCTTTTAGCAAAAATGTAAAGTATGATTTTCTCAGTGTCTCATTCTATTGTTATACAACGGCATTAACCGCTCTTCCATAATCAGTTTTTCTCTCTTGGATAGGAATAATATTGAGCAAGGCTTGTAGTGGCTGGAAAATTTGCTATCGTAGAGCTAATGGTACTCTGTGTATTGTATGTATTGTATTTTACCAGTTGATTACATGTCTTCACAGAGCTGACTAGGCCCACAGTTAAGCTTATTATCTTACACGCACAGTCAAGCTTTTTTTCAAGCTTTTTCAAGTTTTGACATGTCGGTGTAGGAAAAGCAGAGGTACAAATAACACCAAGTCGTCCAACCTAAAAGAGCATATACATTGTTTGTCTCTGCATCATTATACAACCCATAAAAGCATTTGTTGATAATGAACTCCTTTGACCACAGACGTCTGTTGAAATTGCACCATTCTGGTGCCGTCTCTGACAGTTACTGGCAGCACTGCAGCTGGCATAGCACAATTTTACTACCAAAACAGTCAAAAATGCTGGATTGTAATTGGTTGTGTTCAGGCATAAAATAAACATGGTTAGGTTTAGTAAGAATTTAGTGATTTGGCTTAAAATAATTGTATCCTGAAAAAGCTAGTTAGGGACAGAATCACATTCCTGCTAGTAAGTGGATCACCAGTTTTCCCCACAAAATTCTCTGATATCTCAACAAGTAAACAGGAAGAAATACCCAGTGTGCAATTGGCAGTGTCTTGGCAGAATGACCACATCTTACTCAGTGCTGCCACCATATGACCAAATCCTGTAAACCTGAAAACCTCTGGCAGCACACTTCTGAATTTATAATAAACAAATAACAAAATATTGCTATTCACAGATTAACCAAAAATAACTTTGAGAGGTATTTTACCCTAAATGGAAAATTATATTCTATCAGATTTGCCACATGGCTACATAAGTCGCAAATAACCCAAATATCAACACACAGATCCCCTCTACAAACCCACAATTGACAAGTTAATCTCAGTTTTCTCTGTGTGTACCAGTGGTGCAGATATCTGTTCCATCTCTTAGACTAAACAGTTTACAGTCACTCGCTTTGATGATAATGCTGCACATAAACTTCCCTTTCCTTGAATAAGCTCTGTGGAGAAATCTGGATGCAAAATCCTCTGAATGTACATGTTTTACTTTATGTGTAATAGTCCTGCACTGTCCAACATTTCATAGAAGTCAGGAAGTCGCCTCCTGTCACAACTAATTACACTCTAGACAGAGAAAGAGCAAGAGCCAGGAGATAAGGGTGATAAAAATCTAAGTAAAGAAATAATCAATTCATAGCACAGTGACGTTTCAGAGAGAATGTGAGCTATGCTGCAGTGACTATGTGTCTCTCAAACAAAGGGGTCATCACCATCTGCTGCATTACTGCACTGCATCAATTTCTGGACCAAACAAGAAATAATAACATCTAACACTATCCCACACAAGAGTAGTATCATTTGTTAAAGACTGAACACCAAAGTGTGATATTGACAACTTTTTTGCTGTGGATCCTCTGAATCCAGAAGAAAAGTTTGTATAAAACTGGCCATATGAACATTGAGAACTTGTTCACTCATCCTTATGTACCATTCCTCTTGCATGACTTTGGAAACATATAAGAATTGTTGCAGTAGTAGTATTTTCTACCATCTAGATATTTCAGGATGACATGTTCTTTCATTGAATTCAACATTAATGGCACCTCATTGTCACTCGAGTAGTGCTGGCTATTGTAATTCTGTATTCGCTGCTGACAACTTCCTCTAATAAACACAACCACCCACACACTAGGGAACATATACGGATGGGATTTTCCATAAACAAGTCCAGAAAAAACCTATTAGTGCGCTAGTACTTAAAGGACAAGTTCAGATTTTTGCAGGCGTGTCTTAAAAAGAACAGTTAGGCGCCCATATTAACACTAAATGAGCTTTTCTTTACTGTAATCATTCCTCCTGTCAATACTGAGCATGAAGAGATGAAGATGTCACTTCTTAAACCCTGGAACAATGGAACTGGTGGGGACCAAAATCCAGGGTCCTTGCTCTGTGCAAAAATGTATTCAAATTTGAATTTAAATCTAAATTGAGGTTTAACCAGTCTGGGTTTATTAAGTCAAATGGATAATGTTCCAAAGTTATAATCTCATTGGTATCAAATTTTCTCCTAGTATTTCCCTTTCTCTTTTGTATTGTTTCTCTGCTGAGCTGCAGTGGAGGGAAAGTAACAAAAAAATGAGAAGGTGAAATTTAGAACCAAAAACGCAACTTTGGAGGATATCTATTTAATGTGGTTAATTGGGCAGGTTGAACACTTATATTGTTTTCAGACCAACGTTTTTGCACAAATGAAGTACTGCGGATTATGGTCCCCTGTCAGTTACAACGGAAGCATCTTTTGTGCACATGGCTACAGAAAGTAAAATCTGTTTCAACCTGACTGTTACACATCAGTGAAGCATCATGTACAAAACCAGGGCACTGAAAGCGGAGGATCTTTGGAATGCAGCCGTTAAATAACACTACTAGATGCACCTATTCCTGTTAAGATACGTCATAGCGTGCTAAAATACAGTATCTGAAACTTACAAGGTTTATTAATCATCTTAAATATGATTCATTTAGTATAATTGGCTAGAAACTGATGACTAATCTGGAACAGGAGGCGCTAATCAGAACGTAGGTGAGACAGTGGCAACTCAGCTTTAGCAAATTTATGTTATTTCTATGTTATTTGTGTGTGACACTGATTGTGTGTCTTGTTGTAGGTACTATGTGTGTGTGGCCATCTTGATCTATTTCCTCCCTCTGCTGGTGATGGGTTGTGCTTATCTGGTGGTGGGACTGACCCTCTGGGCAAGTGAGATCCCTGGAGACTCTTCTGATCGCTACAAGGAGCAGCTGACTGCCAAACGCAAGGTAACATGCCCTTTAGATGACAGGTCACAGCTGTTAGTCGCTTTACTCACAGCCCTCACATGCACTTTTGTACACAGCCCTGATCAGGACACATTCATGTCTCTTTCTGCATTTTTCCTCCAGTGATGAAAGTATTGTAGTATTGCAGTCCACGTGTTGGCTTTTCAGCCCACTGCAGTGACGTCATTTTGTGTTTCCACCGCCACCTCTCCTCCCTTGTCAGGTGTAATCACAGTTTCAGTGTTGCAGTTCCTCAGACAATATTCTCCCAATGCAGACAACTTGCACAGACTTGCCTTTCTGACACAGAAGAGAAAATAGGATTCCTGTGAGGTATTTGCTAAGGTTTCTCCGCACTGATGAGATCGGTCCCTGCAGGTCAGTCTGTGAACATTTGATTTGATAGGCCTTTTTAAAGAATTGACTCCATTTGTGCTTCATTCTATTTTACCTTATTTTTCTGCTGAAACACTCTCATCGAATGATAACTACAAAGGCAAGAAACTTGTGCATAAGAGAAAGTGTGTTATAGGAAATGTCTAGAAATCTGTACTAGACAGAAATCTTAGAATCAATATTTCAGTGCTGAACTTTTTTTTATCTTCTGTGTTGATTGTCCAAAATTCTTTCATTATGTTACCTGTGAGGTCTACTCCTTCACTCCTTCTAATGAGGCATTCTCACAGATCTGTTACATCTGTCTATGTCCGTCAGTTTCGCTTCATTGTCAGTGAGCTCTCTCTGTTATTGACAGCGCTAATGACATGTCAGTGTGCATTAGATTTCCATTACGGCAGACGGAAAGTTCAGAGCGGTTTAGCTTTTTCTGGACAGACAGATTTTATGCCACTCATTTAGCCAACAGGGAGGCTGAAGAAAGAAATGAGAAGATGAACAGTGAGGCCACAGAGGAGACGGTCATTGCAGTGCAGCAAGTCTCATCATCAAAACATTACAAAAACTACAGAAAACTGACAATGCCTGCTGTAACTTTATTGCGATCAGTGGCTGGTTATACAAGACAGGTTTCACATGAATTATATTATTAATGGAGCATGTTATAATGTATAATACGTTCATGGCACTGACATCTCCGGCACTTTGACAGTAAACAATGATCTGTAACATCTGTTACAGCAATATTAAAGAAGCACTTCAGCCTCACTGATCTACGCTGAAGAGTATAAGGCTACTGGTCAAATCCAGCATAAAGTAGAGAAGCAAAAATGACAACAAAATGTTGCTCTCATGTGTCCCACAGGTGGTAAAGATGATGATCGTGGTGGTGTGTACGTTTGCCGTCTGCTGGCTGCCCTACCACGTCTACTTCTTGCTGCACCAGTTCTTCCCTGACATGTTTGAGGAGCCGTTCATCCAGCAGGTCTACCTGGCCATCATGTGGCTGGCCATGAGCTCCACCATGTACAACCCTATCATCTACTGCTGCCTCAATGACAGGTTAGTCAACATCCACATACACACACACACACACACACACATACACACAATAGCTATATACTGATACATTATACACTCAAATATTAATCTCAGCCTAACATAGATGAGCCGGACGTCAGTGTTTGAAACTAGCTTATGGTGTACAGATTTTTTCAGTCATCATCTGATGGTTGCCTGACAGAACAGACACATTTCTGTTTTGTGAAACCCAGCTGTCTACACAGGTTTTGTAATCGATTTGCTTCTGCTTTATGTTTGTTACCATGGTGATTGTGTGTTGGAAACTGAGCATCACTAAAAGGTGGTTGACATGTGGTGATTACTGTGCCTGATCCTCAGTACACTACCAGTCATAAGTCTGGACACACCTTCTCCTTCAGTGGTTTTTCTTAATTTTTCTTATTTTACATTAATACTGAAGACATAAAAGTATGAATAAAGAGGTTTGGAATTATGCAGTAAAGAAAAAAGTGATGAAAACAAAACAAACAAACAAACCGGATTATGTTTTGCATTTTTGATTCTTCAAAGTAGCCACCATTTGCTTTGATGACAGCTTTGCACACTGTCTGCATTTTCTCAGTCAGCATGAGGTAGTCACCTGGAATGAAAAACCTTTAACAATCTTGAAGGGGTTTCCAGAGGTGTTGAGAACTTGTTGGCTGCTTTTCCTTCACTCTCCAGTCCAGCTCATTCCAAATTTCAAGTTGGATTCAGATGGGATAATTGTGGAGGCCTGGTCATCTGATGCAGCTCTCTAAGGAAGAGAGTGATTGGAGAACTGCATCAGATATCGTTGCTGACTGATGATGATAGGCAAGTGAAAAAAGAAAAACCATGAAATCTGATGTGACAGTTCTGACAGCGGCTGCATTGTCAGGGATCAGATATAAATCAGATTTAATATTTCACAACTTCATGAATGGAAATATCTTTACATGTAGTTGTTAGTGTTGCAGTATGGACTCCTGATTGGTGATTCTGTGCTGATGTAGATTTAAGCGTTCCTACAATTGCTAAGTAGGAACTAGAATAGAAATTGTGGCTGTCCGGTATGTGTGCTGTCCTGATCCTGAAGATGTAAACTGTTCAAGGGAGGAGGATGTTTTTGCTATTGTTTGCATGCAATTATATTTTCCTTCAGGACTGCAGTCAGTTACACACACACTCACACACACTGATACACATAGCACATACACACAATCCTCCACTGCTGCCTTAGTGAGAAGTGGTTGAAATGTAGTGGTTAGAGTAGAGAGGCTACTTTTAGACCGCTTGTCTGGAGAGAATCTGCTCGCACTACAAAGATTTTCACACATGAACTGAAGTTAAAATATACCTCAAATTTCTAAATGCATTAGCTGAATCCTACTGTGATCATCAAGAGTTACTCTCAAACTGTGGCGTTTTCGGCATTCAGCGTGTCATTAAAAATGTCCAAGAATTTAAAGACGGCTGGCAAAATAAAAACAGATGGTCAACTCTGCTTGTTGTCTTCAGTCAGTCATCCTGCATTGTGCTCCGTCGCAGCCACCTGTTAATTGTCTTTGTGTTATCAGAGAAATGAGATTTCACACTTGGGTGTTTTTGCCTGCGAAACTCATTAGGTCCTAAAAAGGAAATTTGAGGGTTGGACAGCAGCAAGCTGAGATTTAGTCATTCAGTTTGGATATCGTCGCACTTTTATCTCTATCAGTTCAGCTGCTTCAAATGCATGAACGATAATGGCCGCCTGCTCTTGTTTTCTATCAGTCTCTTCTCATCTCTTCCCTGCTGTCAGTGATTGACATTTATCCTTTTCCTCTCTATTCTTCACTTCTCTCTCTATCTGGGTTTGTGTTTATTCTGATGAGGTATCGGCCCCTTGTGACTCTTTTGTGCTTATTTCTGTCATTTATCCTTTATTTACTTTTTTCGTATTTCTTTGTCATGATTAAAATAATTTCTAGCATTCAAATTAACACCTGCCAAACATCAAGTGCTGTGAAAAGTGGTTTCAGTAAAGGTCAACAGTAAATGTCATTTGTGCAAGATTTTGTGTTAATTAACATTTGAATACTTTTTACTCTTTGCCCATTTTTAGCCTCTATACACTCTTAATCGCAATGCAAATACTCCATTAGTCAGGTTTCCCCTACTGTCTGTTACAGTAGTTCTATGTCAACCTGTAACATACAGTACAGGAAATAGTTATGGCGAACGACTGTGTTTCAATGTGTAAAGTGGGGAAAAATGTTGTCACCTTTATGTGTAAATACTCATGGGTTCATGGCATTTAATTTATCTCTAATTTACATAAACTGTCTTGTATGCTCGACAAAATAACGTTGCGCCCGCAAGCATGCCATTTAAATCATATAACCCTATCCAGTCCTTGCCTAGCTCATAAAAAGAAGCATACTATGTCCATACATGTTACCTCATCTTTGATCTTCTTCCCTGACTTGCCATTGATAGATGATGTATGTAGAGGCCCATGATGTTGTATTCTCTTTGGTGTACAGAGGTATACAAGTATGTATATACTTGTATGCTCTTTGAAAGTAATCCAATGCTAACGTGCACCCCTTTGTATGTGTTTTGCATCTTCACATATCATATACCAGATTTTCAGAGCACTGAATAGTTACTTTTGTTGCTGACCATTAAAGCTGCATTAAAGATTTTACACATTTTCTGATAAATCTAGGGCAAATGGGATGTCCCAACAAGCTTTAGCAATTGAAATCCATCACAGTTTGCTACATGCAGTTCAGTTGGACTCATTCAGAGCAGCGAGCAGGATATTAATCATAAGACCAAGATGTTTGTCCCAGATGTAATGAAATTCCTGTCAGGCGTTTTTGAGATGAGAATACAATATACATGATGTCACAGTGACCATGACCTTTGACCTATAGACACTAAAATCTGATCAGTTCCTCACTGAGTCCAATTGGACATTTGTACCAAATTGGAATAAATTCTAAAACACAATACAAAAAACTTCACATATCGCATTTGCAAGAATGGGCCCCAAGCGTTCCTTAGGTATTGTGTTTGTAAGAATTGGGTAGCCGTACAGATGGACGGACAACCTGAAAACATAATGTCTCTGGCCTTGGCTATCACGAACACAGACACATAACAAAGAAACAAATATGGCCTATACAAACAACGTTAGTGATACCTACAGTACGAACTATCATTTTTATTAGCTATTATAAATAGCTAACCTGTAAAGTTTGTTACTAGATGTTGAAATACTGCTGCACAACACAGCAAGTAACAGTAGTTTTGGTGGATGTCAAGCTCATTGGTCGCACTGTTGCAACCAGACCGTACCTTGTGCACTGATCACGGTGTAATCCATCCTCATCTAAGATAATATCTTCCAGCTTCTAATTGATTGATTGAACACCCTGGATCCAGGTAATCAACAGTGGTTAGGGCATAAACAGCTGGAAAACAACCAGGACTGGATTTGCCCAACCCTGATATAGCAACTGAAATAAAATGTGAATGTAGATTTAAAGCAGCTATAGTGATGTTTTTAAAATGACAATGTAAAAACGCAACGCAAAAAAGCTCAACAGTGTGAGAGGAGTTGCTTGTGGGGATGAACCTACAGAGAATTCTAACCTGAATCTACATCTTCCTTCAGCCTTACAAAGACTTATAGTGATTGTCAGGTCTTTGTTTCTTTGGTGTCCAGCCCCCTGTTTTCAGCCACAGCAGGCAGCTGCTTTCAGAGAAAAAACTCTAATAAACCCAATATACACTACCAAACAGCCAACAGACACTTTTAGTGACTACTTGGTGAACAGAGAGGAGCATTTAGCTGCTAGACAGCCAGATATTTTTCTCAGATAACAGAGATAAAAAACCAAGCTAAAAGACAGTGAATGCAACAAATGGCCAGAAACACGACAGTAATGACAATGTTGCTCTGTAACTACTGACGTGTAAATAGGCCATTTGCTAACTACCATATCAACTTAAAAGCTGATGATACAGGATGTCAACACTGTCTTCACAGCTTGTTTAAGATGGCCCCAGGTGATTAATCTGAGTATTGTCACCTTGTAAATTTAACAAACTGTTTGCACAATGGTGTTTTTGGCCACTTCCTATTGCAATGAATCAAATATTTAATCTCCTTTTGTATCTGGATTTGGATTTGGATTTTGCATGAAGTAAATATCTGGAAATAAAGGAAATAAGCATTAAAGAGAACCGTTTATGTATTTTTAAGCAACAGATTATGAATCATGAAAATTTTGAAATCTGCACCAATCTAAATTACACTAGTGTCTGCTTTTCTTCTACAGGTTTCGTGCTGGTTTTAAGCAAGCTTTCCGCTGTTGCCCCTGCGTCCCCGAAGGGTCTTACGAAGGCCTGGAACTCAAGTCCACTCGCTACCTTCAGACCCAGACCAGTGTTTTCAAGGCCAGCCGAATGGAGACCACCATATCCACCGTTCTCCAGGTCGCAGATGACATTGAACAGGCCAAAGTCAAGGCGAGAGCAGGTCCAGGGCCCGGAGGGGCTGCAGTCGGGGCCAGACCACAACGCTCCTCCCTGGACCTGACCTCGAATGGGTCATCATCAAGGAGCGTCTCCAAGACAATATCAGAAACATCCAGTTTCTACTCCAGTAACAACCTGCAGGAATAGATCTCCAAGCTCAGGCAGGTGGCATTTTGCCAGACAGCAGGAAGAGAGTGAGTTGACTGTTCACATTGCTGCTTTTGCCTGTTTGCACAAGTACATGGCAAATGTGTGAGTTTGTCTGCCAGTAACTGTGGCTTAGTTTTTGATGAATATATTTCCAGTGTGTTCACTGGAAAGTCATGTTAGGTAATTTGCAAGTCAGTCTAAGACCCATTTCACTTCACCCACACAATCTCATGCACTCCACAGTTAATAATCAACTTGCATTCAAAAGGTTTGCTCACTGACAAAAAGTGATGATGAGCACTTTGAGGACATGAGCACATTCCAGTTCAAAAGCTAAGCTGAAGCAGACGATAGCAGCTCCGATCTTCACAGCTTTTGCTTGTCACGCCAGTCTTCTCTCAGCACAGAGCGAAGGTTCACACATCCTCAATCGCACAAGCCGTGTGACTTCACACAGTCTATTTTGGAGTGGAGTTACATGAGACCAGCATGCTGTGAACACAACAGCTCCTTGTTTTAAAAGGGGTGTTCTCTGTGAAGATTGGAGACCTTGGCTTTTTCGAAACTTCTCTACAACTCTAGTGGAGAAAACCTGGTTCTCTCACGAACTTTCTCCCCTGAATATACAAGTTGATAACACAGGCAGATGTGTGGTTTCAGTTGAAAGGCTCTCCCAGAAGATGTGACTGAGATGAAAAACAACAAAGCATAAACCCCAAACTTTTGTGTGCGAGTGTCACTACGTATGCGCATTTGTGTGAACTGATCAGAATGCCAAATCTGTCTCCCTGAGTAGGACCTCCTCAGCAATCTATTGTGCAAAATCAGTGCCTGTCTGGCTGACGGAGTGCTCTAAGGATCCCCTGTTGGCATTGCTGAAAAGTTCTGGCAGTCACCTGAATCAGGCTGTCAGTGACTCTCTCGGCTTTCATCTGGCTAAACACTGACTTCAACAGCTGGCAGCATCATCTCTGATATGAACAGGTGCTTCAAATTCTGAAGAAGCAGCAGAACTCAAGCAAACACCACTTTACTCAAACCCAAACTGCCCAAAAAGATGCCCGAACCCCACATTCACTTAACTCAAACAACTTGTGTGTGGCACACATGTTGACCTGCAAAGGACGGCAGATGAAATGCTCCACTTTTCTCCACTTTCCAGTAGTATCTGTGGCACCAGCTTCCTGTCTGTCCAACCCACTCCACTTTTATCAGACACTGATAGACACACTTGACCATGATCGGACTGCATGGCACCACTTTCAAACTGTGAAATATTGATATAACTCTCATTAGTTATAGCTCTACCCTTCCACCTGGTGCTAACATGCACTTTGTGTCTAATGTGATCTGTCTGGATTACATTGTAAATACTGTTTTATTTGTGTGCATTTACTCTGTTGTTAATCCAGGGGAAGCACCACAAGGGTGGCAAGGGGTGGCACAGGCCGCCCCCAAAATCTGATTGGCCACACTACCCTTTACCAGAGTCAGTAGCTACTTGGTGATCTAATCTTCACTCCTTATATTGTTATATTTACATTTTATATGCTGTCACTCCATCAGAATGTAATCCAGCCATGCAAGATGCATGTTAGCATCAGGTTTAAAGGGCGTTGTGGATGTTTCAGCCTGAAATGTACACAGGGAGCCTGTTAGCCGTATCTCTCTAATGTGCAGTGATGTGCCTTGCTGCTTAGCATAATGTCTGTAAAAAGGCGAGGGGAGCAGATAAGCAGGTTATTCTGTTGGGGTGGGTGGTTAGGGTCTACAGAAGACACACTGAGACAAACTTTCTTAATGTCCGATAGTGGTATACACATACACATACTAGGAACATATAATGATGACTTTTGTCACAAAGTCAAACTGTGCTTTAATAAAAAACTTACCATAAAGATATTCTCTCACCAGAACTACTGTACTGTAAAATGTATCTTTAAAAAGGTTTAGACGATTTCATGCATAGTTTATTTGAGTAATTTAAATGAAGTTAAGCTAATCAACAGAAGCCAGACTATTTTGCTATGAAAACATCCTCCAGTGAGCTTAATAACTAAATCAACAGCTTTTAAATGTCATGTTTGAACAAACACACACGCTCAGCTATGGATATCCATCAAACAGTGGAACAATTATTACATTATCGTAGTAAAGTATTTGTGTCTAAAATCATATTTTTAAACAAGAAAGGCAAGTTTTATCTATTCTGCCTATTTTGCAAAAGAAATCAATTCAGTTTGTCACATCATTATCGGGTATGCTTTGTGACTGTCTCTGATATTCTTTACATTGTGCACATCACGTACAGAGAATGATCACCTGTTGGCACCTATCATTCTATATTCTCACACACACACACACACACATGCTCCACACACCCCTCCGCTCCCTCCTGAGGCCTGATCTATTCTCAGCACGCAAAGCCTGTTGTTAGACGTTCCTGTGTCAGCTGACGTGAAACTAAGAATACATGGAATACTAGAGGTAATACATGGGAACACAGGGTCAACAGGAGGTCACATGCAGTGCAACTTATCATCACCATAGTTGGCGTTTCACTTCATTAATGTATAATACAAAATGCAGCCAGTGTCCTGTAATGTGCTGTACATAGTGTTATCGCTCAGTTCCCCTGGTGTGGTGGCATCCATTTATTCACACACACTGACATAACACCTGGTCTAATGAGAATGTATCACCTTATTTAAGACTTTCTGTGTAGGAGACATAGTTTGTGAAAGCAGCTATGTAAGGAATGGGAAACTTAACAAAATGACATTTTACCAATTCTTTCTCACAATCCTACTTTTCAAATTGTCAAAATGCTGACTTTTTTTCTTAAAATATAACTTTCATCTCATAATATTCTGACTTAATTACCACAATTTGTCTTAAAGTCTTAAAGTCAGTTAAACAACTAACTGATGTACCGTACATTTTGGGGTATTAAAGCTGCAAGGGCTGCATAATACATGTGTGCTTCATCCATTTTATATTTCTGGCTCAATATCACAAATTTGCCTCAGGGGGCTTTAGAATCTGAATCAGATTTTTAAAAAACTACAGGAGAGAAAGTGGAAGAAACCTCAAGAAGAGCAACAGAGGAGAGATCCCTCTCCCAGGACAACCATAGCATAGAGCAACATAGTAAACAATGAAACCATTAGATACATTGTAAACCTGAATGAAGACAAAGAGAAAAGTGTTCTTTTGAAACTCTGCATGATGCAGCCTAACATGTTAGCATCATCACAGCCAGTGTTCTATTCTAGTATGAGTTATTTAATAGGAGGTCGGTTTCAAATCAAGTATTTCAAATATACACCCCACACAACTCTGGTTCAGGGTTATGACCAGAGTTTAAATTGCATGAGATTGATTAAAATATACTCCTATGAAAGTTTCTCAGTGAGAAATAGTCCATAAAAAGCCTCTTTGTGCTGACATGAATGGAGACAAAATAAAATGTTCCTACAGCTCTTGTGGACTTTCCAAATGATACTGGACCAGATTAATCAAACTCTGATAATAAAGAGTTCGAACTGAGACACTCATTCATTCACCATTTTATAGCTGCTCCTTTTTCCAGTCCAGTGTGTGTCATCTGATATGTGCGGAGGTTGTAGTGATGCTGTTCAGCTGTAGCCTGTGTTCACTTTACAGTATCTAACATACTGTAGTAACTTTAGCTGAGACATAGCTGTTCAGCCAGATACTCCAAACAGGATTTGAACTGGTCTACTATCAGATTTGACCGATGTTAAAACTGACCACAGTTTACATAACAGTCACAGTAATGTTAATTTTAGTTTTTGTCCATTTTTAGTGTCTCATCTTATCCAAAGAAAAACATAAACATTTTAGTCCACCTGAATTCGACAACACTTGCAATCCAACTCTTGACATAAGTCACTAATAAAGCATTTAAGGCACTAATGGTTTGGGGTTCAGTGTCTTGTCCAGGGAAACTTTGACATGTGGTCACAAACCAGGTGTCAAACCACCAAACCTGCGACAACTGACCTACCAACTGAACCATAGACACCCCTAATGGCTGTGATCATAACCAAGATTGAAAAGAACCCTGTATGGAAACCTTAAAATAGACTTTATCATTATATTCTTTTCAAAATGGAATGAATCTTGATGTTATTTGAATTTAAAAATCATATTCAATTTGACTCCCAATCATGTCCAGAAAATGTAATTTTCCAAGAGGCTGGGGCTTTAATGAAAGTGTAATCAACTTTGTTCAACGTGTGCTCCTTAAATGAGCATACGGTAGGCTCTCTCTCTGCCTGTTTAACACACACACACGGGCGTCACTGATGAGAGCTGTAGCAATAGAGACAAAAGATGCCAGCTTGTTGCTGAGGAGAGGCGCCAGGCAGGCTACACGGCAGGGCGAATAGTCTCATCAGCACTGTCTCTTCCTGTGTTTCTATCCATCCCCTGCTCTCCAATCATGCTAATTACAGCAGAGAAGTGGAGGGGGCAACCAGTGGAACACGCACAAGCACCTCGCTCACAAGAGCATACAGTACATATGCACAAGAGGTCTCATCACTGAACGGGGTGAAAATACAAAGATTGCCACATTGGGGGGCGTGGGTGCATGCTCGAGTGTGCGCATGTGTGTGAAGGGGGGGAGCATATTGGTGTGCTTAACTGCTACAGTGACACATAGCTAGTCATTCATTGTCTGTACATCCACTGATGCATCACTCACACTGCACTTCATCAAGAAAATGCTATTCACAAGAACGCGTACACATGTAAATGATGCAAATTGCATCATGTAAAAAGGTTGCAAAGGTTAAAGCCACCTGCAAATATAAACTACACTAACTACGAACAGCCTCTGCAATATGTAATTAATGTAAAGATGTGTGTAACTGCAGTCGGACTCAGTATTGTTGCTTTGTGAGAATACTCTTAACTACCTACAGTACTGTGTGCTTTTCCTCATTGTACAAATGCCAACCTTTCCAGTGCTCTCTTTTGTGAACCTACTTATGAATGTGGTATTTTGACTATGAGCTGAACAGAGAACTCCTCTTGAACCATGATATAGAACTACTGTATCAGTATCCGTGTTGTGTTGTCAAATTACATACATAATCCATGGAAAGATGCATAGTACAGTATAACGGTATGTGAAACACTGTGTGTGTGTCATAGGAGAAAAAGTGACTGGACTCTGGCAACTCCTTCCAGTACTAGTGCCTGTTACTACAAACATCAGTACCTCTCCCTTGCCATGTAGTGGGCTGTCTGAACACTGAATATTACTGCTTTTATTGAATTTAGTTCCAGGCAGAGTGAACCTGTTTATTTTGTTCATCAGGCTTCAAAATGTAATGAAATGAAAATCTCCTGTTCATTCAATTAGAAATAATATTTTAACTTAAACAATGGCAATGGGCTGTATTTTATATTATCAACAAGTCATTTTGTTCACACAGTTTCTTATTTGGAAGACAGTTATTTTATGTTGTTTACCAGCACCAAGGGGAATATTTGTCCAGTGGCAGATCTAGAAAGTTGCCAAAGCTTGATTTGTTCAATTTTTATTTATTCATTATTATTATTATTATTTTCTTTTTAAAATAATTATTTATTTATCAGATGAGGGTTTTTTTCAAGAAAGACTTGGCCAATATGGCAGCATCTAGCTTCAGACAGAAAATCCAAACAAACCAGTGAACAAATTAAGCTGTTAAGATGCAACAGGGGTTTTTAAATGTTGACAGCCTGACAAGTTTACAATTATTGACATATTTGTCATTTTATTTTACAATTACAGCTTTAGGAACAGTTGGAGTGGTAAATGTAGAGGTTGGGAGTTGGGAGGGGGGCACCCTATTGCAGGGTAGCTGCCCTCTCTTGTCCCCCCCTGTAGATCCACCCCTGTATTTATCATTTATTTATGATATTTATGATATCTATTTTTATATAGGCTGTGTACAGCGTCATATAATTCAGCCTGGAACCAGTCGACGCGAATCCCAAAAGAGACCAAAGACCAAAACCATCTGAAAATTGAGCTTACTAAAAAGAGTTGTCTGTTTAGCCAAAACTTGATATATCCTGTTGTTGTTCAGACACCTTAGACACCCTGTTGAACTTGGCAACATGTTCATGCTTCATTACAATGAATGCACACTCTGTCGTTTATTTTGATTCAGTCCCACAGACACCGTCTTGCTACTGGAACTGAAATAGGTTTGGGGCTGACTCAGGTCCCCAGGCAGGAGAGCTGGGGGAGAGTCGAAAAGTATTGAAAGAAGGATTAACACATTGTTGATTCCAGTCTTTTTGAGACAAGAGAAAATACCACAGCCGTAAAGTGCTGACTCTCTGCGTTAAATTGGTGGTGATGACCGTACATTCACGTCCAATCATCTGTGTAGAACCTGTAGCCCGTTCAGCACATATCCCCCAAGGACATACTGTATAGTGTAGCTTCAGTTCCTACTGTTCCTCTTTAAAGCTGAAAGCACTTGATTCACTGACTCCCAGTGTTGCTGTACAGCTAACTGATACTGATTTTATATGTGACAAATGTAACATATAAACTGTATGGATGCCAGTCTGAGTTCTATACTGTGTTAGTGTTTTTTTTGTTTGTTTGTTTGTTTCTATTACTCCTGAAAGAGTTTTAGGTTGAAATACGATTTTACATATTTCTGTTTCACCAAAATTTCAATCACGCTTTGGCTTGTGTATCTTTTCAGTGCAAGTGCTCAGTGGGGACTGTGTTTCTGTTTCTGCCTCCATTGTTGCCTGCCATTTGTGGAGTCACATTTACTAAAATGTGTTTTTATCTGTGCTCTTTGCTCTTTCCATCACTTTTAATGTCTTCTATTAAAGAAAATGAAGAATCACTATAGTGATTTACAGTTCACTACATTGTGTGTGTTCATTTGAAAAAGCAAAATGTGTATATGCATGGATTCTTTCTTTCTTCACTCCAGATCAAACAGCAGTTGTGACAAAGAGATGGAAACCAGCATCTGGCACAGAAAGTGCTTTAGTAATCTTCAGAGAGAGAATGCACCAAAACACAATTGACTTTGTAGATATAGTCTGCCACAGCTCACTCTCCGTCTTTGTAAATCCTGACCTGCGGTACGGGTACACAGAGATCAAAGAGAGGAGGACAAGGATGAAGCCGCGAGGGCAGGAGGCTGAGTGTGTGCGTGTGGTTAAATAGGCGACAACAACAGAAGCCGAGTCAGATATAAACATGTTGTGCGCTGCACTGGACCGTCAGCCAGAGCACACTGCATGCATAATAAACCACAGCTGAACTACCCCTATGGGCAGTAAACCTTCTATCAGTTTTAATACCAAGAGACTCCCTGTGCAGTGTCTATGGCCTCAAGAGTCAATCTGATCGTTTACTTAAGCCAAAATTAAAACTTAGAATCAGTTTTCTAACTGTTAAACAAGTGGGAATGGAAAATTAGTTGTAAGAAAATGATACTAATTATCTCATTTGTGCCACCTATCCATTATCCTAACTTAATCCGAGTTGTCATTGAGATTCTATCACGGGGGTGACATATGGAGACAGACAGTCATTCACATTCACACCTCTGGGCAATTTGCAGTCACCAATTACCAAAGTGACACATTCTTGGTTTTCCTGGTCATCCACATTAGACATATTTGTTTCTAAATGAATGCAGGGATGTACAGGATGAGGAGACTCTGGGAGCTCAAGGTGCCCCCCAGTATTAATTAGTCCTCCGGGGTTGTAGCCTCTTTTTCCCTATCACTGTCTCAAATCTCTTTGAATCTAAACATTTAGAGTTTTCAATGTTTTCCATATTTACAATGACAATGAGCAGATTATGTTTATCTGCCATTTCATGAGAAGTAATACACAAAGAAATGCTATGTAAGCTAGTTTTCAAGTCACTGAGTGAATGTATAGAATGTATACACCATTAACACAATCCTAAGTGAATAGCAACCGCATAAAAATAACCTGAAACAAAATGACATGTAGCTAATTTTTTTAATTAATTGAAAAATGATGAGACACAAATGATGTATGTACATATGTATTTATGTAGCACTGTGGCTTATGAATTACAATGTAGGTTTCAGTAAATTAGCTAAATAATAAAAATGCCTACTTGTTCCCCAGAATTATTCAATGTTACTGTCAGGATAGAGAAGCCTCTAAAAGTGAGTTCAGACCCTGATGGGACAGTAAATGTCTCCCCTGAAAGCCAGCAGCTCATTAGAGCTCGCTGAGAGAAATTTTATTACAGGTTTTACTGACTGGTATGATGATCAGATGCATGACATGGAAATAACCTCCCGTGACCTCTGGCTGTGGTCAGGGATGAATTCCAATCATAATGGAGAAAGGCCAGAGCCAATGTGTGATTTTTAATAAAAGGTCATAATAATCACATCTGCTGTCAGCCTTTGGGAAGCTCGGCCCTGCACTGCATCTGCTTCCTGTCATTTTCTAAACCAGCGGAGAGCGATTCAGTGAGCAAATGTGCAAAGACTGTGAAAGGAAGCAGAACTTACAGGTAGCACCATCTGTGTCTTTTCATGTCTTCTCACATTTTATTCTTTTTCCATATTAATCAGTTTTATTCCAAAATACTTACCTTTAACCTACTGCAAGTATAAGAAGCACTGTATGCAAACCAGGTTGTTTTGCAGGTTGTGTGACGTGTGGCAAAGTCATTTCAGTTACCCAGCTCACATTGCATAAATGCTGAGCATGTTCAGAAGTAACTTTTAGCATCTAGGCCCCTGACACTCTGGGTAGAGTCTCTCTTTTTCTCAAATGCACTGACGCTGAAAGAGTGCTCCACTGATTCAGTAGTGCACTTGCTGAATTCACCATTGACAGTGATCGATGCAGCAGATCCAGAGTCACCGTCTTTTTGATTCCGCTGTCTCAAGTAACTTTCAATTCTGGACATGAAAGACTGTACAGAGCGTTTATTTCACATATGCATCGCTTGATACGGCGATTTTGACTTTGATGTGAAGTTGGTGGAGTTCTGCTTTAACTACCACTTTTTAGACTAGAGATGAGTGAATGAAGTTGGCAAAACAGAGAGAGCATCAATATGAGGTGATGCCAGTAGGATGACAAGAAGATGACAGACTATTAATGAAGACATGAAACTTTACAAGAGCTTGAGGGACTGAGATGGGAGGGGAGGAGGCGCAAGAGAGAAGAGCCAGGAGACAACTGAAGCAAAACTGAAGAAAGTGTGTGTTTGGGGGATGGGGGGGCAGTGTATGGCAGAGGAGGAGCAAGAGCTTGGAGAGTAGAGAAACAGGTGCAAGCTGGCACTTTCCCAGCAGGACAGTCTGTCTCAACTTGTTAAGACCCGTCAGTTTATTTTCCCCAAACCTCTTACACATTACATAACTTTAACAGATATTCAATAAGCCATCTTAGCAGCAGCAGCAGCATCTGACACCAGGACATATTTCTTGTTATTTTGATATTATAGGGATTGTTCCAACTTGTTGTATCACACCGTTGCTGCTTGACAGGAAATTCCCAGATAGTCAAGATGAAGGGAGGGGCAACAGAGATTTGGAAAAAAAACAAGGGAGGATGCAGGAAGTGGACAGGAAATTAGGCTGGGGAGCTTCAGATGATTATCACTTTTCAGGTGCTCTGTCAGGTAGCACCTGCAGGTCTGCCTTGTGTTAAAACGCCCTCAGAGGACTTGAGTCCCTTTGCGTGGACCCCTTGTATTTTGTGTTGCAGCTGAATACCATAAGCATGGAGTCTTTCCTCCCATCAAATAAAGCTGTTTTGGAGTTGGACTCAGGTCTGCAGCTTGCTAATCTTGTGCCTTATACGTATGCCCACCACCCCACCCCAACCACAGCCTTCCGACATGGTGCGTAAACAAAACCATGTCAGTTACCCAAAATTCAACATGGCGTGATGTGAACCTCACATTTCCCATAGCTCTCCGAACCTCCTGCTATTTTTTCTCCTGCCGTTTATTCTAACATTTTATCCTCAAGATAAAGATTAGTACAGAAATACTGAGGTGAAGATTAATTTGAATAAAAACCATGTAGCATGAGTGATGGCAAACTATTCTTCATTTGTGAAGCTGTTTACACTCCGACAAGGGAGATTAAATAAAAGTGGATGGGCAGTCTACGATTTTGGACTCTCCAGGTCTCCGTTCCCTGAAAAGGTCAGCACTGCCAAGAGAGCCTGCTGTTGATTAATTCACAAAAGTTTAATGTGGAAAAACGTGTTGTAATTTGCCCCCTGTGAGCAAATCTGCTGTCAGCATTTATGCCACTGGAAGAAATGATTGATTATCCTGTGAAATGTCTCCATTTTGAATACTGCAGTGACCAGGCCTGAAGACTGGAACGTAGTCAGTGTGGTACTCACAAGACCAGTATGTCCATGAATTAATGCAACATGTCCTCTTACTGTCTTTGGCAAAGTGTGCATGTGTGTGTTTGTGTGTGTGCATGTGTGTGTTTGTGTGTGTGTGTGTGTGGGTGTGTGTGTGTGTAACAGAGAGAGCGGAGCCAGAAGGTGGAGAGCTGAGCCTGAGTCTTGGATGCTGGAAAGCCTATCTCCAGAGACAAACTGAATGCCTATCATTTCACTTCACTGTCTGCAGCATCGCCGACTCGCACATTGAGAACATAATCACATACTAGCCAGAAGCGCCACCACTCTCCCCTACACACACACACACACACACGCACACACACGTGCAGGCTGACACACACTATTCTCACGCTGATTGGTTACAACAATATGTATTCAAATTTGCTGACATCTCAGGCTAATGTGGACATTTTTATTACATATCAGCCTTTCGGCCGTCTAGTGCTATCCACCTCTGCTTTACCGCACTCTCTCTCTCTCACAGTCAACTATGATTTATCAGACTGTGTCATGCAACCAATCATACCAGCAGTGTGTGCAGTATGACACACTGAGACATGAATAACTTGTCTGTATGTAACCATTTCTTACCCTGCAGCAAGATTAAAAAAGCAGAATCCTCCTTGAACTGTCTAGCATGAAATGCAGTAAAAAAAAAGTCAGCACAGTGGGAAGTCTGCTGCCAAACAGGCCGCCTCAGAGAGAATCATTATTCCAAATTCACATCAAGGTCTCTTCTTGATCTCATTATGTTCACATCTGAAATGTAATAGCTTCTCAATATGCAACAGCACTAAGAGTCATGTCAGCTGTGTGAGGCCAAACTTTGACGTTGTGCAGACTTAAGCTAAATGCTCACGTCACTGTGCTGATATGATAGAACATGTTTAGCAGGTAATGTTTATCATGTTCACCATCATAAACCACAGAGAAACGACCACATGACAGCTGTGGCTGAGGGGAACGTCACTAGTTTTGTGGATATTTGGTTCCAAACCAAAGTATTGGACTAAAAGGCGAAATGATGGTCAAAGTTATTACAATTCATCCTTTGATGGATACGATGTGTCTGACCTACATTTAATGGTAAATCATCGAGTATTTGTCAGAATATTTACCTCAAAACCAATTTTTGTTTTGAATGAGGTTTTTTATTAATCCCCTTGGGTAAACTGTTGTTGGACAGCTGCACATAAATGATGGTGCTACTATCGGGTTTTAAGTGTCTTGTCTTGACACCAAGACATGTGGCCAGGAGGAACCACTGACGTAGGGGTTCATGGACAATTGATTTACCAACTGAAGTGAGCTACTGTTGCCACTGACCATTCTCATTTCAGTGTTATTGATCACTACAGTAAGAAGATGAAGATTTAGGCTTCCTTGACCTGGTGTCATCCTTTGAACCACATTCACATGGTCACTGCACAGACATCAATCATTAACATTACTGTCAGCTGATAGCTGACACACAGACCAGCATTAGCATAAGCATTGCTGTAAAGCCAGAGAGCTGCATTAGTCCAGACCTGCCACACTGGAGCCCTTTCAGTCTAAAAGAACAGATGGGCAGCAAGTGTACTATTGTGGTCGGGTGATCAAACCACCAATTTCTACCTTCCGCCTGCTGCATTTAGACTCTGTCTTTTTACTCTCTGAGGAGCAAGTGGCATCCTGCTACTACATTTGAGAATATAAATCTTAACTTCTTAACTTAAGAAAACTTAACTAGCAGCAGCTCTGGTTCTGAATCAGTGTAGTGACAAATAACAGGGAGAATCCTCCGGAGGGATGTCAGGGCTGATAGAAAAAAAGGGCTGATTGTCAGTAAGACAAAATGCTACCTGCGCAATGCCACCGCTGAAGCATCTGTCATTAACACTGCAAAGGTGCAGACAGACAAATAACGTGACTGTTGGGCAAAAAATGTTCATAAAGTGAACACTGCAAGAAAGGAAGGGTTTGGGGAAATATGCTTTTTTATGCTGAGGAAATTAAAAATGCTGCATGCATTTATTAGGTTTTTATATTTTGGACTACTACTATTGGCCAAGTACAGAGACTTATTTAGAGCAGGGATTAACAACTAGTTTTTCTAGGAGGCCATATTATTTGCCCTCGGCATGCCTGGCTGCCTATTACTCCATCAGATATATCAGACCTCGGGGTGGACCGACGTAGCAAAATTAGCCAGTTAGTGCATTAACACTGTGCTTTAAATGAGCTATTAATGATTTAATAGTGGACAAGTTACCAAGTCAGCAGGCTGCCTACACCTCCCGAGACACCATGAGAACAAAAGGTGGGTTCTCATGGTCCATCGAGGGCCACAAAGAAATGGTCAGCCACTAGTTGGTGTTCCCTGAGTCTTCATTTAACTGTTAGACTGGAAGAGAATAAGTCTATTTTTCAATATGTCTAACTACATTTAATTCAGCCCTTGGGTTTTTGATGCGACTCCTCTCTTACTTCATGTATCTCTATTAAGTACACACAAAAACCCATTAAATACCCCATTATGGAAGCAACTCTATACATTAAATCATCCATGATAAACACAAACAGTAGCTAAGCTTGATACAATTATAAATTCAAAATATGCAGTGACTGAAGACAAGCCAGTTACATTAACCAAAAGCATTATGGATTTATGGAAATGCATCATGCCTGCCTGACAGTTACCGCTGTGACTAATGCAACACAGCACTTAACTGTGCAGAAGCTGCCTGATAGGAGGACATCGCCTGCTGCTGTCAGGTGAAGCCCACAGCTCTTATATTTTGGTGACTCTCATGTTCATTTGCATTGTAATTTCAGGGATTACACGGTGCTTGATGGGATGTGAAAAATGCACAGGTCTATGTTCATGAAGCCAGTTGCAGATATTAGGTGCTCAGCAGAAGCACCTCTTCAAGTGTCAGGCAGCGTGGTCGTATTGACTTGTTCACTTGTGTTTAATTCCTTTAACAATTCAGAGGGCTTGGGTGAATTTTAAAAGGGAGTGAATGGTGTTCTGCTGCAGCAGGATGGTAAAGGTCAAATGTGGTGCATCAACTGGGAGAAGCAAATGGGAAGAAACTTGGTGACTTCTAACAACAGGGGCCCGGTGCATGAATTAAATATTTTTTCTAAGAGATTGAGAGAAGAAAGAAAAAGTACTCACATGTTTTATTGAGGTAAAAGTATCAATCAGAATACATGTAAAAAATAGTGTAGTGGTTTTCTTCTTGAGTTGTGATGTCTGAATGAAATGCAAGGGATCCAAGTTAGTTTAGTTCTAAATAGTCACACACTAAATCTATCAGCAGCCAGTGGTTTAATCTAGAAATGCAACTACTTTAATTTTCAAAGTCTCTGATCATAGGACCTAGTTACTAAATGAATGCGGAGCAAATCATTATTGCCCTCTGAAACATAGTTAAATATATGCTAATGTACTTAAGTATAGTACTTGTGGAAATGTAGTTACTGGAAAATGTCTCAATACAACAATTAATCCAAGATTGACCTTTAAGTACTTGACTTGAGTTGAGTACAAGCCAAGTACAAGACCCAACACTTGATTCAGGCTAATCGCCGATAAATAACAAGACTTTAATGTATATTTCCACTGGGAACAAGACTTCAGTTGACATCCTTACATCTAACTTGTCTGTCTGCCTGTGCATTTGTAAATGTGCAGGTTCAAAGATTAAAATGAACAAAATAAAAGCCAAAGAATAAAGAAAGTGTGTTTTAAACAGATTTTTTAATTTTCATGAAAAAAAAATGAAAATATGATTTAACTTTTATGGAATGTGACATTATGGAAACTATGATTTGCTTTTGATTTTATCATCTAAGCATCTCCGGGGTTTGACATGTTTGTAACATTTCAGGCTGATTCAAGGCTGACAGAGATCAAATTAAACCAGCATTATACGAAACAGAAGGCTGTTTCTCAGGAGCAGAAAGAATGATAAAATCTCACCCAGCCACCAAGAGTCTTGTATGCCTTCAAAAAGTAAATGGAAGGAAGAAAACATCTTACGTAGAGGAGTCATCTGAGTAATTTATAGTAAGGAGTGGTTGTCAGTCTGAACAGCAGGGCTGTGATGAAGCAATAACTTTGAGACACTCTCCACAAATGTTGCTATTACCTCCAATGTCAGATATAGACAGACTCCTCACTGGGCACTGTTGTACAAGTTTTCCGTGGCAGGCGCCCAGACAGGAGAAAAATGATAAGTCAAAAAAAAAAGAAAGTACAAAATAGTGATTCAACCAGCCGTTGGTTTTATATTTGCAGTTGTAAACATGAACTATAAGTATTTTCTTCTGTAAAATCCTCTTGTACATGAAGATGTCAGAAATCACTGTGCTGCTTGTCAGATCCAACATCATCTGAAACCATCTTTCTGACTGGTTTATAGCCGATTTTTCATCCTGCATTCAGGTGCTTCTGTTCAGAACAGGTGCAGTATGCCTTTACATGTAGTCAGGAGATACCTCATACAAAGTTCTCAATAAACCAGCACACGGGTAACAGAGCAGACACAGTGAATCAATACTGATTTATCTCACACATCCTGGTTAGGTGAGCTTCTTTGATTGCTGACTACTGGTGCTGACATCAGTGATACTGTTCCAGCATCCTCAGAAGCCCTGTCCCCAGTGATGGTCACAAGTCAAGTCTCAAGTTTCATATGGTTGTAATAAGCGTTCTGTTGTTTGCTGCACAGTATCCAGACAGCTTTGCTATTTCTCACTAATTCAAAGTACTTACTGCTCTATCATCATTCCTTTATACTCATACAGTATCAGACATGTTTGGTATATAGCCATTTTAAACAGGCTAGTGCAATGCGATTTATTGTAGTTCTGTTGCACTATAAGACAAAAATAAAATTCAATCACAAATAAACCGTGAAGTGCTGATAGAACATTAATTAAGAGAGCTGGAAATAAGGTCAGGATGCACTGGATTAATGAGCCACAGAAATCTGACACCTGGGAGAATCTAGTTCTAACACGAGTCTGAAGTAGAGATGTGTAGAGGCGTGTGTGATTATTTTGTAGCATTTGTTTATCATTTACACCTGATTTAATCAAGTTTAATATATTCAGAAGGAGAAACATCCTGTAAAGCAGCTTTGTCAGGATCAGTTGTGTTTATTAAAGAACACAGGCCTCTATACCCGAGTTCATTATTTTTCCACATTATATTTTTAAACATATATTTAAAAGTCATATACCAAATCTATCTAATCAACATCATAACACCTATCTCATGTCTTTATAAGCAGGTCTGCCAGCCTCAGCACTCTGCCAGATTGTCTGCTCTCCTGACTTAGTGAGTAACTTTTCACCTTGGACCTGATCACCTGATAACAAACCTGTTTTTAACCTGAACCAGCTTGTTGCCTCTGACTCATTCCAGCTCTGTGAATTTATTAATTATTCTAATTAATATTCGGACCTGGCTCTGGATAAGATTTGAGTTCTGAACTTTGGATTTTGGACCTGTAATCCCTCTGATTTGTTGTTAGCAACCCCTGTTTTGGACCTGGACCTGCCTTCTGCCTTCTGCCTTCTGCCTTGGACCCTCCCCTGAATCTCTGAGTTTATAATAAATAAATAAATACTTTCATTATCAATTTGATGGCTCTGTCATTTGTATTTTTGGATACTGGACCTGGTGTCACGGTTCTGCCCGGTTTAGTTTGGTTTCCTGGTGTTTTATTATTTTTTGGGTTTTCTCTTGTCTTGTGTTCCCTCTGTTTCACACTTCACCCCGTTTATTCATGCTCTCAGTTCTTTATTCTCACCTGCCACGCCCCCACTCCCAGTCACTCTCACAGTAATCATCTCAGCTGTTTTCACTCACCTGATTGCACCCGGCTCCCAGTCACTCTCCCAGCTGTCCTCACTTTAGTCCTTAGTCACACTCCTTTTATACCTCCTTCACCAGTCACTCTCTGTCAGGTTGTCTGTGTTGTTTCTGTGCTATGTTGGGTCCCTGTATCGGTCTCCTGTGTTTATTCCCTGCGTCGGGTCCCTGTGATGTATTCACTGGCTTCTTCAGACTTCAATCCACCTGTGTGTCTCCATCTTCATCAGTCACCTGCTTCGCCTCTTCTGCCTGCACCTCTTGTGTTCTCGGTTTTGCCTTCAACTCACCTTCCCGTGCCTCGCTCGTCAGCCCCTGGTCTTGCTCTGTTCTTGTCTCCTCTCCCCCCCCCCTGTAGTTCAGCTCCTTTCTGTGTCCGTTATAGTGAGTAGTTTTTGGTCTTGGTCTGGTTCTGTTTCTTCCCCTGGTTTAATTGTAGTGTCTCG
>JAUMHL010000030.1:3288446-3300839 GCA_032362345.1 Sandelia bainsii
GTTCACCTGTAAAGGTTATAGTGCATTTTAGGTTCATCCTGAAATTTCACCCGAAAGCCGACTATCCCTAACTTTTTCTGAGTAGTGTATGTTTAGATAAGCATCTTCAAATTTGAATAATCACCATGTGAGTGTGGTATAAACATCTCATAATTCATCGTTGATTATGGATTTGATTTTTTTTATATGGCAGTGACATGGAACCATGAGTTTCAGTCTTAGCAATGTCTTGAATTATTAATAATTATCATGTGTCAAACTTCCAATAAAACAAATAAGAAAGATGCTGTATGTGACAATAGATGTTGCATGTATTGCATCCTCCTGTTGTTAGACAGACTGATGACCCTAGAAGTCCTTTAAGTCCATAAATGAGAACTGAATCTGTGTGTGTCCATGTTGTAACAGCTATAAAAGAAATTTGTAAACTTTCCCTGCAACCATACCAGGTCACCGCAGTACAGGTCACATTTACTTGAAGTCAGCCTAGAACAATCCTGGAGGGCAAACTTCCCTCTTTACTTCTTATCAGTGCTGAATGGAAAACAGCACACTGTGACACACCACATAACTATCACCTCCAGTAATATTATGGTGGTGGGGTTTAGTCTCCATGGCATTCCCTGCACCAGTGATTATTACTGCGAGGGGCTGCTGGTTAGCGTATTATGAAGAGCATTGGACCTTAACAACAAACTCAACACATGCACGCACCCTCCACACCAACACCCCCAACTTGAGATGTCGCAGACGCGCTGCCAGTCATTATCAGTCAGCACGCTGAAGTTAATTGCCACAGCTCTGCAGGCCTCTGCTTAATGAGAGCAGGCTCCATGGGCTCACATGGAGAGCCAGGTCAGCAGACCAAGTGACGGGAAAGACTGTTAAATACTGATGGGGGCAGCAGAGTAGAGGGTCATGCATTTTTTACAGACACACTCTAAATTTGTCATAATATGGCTGTGATGTGTTTGTAATGCATATGTGCGTGGGAAAGGATAACCACGGGGAGCTGTATAGTGACTGAATTAGCCGTGCCTGTGTAGATTTAAAGACCTGGAGCATCTTTCCTATCACATGCTCACACATTTTATCCACCAAGTTACCCAAAATAATCTGGGGAGAGAAACAGACGAAGCACTAACCAATTTAACCATTTTATCTTTTTGAAACTGAAAGTGAGTCTGCCATATACCAGTGTAGCACACTGTAGAAGAGTGTGTGTTAGTGAGAATGCAGTATGTAGACATGTGGATGCTTGCACAAAAAAATCAGGGAATTTACTTTTCTGATTTTATTGACTCATCTTTAAGTACTCCGTAGGTTTAAGCTGATTACCACTCATATTTCCACTCATATGTTCTTTTATGCATAAAAGCACTAGAGGCGACTTAGACCAAGTGTTGCATTGCCTTCATCTGGACAGTTTTGCAAGCAAATAACTCTATACCAGCAGGTGGCGGTAGTCTATATTTGTCAATAATAAAGGAAAAGGAGAACAGAAGAAGACCTAAGACTGCAGGGATCCAAGTATTGCCAAAAGACACTTACCAATGGCCCAACATTGGCCAACCATCAGCTGGGCAGGTCACAGTCCAGGTCCAAACATGCTTCCCTCACACTTGTGTTTTTGTGAGAGTTGGCTTTGCACTCTGTCTCTCATTAACATTTCAGTTGTGCCATAACTGTTGTCCAGCCTGAATGAAGTATGGGTTAACTGCTCTGCAGATATGACTTTGCATCTAACACCACTCAAGCTATTAAAAAAGCAAACAGACCACTCAGTGGAAAAATGTAGTGTCATTGAACATGTAAGTTCAATGGCAGTACAGTGTTAGTCATTTATTGCTAATCTGGTAAAACTTCTAACACTATTAAAAAGTACTGTAAATAAAATGTGATATAACCCGAGTGAGATTTTTCATGACTTATGAATTATTTAATCATGTAAATCATATCAGGTAATGAGAGGGAAAAAAGATTGGATTCATTTTGTGGATCACCAGCTACAATTAAAGTATTTTATGTTTTGTGGTACCATTTTAGGAGACATATTGCTTATCATTGTATTATAATATTGCAAATTGCTTTAGTCATAGCAACTGCAATATAATTAAGGCAAACAAAAAAAAGTCAGGCCAATGGGTATTTTAAAAAGCCAGTTATTTGTTGGATTTTATTTTTCACCTGAATAAGGCTGGTAAGGTTATGACTGACAATTTTTCAAGTAAAATAATAGTCAGATGCCAATATGAATAATAAAACAGTTAGTTTTTGTTGTTTTCTTTTGCTGTAATCATTCCTCTTGTTCATGTTTGCCTTTAAAATTTTCCGTTTTGATGGAAGTGATGGGGGAGAAAATCCACAGTGGCTGTTTTGTGCAAAAATGTTTTCAATAGTTTATCTGAATGCTTCAGCAGTCTGACTTGACCAAATCGAGAAGTTACTGTATCTTCCAAAGTTACTCTACAAAATTCCCTCTGTGTATTTCACTGGACATTGATTCTTTGCAGAGCTGCAGTGAAAGGATAAGAAAACAGGGTATTGGGTGCTAAAAAGTTTGATTTTCACTTAATTGGTCTAACTAAGACTGTATTCACATTTTCTCTATTTCTGTCTATTTCAGGGTAGATTTTCACTTCAATATAAATTCTGTTCATAAAAAAGTTCGTCCTTATGGCATCCTGTTTAGTGCCCTCCAAAATGTATAACGTAGATGTGTAAATATTGCCATGCACTCTTAAAGAGAAGGTCAGATAGGCCATAATTACCTCACCGAAGGCAACGCTGAAGCACACAGAACACAGGAAACGTCGATGCAATTGACTTGAGGTCTAACATGAGCTGAGTGATGGAGAGTCAGATCCACAGCTTATCCAAATTCAAACCTCAAAGAAACGCAGCAACACAAAGCCTGACAAAACTTGGCCATTATATGACTGAGTATGGATGTGGTTATTGAGTCTATGGGCAGACAGACTGCACTGTCTAGGAGTGCTTCTGTTTGGTGTTATTGACCTCATTTGTTCATCTTTAAGCAACTGAAAAAGTTGTGCCTGGCTAAATGACACATTTCATGCTAGACTGTAATGGATAGTCACATTTATTATAAAAAAAAAAGCATAAAAAAAGCTCAATTGGTTGCCTTTGTCTTTCTTCTAGTATAGTGTTTGATTCCAAATTACACATGAATTTCTCTTGTTAACAAGACAAAACAGGTAGAACCAAGCTGGAATACATCGTACAAAGCTAAAATACACTTAATATACACACAATATTTTATGTTCATAATGTAGCTGTAGTCTGGGGTAGACCTGCCCTTTATTTTAAAGGAAGATGAGTGAGCTTTACTGAAGGACGTCTTAATTGAATACTTTATTAATCCACATGTACAGACACTGATCACTACACAGATCAGAGAGTTATGCAGAAAAAGCACAGGTGGAAACAGTAACTCTAATAATAGTAACACTAATTATGGTTACTTTTGGTACATGCTGGCTCACAGATCAAGCTTTTAAGCAAACCAGCTAAATAGAATGAAACCATCAAAAGTGCAGTGTAATAAAACACACTGAACACTGAAAACACAATAGGATATATTTTCACCCCATAAAGTTGATATGGTGATTCCACATCACAAATCGTCACAAATCCAGTAGTCTAGTTTTAAGTGGCTCTATCATGGAAAGTTTGGAGAAAGGCCAGTGTAAACACAAGGAAAGGAAGGAAATTCAATCCAGATGGATTAAAGTGTTAGTCAATTTGATGAGCTACAGCAACTAAATCTAAGTATTACAAAAAGAAGAGTTATATAGAAAGATCACCACAAAGCCACAAACTTATTCACACATTCTTTCATTTCTCCTGTGACCCCTCCTCACCTGAATAACAGTAGCCATCTGTGCACAAGTAGATTGCACCTGCTTTTCAAACATATTAAAAACAGATGCAATCACAGCCAATGCAAATTGCTTTTCAGGCTCAATAAATCACTTTGCATTTTCTCTTTCCTTTATTTTGCGCACTTAGGCAAAAATGTCCCCCAGATTTATGAAGGCAAGGGTGCAAAATCACAGCACAGCACTATTTTGCGTCCTCAGTTTGACATTTTTTCCAACTGATGTCAAATTTGTATGTTTATGTACATGCAAACCTTTAGTAAATCATGCCCTTAGTGCAATACTACTATTAGTGCATTGAATGGGTGTAATGTATTTTTACCATGCAAACCAGCTAGCTAGCCATTGTGCTAAAATAACTTCACTCATACAGTGCTGGGTGTGAGCAAGCAAACGATATGAATGTCCAGTATATATCCTCTTCCTACCTAGACAGTAAACTGAGGTAGATACTAACCCTTTCATCAATCATTCTTCCAACACAAGTCGGTATCAGTGGTGTCTGGCTGTACTGTATGACATCTTATTACATAATCAAACAGCCACTTTTTTGTGCATTTAACAGACACTTAACTTGAGGTCATGTTTCAAACAAGCCAGCCAATTGAATATGAAGATACAGTATGCTGCAGTGCAGATCTATTCATTGTCGTGTTTGTAACATTATACAATATCTAACTGCTCTGGTTCTTTCACACTGGCCAGTTTTCAAAGGCTGTAATCAGAGTCAGACAGAAACTGGGGACTGGAGATGAGTTTTGTGAGAATGAACTGACAATCAGCCTTGACGTCTGTAATTATTAGCTTTGGCTGCGTCTTCTCTCGTCAGCACTTGTCGATCTCATTAGAGCAGAGACTGATCTCAGCTTCCTTGCAAATGTAATGAAATTCTCCATTTAGACAAACACATACACGTAAAGTTAGTAGTTTCCTGTCTATTGTGAGTAGTTTCTGGATTAGAGTGTGTAAAAATAAAAGAAAATATTTGTCTCATGCAAACATTCTATTTGTGACAGAGTTTGTGTTGTGTTGACCTTAATGTAATCACAAAGATAAAGAAATAATGTGCAAGAATTCTGTTTTCTATTTCTGCTATAATATAACTTTGCTTACAAAGTACTTTACAGTACTTTTTTTAATATTCTTATTCTTATTCTCATTCTTATAATTTTTTATTATAATTTATGAAAATGATATATTGGTCTACTTCAGCTTAAATCATTTTAAAACGATCAGAAAAACAAGAGTAGAGACATAATTATGTGGTGTTCCATCATACAAGACTAAAGTGGGCTGCCATTTTATGACTGGATTCATATCTCACTCAGTCTGAAGATGATGTTACTAGCCAAGCCATAAAGAGTGTCCCACTAGAAATAAGATAATTCAGATGAAGAAAATAAAAGCCCCTCACAAGGCTTGGTGACAAGGAGGGAGGAAAAGAGAACCCAATGGATAATGATTTTGCTTTCATAAAGTCTGCTTAAACGTCAAAAGGCAAAAGGAAGGGCACAATTTTCTCCATTTAATGTGTTTCTGCAATACTCTACGACAAATTAAGGCTACAGGTCGTAAGAAGCAGTTGAAAACAAGGAGGTTAAGAGAAAGGTAAAAAAGGTTGTCATCCTGACTAAGAATATTTTAACAACTTCATTAAAGAATTGGTGCCGGGGGAGAGCCAGGGTCATAAACACATATCTCATACCAGAGAGTTTTCCAGAGCAGCTCCATTGGAGCAGCTGGGTGGTGCTCCTTGTGCAATTTTTAGAAATATTTGATGAGAAAGAAGAGTTCACTTGAGTGTGGTTCACTTTCAGCTTGCCAAGCCTCCTGCTACGTCTCAGTGCCTCATTGCTCTCACTGCTCTGCTACGAATCAGTTGAAGCCTGTTCAAGTACAGTATGTGCAAGGATACAGCCTATAAGTCAAATCTATAATGATACCACTTTACATATATTATACTTAAAAATGTGGGATGCACCAGGGCCCAGTGCTTGGCCCACAATTCATTACAACTCCAAAGCCAGCAGCACATGGGCATAATGCACACTGCATCTAGCACGTGGAGATACAATTCTGCTCTCCACAAAACACTAGTGATGTATTTTATACTGGCTTCTTAATAATGCTATAGATCATGGCACTCCTTTCAGAGCTCCTCCTAAATCCTCTCATCTGTAAAGTATCTCAGAGACAAGCTAGTAAAAACCTTCATTCTACTGGGTTAGTGGCAAAAGTCTTGAAAATGGTTATTTTAAAACCTCATTACATCAACTGGGCTTCTGTAAGAATGGAGCCTTGGCCTTTAACCTCAATCCTGCAGATTTGCTATATCTAACCTGAGTGGCAGGTGTTATGCTGCAAAGCACAATATATTATAACAAAATATAAGGAAGGTCAAGTACTTGGACATCTACTCCCTTCAGCCTACAATGACACCTCTTGATTTTGTCATGTTAAATCTGGTAAACACTAGACATCTTGAACTAAACTTTAAAGAACTCTAATAGCTCTGTAGAGTTGCTGTAGAAAACTGACTGCAAGACTGGATATTTAGCCAGAGAAGAAAACTGTATGTTATCGATCTGGTGGAGAAAATGGTTGTCTGTGTATGTTTAATATTTGTCCTTTAGAAGCATATTTGCTTCTAGCCTGTTAATAGTCAACATTAGGTTAATAGAAAATGTAGCTTAGTTGTACAGGTATATAATTTTTAGGAGCCAGGGTTGAAAAGTAGCCATCATAGGGACGCTGCTAAAGCTCATGTTGCATAGGGACAAACAACCTATTGGTCATTTAGGTTGTAAGACTTGCTGGGAGATTCATGTTAACATAACACATTATTAAATTTACATAGGATTTACAGAGGAATTAACTCCAACTCAACATTGCAAATAGCCTCAACATTGCAAATAGCAAGAGACACTGTCGGTTGGATTGGATGAACTGTAACTGAAGTGCATGTGTACAAGCCTGCCTTTCAATCTCCAACCAAATGTAGCACACATTTTAACAGAATTTCAAGAGGAAATTGGCAAAAGGTGGGAATGAATATTCCTTTTCATATATTGTGAATTATAGGATTTGGTTTCTCAGAATTTTTCCATTGTTTTAATTTTCCACTTTGGAGTGTGTTTTTTATTCTTCTTGTTCATGGTTTAGGGTTTTTTTTTGCCTTTTTTGGCAGTTTGGTACCAAACTTTTGGTACTAAAACCTATTCCCTGCACTCAAGTTATCTCCATTTTATTAACTCGTGTGGCTTTTTAAACCAGTTGGCTGCAACAGTGATGAGGAGAGTCACTTTAATAAGTTGTATATTTTCTATCTTTACATTTTTTATGTTAACTGTAGACATCTATTTTCAGCTTGACATGAGTCTTTTTCTGATTACTGTAAAAAAAAAAAAACTTTTTTAAGTGAAAACTTTAAAGTGGTTAAACACCATATAGGCACTGTAAGTCACAGAATTAAAGCAAGTCAGTGTACTTCAGTTGAACTTTGTTACATTTTTCTTTTTATCCATACAACCAAGCATACCAAGCCTTTTTTGCAATATTGTATTGATTTTTTACTTTCCAGGATTTCAGCTCAGGTTTTATGTGAAGAAATAGAAAATGTGGAGAAAAATTTGTGCCGCCTAACTTTAATGTGGACATTAGAAACCAGCACCCTAATCCAGTGACAAGAAATAAAGCACACACACACAAATTGTTTGTATACAGCATGGAGACTTTTTATGATAAGTCTTATTGTAGCATTAGGGATGCATTTTGTTCCAAAAAGGTAGGTTTACTTTGTTGGAGGTCTTATCATCTTCTTGGGAGCTGTACATTTGCTGTGGTACAAACACTAGATACCAACATGAATGAAAATGCATTGCCACAGATTTCTTTAATCCAACTTAGGCCCTGTGTAGTGACCCTTGTGTGGACACAAATGTTTAAGAAAACCAAATAGAAATAACAGGAATACAACTGCGCCTGTTTCTGCCAATCAGTAACTCTTGTGTCACCATAAATGCAAAATTCTTCTGTGAACTGTGCCAGAACCACAAACACCACCTGTTGATGATAACAACCACATGACAAACATCCACTGCTCCTGATTGCCACCTTCACTTCACTGACTATTGTACTTTAATTAATTTCCTATTTATTTTCTCATGGCTGCCTTCATACTGTCTCTCACACTGTCTATCTGCCCAAAAATGCCAAAGCCTGCTCCCCAAGGAGGCCAGAAGATTAGCATGCCAAATCCTGATGGGGAAGAGCATGCTGCGAGACGCAGGCTCAGCTGAACAATTTGATGCATACTTATCTTAATCAGAGGAAGGAACAGTTTTTTGAATCTAATAATTTAATTAAAAGGACTACAGGGCAGGGTTGCTTCATTACTGATGGACAAATCATATAGTGGAAGATGAATGCTATAAAGCTCCTTAACAGGTTCCTGTGGTGCGAGACTGCACACAGACCTGTTGTTCTGCTTTCCCTCTCTCTCTTTTCTCTGCATCATTACATCCAAGACAGTGGCCATACGGCTCCTCTTTATCTCCCCCCTTCCCACTCTGCTGTGAAATTGTGGATGCTCCATCAGTGGCCTATCCCGCACACTCATGAAAATGGAATGGCCTTTATTCCTCTTGCTCTGTTGCCTGGGAACTAAAACTTCCCCCTGTTACAAATGGCACTGAGGGAAGACCTCTATATGAATGATTTTTGTTTATTTTATTTTTTTGCTTGAAAAAATGTCCATATCTCGCTTTCTGAGTGACCATAAAGAACAGTAGCAATAGAATGAGTCTGGTTCAGTAAAGTACAAGCACAAGCCAGAATGCAGGTGCTTATAATATATTAGCATGTGTTTTCTGTGACATGCAGTACCTCTGAAGAAAAGACAAATAACATCAATAAATCCCAGGCAGCAGCAGCCCAATTGAAAGAGTTTTACGATGGGCACGGACACGTCATCGATTCTAGCTGCATGTCTGTCATTAAAATCGACCCTGCTGACAGCTTTCTGTGTGATCAAACGCGGGCTTGTCCGAAAAGCAGGATCCAGGGTTGGACAGTAAATAAGCTCCTGTCATTCTTGCTCATCACAATTTCTACTTCTTATCAGCAGATCAAGAAACCAAATCAATATTTGGACTGCCACCACCTGCTTTCCTGATATGAGCCATCAGTATTCATGGAATCACTTCAGGGATATTCATATGTAGGTGATGGGACTCTACGGGTCCATCACAGAGCATGCTCAATTTAGCTCTCAGCTTCCCCTCTGTATTTAGCAAAATATTTGCAAGGATGATATGAATTTCATAGGAGTTGCTTAATTTTTTATGCATTAACCTGCTTCTCAAGTAAACACTGCATAAATACTAATGTGGATATATATTGCACATGCATGTGGGTGTGGAGACACACAGACAGAGACAGACGTGCACACAAAACACATTTCCATCTGTGCAGGTCAACCAAATCACCCCAGCTGCTTATTTGACAACCCCAGGCCTCTGCTGTTTCAGGTGGAAAAGGTGACAAAATGCAAGACACACACACACACAGGGAATTAGCATCTCTCTCCCGGAGAGCCAGAGGCTTTCCCAGAGCTATCAGGAGCCCTTCACTATAATTACACTATTACATTACCTCAAAATGGGAATGATGGTGCGCTTCTGAAATTCCCTTTGAGTTCAGGATATTAAAGGCACCCTGTGGAGTTTACCACTAAACAAACATGTTTTTGTCTGTGTTTCTCAGCCAAAAACTAAATGCAAACAATGCAACGTCAAAGTGCAGGAATGTGGAATGTGTCCTACCAGTATGTATTTGATTAATTTGAGTCATTCAACAGCACTTGTGAGGGGGGCATTCACTGCCAGCCTCAGTAGAAATTAAGAATCTGCTTTTCAGAACATTGCTCCAAACCACCAATAGAGGTCAAAAGCCACCATTAAAAACTTTTATGCCTCTGCGCCTCTGGCAACAGCCGTGTTTGCAGGCATTATGTTTTCAGATTTTGTCTCCGTACGTTCCATTCTCATGCGCTCATTATGCTGTGACTGTCCTCTTAGATTCATGGATGAACTGTAAGTAATTGAAGAGAGCAAGAAACACAGAGCAGGTACACAGAAACAGCCTGCAGGACGTAACAGTGTGACTTCATGGCCACTGTCTTCTTGTAGAGATGATATCTCAGGACTGACCTGAGGGGAATGCCTTGGGGGAATTTTATTACATACGGCATAAATGTACAGTTGAACTCATGAATGAACTGTTTAGAATATGAGTTTGGACAGACATGCAACTTGACTGGTTGGCAGCTCCCAACCACTCAAGTAATTCTAGCTGGTTTATGTGACAACAACTTGCCTTTATTCCTGGTTGTGATCCCTCAGCACTTGGCCACGTAGTGTTCCATACACATACCTTAGCAAAAATGTTTGCCTAGAGCAAAACCAATGTTTACATTTAATATTTCATCTGACTGTGCCACTCAGCTCCAGTTTCCATTAACTGTTTCTCTTAAAATATGTTTGATGTATGTTTTCCAGCTGGTAGTTTTCTTCTTCCCAGCAATGTTTTTTTTGTGCGTTGTCATCAACCCACAGCAATGGAGCTATGTAATTATAGTTGACCCAATACTAATGCAAGATGAATACAGGAAGAAGTAAACAACATTGTTGAAACAGTTGTCAATTTATCTGCAAACTAGAATTACTGCCTTGCGGTTCTATGCCTCTACCAAGCAGTGAAGTTGTAGTTTACATGCACATGTGTGTCCAGACTCACATTCTAAAAAGTTTATACAAGTCCAACCAGACTTGTGCCAGATGAAATGAAAATTCCCTCCATAGTGTTGACAAGAACGGGACATACATGAGGTGACAGTAACCTTGACCTTTGACCTATGACCACCAAAATCTCATCAGTTCATCTTTCCGTCCAAGTGGAGTTTTGTGCCAAAGTTAAAGGTGGTGTCGCATTCACAACAATGGAACAGACAGACAACCTTGAAAACATAATGCCTCCAGCCAGGATGCTCGCCGGCGCTGAGGCATAAAATCAGCACAGTAATTACAGATTTAAATCATTTTTTTTCAAACAAACTTTTAGAAGAACCTCAGGCTCTTAGTGCTACAAAGCCGAGGACATCCAATACAGCTGCCTGCGGGTTGTTCCATCAATAGAATGACAATATCGTCTGGATTTCCATTTACCTTTTATTATCATTTCTTTAGATTTATTATCTTTTTTCACTGTGACATGCTTCCTGATCCTGGCTAACAATCCCAGCATGTTAAAACAAATGATGCTATTCATTGCCCTTGGCCTACTGCTTCTGTCTGCTCTTGTTTTAACAACCCTGTCTACCCGTTTACAGCACTTCTCTGCTTTGTAATTTCATTAAAAGCACTGGAGCAGTACAGAATATACATTTATCTCCTCTACCGACTGGGACCTCAGCCTGTCCTTGCCTTCTTCAGTCAGGCAGAATTAAATCAACAAAACTTCTGCCGTATATACAGTAGTATAAGTCTTTCTTTCACTGCGTACTGTTTGAGAGTGCGAAAAGTTAAGTGACCCATTAATCCTGAGCAGTAGCGTCAAGGCCTCAGCAAGTATGTTTACTTGGATAACACCTGACCAAGGTGCTTTTTCCAATATAACTTGAGGCATGGAAAGTTTGCTGCTAATAACTTTGAAATAAAAGAATTGGAGAAGCAGAGGGTAAAAAAAAATTGACTAATTTAATAATCGTCATCATCTTCCATCAATACCAGACAAGGAAAATCAATCAGACGATCAAGCTGAGGCTTTTGTTGTTGGGATAAAAAAGTTTGTCTTTTGTTCTTCAATGCTGCATGTTAACGTGTTGTTAACGTGATTTGTATGTTCTTATGTCATTTAAATGTACAGAATAGACACTCACACTGGCATTTCAGTGTGTGACACTGAAGTAGTTCTCTCTGGAGGCAGCAGAGATTTCATAGCATGCACACACACTCAAAGGGGGAGAAATGAGTATATTAACAAATGTCTAACTGATCAGACATTTGTTCCTGTGCATGCTGGTCAGGATGTATACACAGTATAGCTTAAGTGTCACAGCACAAATGGTGTTTGGGTTAGCTCACCGTCATATGTATACACCGGACTAGAGGGCTTCAACTTGTCTTTCTCTGTTGTATCTGCAGCCTGACAGGAGACTGACAATTAATAAGAGCCTACATTTTTCGGCATGTTTTTTTTATTTTAGAAAAAGAAAAGCAAAAGAGTGTTTTTCTCCTAAAACAGTAACAGAAATGAACAGAAATCGTGGCCAGTGTTGGAAGAAGCATTCAAAGCCTTTACTTATGTAGAAGTACCAATACAGTGCTAGAGAAATACTCTATTACAAGTAAACGTTTGATTATACACTACTCACAAAAAGTTAGGGATATTTGGCTTTCGGGTGAAATTTATGGAAAACGTAAAAAGTTCACAC
>JAUMHL010000030.1:3301105-3336296 GCA_032362345.1 Sandelia bainsii
AGTGCATTTTAGGTTCATCCTGAAATTTCACCCGAAAGCCGAATATCCCTAACTTTTTGTGAGTAGTGTATATTGTACATTATATTATGTAAATGACACAGTGCCATGACTTCATTTGATTTTTTTGTTAGTCTAGAAGGATCACTACAGTGGGTGGGACATGGAAAATAAGAAGTCCTCTTAAGAAAGCAGGTACATTTATAATACTTCTCCTTCAAATATAAAAGAGTAATTTCATTTTAAAATACATATGCAAAAAAAGTAAGTATCAAAACAGCAGCTTAGATCAGGGTTCAGGTCATACTGGCCCCTGTTTTCTCTGACATGATCACACTGCAGGGGGAGACTAAGCCAGACTGCCTGTGGGCTAAATCATGCAAAGTCAAGTCCAAAAAAGAAAACATTGGAGAGTTTGTCCTGAGAAAATAATTTTTAATTCACATCAAATGGAAAAGGCAACAAACAGACAAATGTCAAACATTGTTGTAGCCCACTGTCGTTCAGTGGAGCGGAGAATTACTTTTTACTGCCATCTAGTGAGCAGCTATTGTTCTTTCATTACTATCAACTCATCCTCTGTTTCCATTTTCAATACGTATTCATAATCACGTGTTGGCAGAAACATAAATTAAAAATAAAACGCGTAGGAGCAAACTGATCCACAGACCTCCATTTGTGTAGATTTAATTACTAATTAACAAGACAAATTACAGCTTCATGCTGTAACGTCGGACTGTAATTATTAAAGCATTGTTAAGAAATTAATATATCTTTCCCACTTTGCATAATATTCATTAATGTGCTTTTATAAGCATGAAAGAGACATCATCACACTGCTCAGTTATGAATATCTGATCTGCAGATTGTCATTCTCTGCTTACACTGATGAAATGTGAACTGATGTCGTTATAAATATAATGCATATGGATGAGGTTAATTTCACTTTCACTGAACTCCACGTGACAGAAGTAAAAAGGAAAAGGTAAATGTAGGGGAATACGGTAACATTTAATTTGTTGTTCCATTCTGACATGCTCAGAATTACACTGATGGCCTATAGGGACACTCCGTTGTTTGTTTATTTGTCTGTGCTCACTTGACTTGGAGGCAATTTTGATGAAACAATGGGGAATGATGCATGCAGGACTTATGCATGTTCTGTTCTATTGTGATATGAAATATTTGTTTTGTTTCACGAAGTCACAACTGAGTGCATTCCAACCCCCAGCCTGTGTTGCCGTGTCTCATCTGGCAGGTTTACAACAAACCACTCCAGCCTGCCCGCAAGATAGATACACATTGGCTCCAATTGTCATCCCACTAATTGTTCTGGTGAAGGAACAGACCACTCAGGAAATCATCGGGGCTCATCAAATTGTCAGACATCATGCACCAGTTCATGGCATAATCAAATGCTAAAAAGCAGGGAGGATACGTGCATGCAGATTATGTTGTCTTGCAATGCAATGTCTTTGTAAAGTGTCTGTAAGAGCTATCAACAACTTTGCTACCAAGAGTACAAGTACACTCTGCAGCAACAAGGGCCACTGCCTAGAGAAAGTAATATCTTTTTTTCAGCCAGGTGCAATGTTTACTGCACATAATAAATACATATAGTATGCATAAACATAGCATTTGAACTATTGCCAATTAAAGACATTGTATTTTGAGTGTTTGAGGCTGGACATACAGTATTTTCCCCTTGTTTGTTCATTCAGGGGAAAAAAAGAGGTAGGCGGGCCTTAACGTCATGACGCACGGTGGTGTTACGTAAACCGTTCGGCGCAAAAATTCAAACATCGAACAGGAATTAAAACTGCGAAGCCTTCTCCGGTCTCTCATGCTGGATTACACATTATAAGAAGCCACAATTAAGTCACATCGGATTTTAGACATTTAACGTTAGAGGTACGTGGAGTAGACAAAATAAGTATTGTGGTAATACGTTTGTATGTCCGTAAGGCAGTAAAGATAGTCAGAACACGTTCATATTCGCTAATACTAGCCGAAGTTAGCATTGTTATGCTAACATGAAGTTGCATGTTTTGTTTGGCTTCAACTTGTGATAAGAGAGGTCGTAAATTTAACTTACCAAATACACGGTGCTAAGATAACACATCTCAAACCGCCCATCAACACTGGCTTATAGTACTTCTAGACAGCCTAACCTTAATGCTTTATTCAACTGCAGCACTTTTGTTGATGTGACTGTCGTTCAAAATGAAATTATTCATTCTTCAAGCATTAATGTCTGTTTTCGTATGGAAATATGTCTTAGTTTCCATTTAAATAGGTTTATATGTGACCAGATATTTTATTACTCCTACTGAAAACTATTTTATTCTGTGTACTGAACATTGAATATTTGACATTGCTTCTCTCCCATGTGCACATTACAAGTTTATATGTAATTTTAGTATATTAAAGACAAAATAGTCATGTCATCTTTATTGTAAAATGTTTGGTGTAAAACACAAACATGTTTCAGTATGTGGCCCTCGGCTTTATGTTTATATTTGTAAACACTGAAATATGATCTATGCTGTTTTATCTGGAGGTGAAACTTGAACCTGTGGCAAAGCTTTTGTGATTGCGTTTTTCTGACTAAAGCTACAAGATGAGTGCATCCTCTACACCCGTGTCCCGGGTACGTCCAGCATGGGCATCATCTTCCTTGAAGAACAAGGGTATGTCCCCTGCAGCCTGCAGCACCCCGCTGCTGGCAGCCTTCCCTGGCAACGATGACGAGCAGGAACGTCGTCAGCGCCGAAGGTCAAGAGTCATTGACCTTCAAACTGCCACTGACTCATCCTTCAATGACTCTGCATCTCATAGGTAAAATGAATATTTCACAAACTGTTCTTCTGACTGTTTTATGAGCATAAGTTTGGTGAAAGCCTGTCATGTAACATAGTGTAAATATGTATCTTGGGAGCTTAAAGTTAATCTCATGTTTGTATGCAGTGCCGCAGGGACTCCTGCTGCTGTGCCCAAGTTGTCAAATGCACAGATCTCAGAGCATTACTCTACCTGCATAAAACTTTCCACTGAGAATGTAAGTATATGTGGATGTATATACAGTATACATAGTGTTTGGACACAGGAAAATAATTCAGTTTCACGTTGTGTGCATTTTGAAGTGTTTAGAAGTGAAGTAACAATTACTCTTTCTCTGTAAATGTGTTTCATTTGTTTTAATGTTTTCTGTATGTTTAAGATTTCTTACTTTTGAAACATAGTGTTAAAAGACTTTCTTTCTTTCTTTCTTTTTACAGAAAATCACCACCAAAAATGCCTTTGGTCTGCACCTGATTGATTACATGGCTGATATTCTCAAACAGAAAGATTCCGAGCTCACAAATTTCAAGGTATTGGTTGTTGTTTTTTATCTACTTTATGAGCCTTTGACCACTTCCCTGATTTCCCAATTAAATCACATTTATTATCTGTTGTAAAATGTAGAAATGCAGATAAAAAAGTATGTTTGACAGATTATGTTTTTTTTGGTCTAATCATTTAAGTGAGTTACATTAAAAAACAACGATCTAATTGCAATCAATAGATTATACTGACTATTACAGTGTTTTGTCTGATGGGGAAACTGCTCCACCTGCTCTGATAAATATTGCAGCATCCTGAGTTGAGCTGTAGATGCACTGTTACACAATTTTGAAGGAAAACTGTTGTAATTTTGTTTGTGTGTCCTACTCAAGGTGGCAGCTGGTACTTTGGATGCCAGTACGAAGATCTATGCTGTGAGGGTGGATGCTGTTCATGCTGATGCCTACAGGGTGCTGGGTGGCCTGGGGGGCGAGACCAAACCTGGAGAGAGTAAGAGCCTCAGCTGTGCTATGTGTTGTTACATTTTCATTTAAATACACTGAATCACATTGATCTAGAATTGGGCTAAGGTGTGAAAATTCATTATTTACATTGTTTTATGTTTTCTGCCTTTTTTTCTCTTTTTAATTTATTTCTTTATTTCATGTGTGTGCGTATATAGGCCATGGTGAGAAGGAGGAGAGTGGAGGTGATGAAGGGGTTGCAGGAGGTGACATGGCTGCCAAGCAGCCAAAGAAAAAGAGGCCTCCTAAGAAGACAGTGGAGCAGAACCTGAGTAATATAAACTGCACAGATTCTGAGAGGAAGTGTGAGGTATGAAGTCATAATTACAGAACAGTATACGTTTAAACCCACCCTTGTTGCAAAAAGAAGACATTCTATGCTGTAGAACAAAATGCAAGTATGAGAGCTGTTCTATTCATATATCATGTTTCTAATAGTACTGACCCGATACATGATCTGTTTATCAGTAGTTTCTTTCAAAGTTGAATTTTTGATCTTATATCTTGTAAATCGTGTATGAGCTTGTGTATAAAGGTCACTTAGGTGTAAGCCAAAGGACCATCACTGCTGTTTCATTATGCTATCAATGATAACACTTCATAATCCACAGTCTGACTGATAAGGTGATGTATAGTAAGTAAGATATGGATATGGATCATTAAGCAGTCGTCTCACGAGCATTAAGAGACTTCTGCTGCTTTTTTTTGTTTGTTTTTATCTTTATTCTTTCCATGCCCAAACTTACTCACATTCTGACAGCTGACGTTCTCAAAACTAAAAGTCATTCACACACACAAAGGATATTTAGCTCTTTTAACTATCTTTCAGTGCACTGTAAGTATTTTTGGACTTAGTTCTCTTATCACTCAGTTGTTTACGTGACTGTCTGTCCCTCCTTCCTGCCCAGGTGGACCCAATGTTTCAGAGAATGGCATCATCCTTCGATGAGAGCAGCACGGCCGGTGTCTTCCTGTCTGTTCTCTTCAGTGAGAACAGTCGCTGTGAGCTGCTCTTTCCCTCCTACATAACGCTCCTGCAGTCCAGACCTTCCTACTCTCCTCCGCCTCGGCAGACAGTCCCCGCATCCCCATTCATGGGTAAAAAACAGTCACCAAGCCTAAATGTGTTTCTTTTCATGAGTTAAATTTGTTAAGTAGCCATTACACACTGTAAAGTGAATGCACCCTTAGTATATACAAACTGTGTGTCTTCTTTTGAGCTGTTCTTCAGTAAATATTTGTCTTTCTGTGCTTTGTTTCTGTCAGCCGGACTGCAGCGTTCCCAGGAGAAAAGCTCCATCTGCCCGTCACTGCAGGACTTCTCTTTTACTAGCTGGAACCCTGAACAGGTCAGAAAAACAATAGAACCACACAACCTAATATGAATGAATCATTCTGAAGATTTTAGTCCAAATTTTGTGAGAGATACCAGGGTTTTAAATTCTAGCCGACAGCCCTAGTTCAGAGAGAATGAGATCTTGACTCTGGCACGCTGCTGTTAGAGCCCGGGCACAACAAGCTTAAGAATTTGTGCTAATGCTGCAAAGACAATAACAACTAATGTCCAGTAATATTCTATAGGACAGTTTAAGATCATCTCCCTTAATATCATGGGTTGCTGTCTGAATGTGCATCCTCAGACTATGAATCAGCTCTTGGAGAAAATGAAGCAGGGTGAACACGTATTTGATGTGAATGCTGAGCCTGAACCCGAACATGAAGAAGATCACTGCCCCGACTTTGACGCTGACTATGAGGAGGAAGTGGAAGACTGTGATGAGGGATCCAAGGAGCACAAAGAGGGTTGTGAAGCCTCTGGGTCTGGCAAAGGAAGGTCAGAACATTAATTGCAGGGCATTTGAAAAAGTGATGTTTATTTTCTGCTCAGAGATAGAAGAACTCACCCTTTTACAATCATTCCAGGGAAATGACTCTCTTTTCTGCACCGTTTCTCTTTTGTTTCTTCTGGTACTAATGCTGTTTGAATCTTGTGTTAGGATACAAGAATAGTCTCCATTAAGTTGTGGAAGAACAGGCTATTTTCAGATATAAGCTTGTTCACAATTCATTACTTAACCATTGAGGGGGGCTGGTAATTGCTTTGCCCATTATCACCAGGAGAGCATGCATTTACTTCATTAGAACGTAGTGAATGTGTCAAATCAAGCACTTTGAGCCTCTGTTAATAGACAACTAATTTATGTCTGTGTGCATGTTGGTTTGAATGTTTTTTTGTGATGGTACAGGGATGTGATTCCCATTGGAGAGGGAGACATTGCCACTATGTGTCTCCAGCTGTCCTCTCAGCCCAGGGAGTATTCATACTTCAGCCCAAGAACCATGGCCGCATGGGCTGGACCAGGCTACTGGCAGTTCAAGCCAAAGCACAAGTGTGAGTTAAATTATTGCTTTAATTGGAGATGACTGTGGTGTATAGAGTATAGATTACATGTTCTTGAGATGTTACTTATTTTTTTTATCTACATACTTGTAGATAAATGTTAATGCAGGCAAACTATTGCTATAACACTGTCACTGGAATGTGGGTTAATATAGTCTCAATTTTCAGCTTTTTCTTCTTTATCTAGAGCTTGTCAGACTGGTTTTAGCCTTGGTCAAAGCCATCATATTGTAGCTAATGTTAAAAATGTCAATCAATGATGTGTTTGGATGCTGACAGTACACACAGTATGTGTTTTTAGAGATGTGGGGATGAAACAGGCTTTGCTAGTTCCTCTAACAACCAAGATGATTTTTCTAATTGCCACATTGCCAAATGTGTGCAGAGTAACAATTATCAGTCCAATCTGACTGCTTTTTCTCTCTCTCAATGTACTTCATCACTTGTAGTGGACCATTTACCTGACAAGGAGACACGTAAAAGGAAGCCCAAAAAGACCTTTGAAATAGACTTCAACGATGATGTCAACTTTGACACCTACTTCCGCACGACAAGGGTAAAAACCTTTTGTTTGTTTATTCTGGGCACATTATATTCTGTGTGGGAGAGTACCATTGGGTGCAAATGTTGCTTTAGGTCTTAGTATTAGTATTAAAAACTGATTAGATTAGATGGTTGGTATGTCATCATTCCACTTCCAAGATAAATTCATCCAGCAGTCAGCAGAGACACAAAGGCCATAGCATTTAATTCAATGTTCTAGTTATAGGATTTAAAGTCCTAACATTCCTCTTACTAAAGAAATTGCTGATTTCATACCATCATCATCACCTAGACTAAACCATCAGAGGCGTCATTTATGTAGACAGCTTTATGTTCTGCAGTTCAGTCCGGAGCGTTGACACCTAACTGGAGAGTCCATCAAATGCATCATCCATCGAAATATGGAGGCATTAAAGCTATAACATAGCTCTTTTGGTGTAGTAGCCATAGCAACACATGGTTCAGCTCTTTAGGGATCATTTTTGATGCAGCTGGTGTCACAGTTATCAGATCAGGATATCAGCTGCTTATATCCTTATGCCTTATATCTCCACTCAGAAATCTGGTTTTAGTTGTTATTTGAACCGCATGAATACTCTGTATACTACTGCTGAATGTATAATGGTTAATACTACCTACTGTTGAAAAGTTACAACAATTGCAGTTTTTGTTTTATGGCTTGATCATAAAAATCTGAATTATTGTTCAGAATATATGAAGGCACAGGAGCAGTTGCAGCTAATAAACCAGCAGGACATTCTGTTCTTAACACTTTGGACCGGACATTATTCCTTCCAACAAAATCTTTTTTTTATATTGTATCAGTCTGTCTTCTCTGTCATGAATGTGTCAGGACAGCTACATTTGCTCAGCGCAGGCCTTCAGATCATAATTCTTGAAAGTTAGTTGTGCTACAACTACAGTTTTAGCTCTAGTGATTCAGTTCAGGGAAACGGGACAGAAAAACCTGTCACCTGAAGTTATATCACGGTCTGTAGGGATTTGAGACACTGACCAAAATCTCAAAATTCTGCCAAAAGTCATGAGCTTCTGAGTTTGAAAATAGACTTGTGTGTCAGAAGTGAATTTGACATTGTGTGCTGTCCCTTCACAGGCTGCCACCACCAACAGCAAGTCGGCCCTCAGTGCCAGCAATAAGAAGACGACTCTGCCAGCAGACTTCCAGTTTCCCCCAGAGACGCTCTCCCAGCTCAGCCTCAAGCCCTCCAGCTCGGTGAGACTTAACTGCTCCTGTCAGCCAACAGGCCTGGGGGATGAGGTTTAAAGTAGAGATGCACAAACACTGTGGTCCATTATTGTATGTAAATGAGACACTTCCCTTTAGCTCTGTAGAGGTCTAGAGTACTGCTTCACATAGTGCACACACAATAGCCTGCTTGGTTAGTTACAGGTTACATGTGGATCTATAAATCATGGGTTCTACTGTCTGGGATCCTCTTCAGTTGTGATTTTATTTATGCATCAACTCTTAGTTGAAGCATAACATCATGAATTCAGTCTATCCAACAAAAAAAATAATACAGCAGTCACAGCTGTTGAAACATACAGTAATTCCCATCATCATCAGCGTTTTGTACTGAATTTGAGGTTTCAAGAAACTGTAACCTGCTACAGTCGCCATATAATGTACGCTGACTGTGCATAACTAAATGTAATTCGTAGGGTTGTAATGGTTCTGGAAGACAGAACCGTGAACCTTCTCCCCTCCCCACCATGACCACCCAACCTGCTGGTAGCGTGTCGGAAAGATGGAACCTCTCTCTTCGACAGTGGAGTCTCCTTCTTATTAATCCCCCCTTACTTCTCCAAATTCAGTATGCTGGGAAATCTGCTATTTTTTGTTGTAAGAGGAACTTTCACTTTCCTTTATGCACAAAACTATGATACTGTATGTACGAAACCTTGGCCCTGAAATCAAGGTCTAAAGCAAAACTTGGAATTAAAGAAGAATTCTTACACCCCTGATAATTTGTATCGTATAAAAAGAATATATTTGGCTTTGTTTCCCTAGTTGAGTCAAGAAGGCCAGAAGAGGTTGTCTGGAGAGCTTGGAGAAGGCATTGGAGACTATGACTACAACAATGCCAATGACACTGCCAACTTCTGTCCAGGTCTTCAGGTCTGAAACACATTTTATATGGCTTTTATTTTTGTTTATTTGATTTTACTGTTTTTAACTGACTTTATTTATGTACCTTTATTGAAATATATTTCAGTTTGTGGTCAGGTGTATACATCACGTCCTTGTATTCTGTCTGTGTGATGCTTGACCTACACTCAAGCTGACGCCATCAATACTATCACTGCAATATTATAAATATCATAACATGACAACATTTTTATCACATTAAGGCTTATACCAGTATTATCAAATGATATGACATCAGAGAGACTTAAAGTTGGTGAGCAGGGAGGATTTTACCACTGCATCAACACCAGGCTGAACTACTACCTCTGAATCAAATAGTGGACTGTAGACTCGGCTAAGTGTAACATCCTCAGCAGTGAGAGCAAGAGAAGTTCCCATCACAGCAAAGAACAACTGATTAGGAACCATATCTCACTTTAGTTTGGTTTCTCACCTCTTTATTTATCTTCCTCCTCAGGCTGGCGACAGTGATGATGACGTTGAAGGGTTTGCTGGTTCAGACGACACACAGCCTTCAGGTGACAGTTTCCCCCCACCCTCTCAAGATTTAGAGGGCGTCTCCACCTATGGGGAGGACGATCTGGTACCTGAACCGCACAGGGTGAGTAACACAAGATTTTAGTGCAGGTTGTAATGTATGTGGTTCTTAGCTTTTTAAACAGAGTATCTCTGAATCTTTGAAGCCACATGAGACAATTTTACACAATAGTAGCTGCAGCTAAAGCAGCTTTTGAGGATTTCTAGCCTCTGACATAACAAAACATTTAGGAAGCCTGAAGACTGTGGGCACATTTTACACCACAGATTCTATTCATTATAAGTTGGACTGATTTATAATTATATATTATAATTATATTAATAAAGAGTTTCTTTTGTTCTGTAGGTCAACAAGATTGAGATCAACTATGCTAAGACTGCAAAGAAAATGGACATGAAGAGACTCAAGAACAGCATGTGGACTCTTCTGACTGAAAGCCCAGAAAAACCCACAGAGGTAAGTGATTCTGACAGTCACCATTCCTCAGCCTCAGGTCTTGAAACTCCTGTCCTCTGTCACTGCTTATACTTGGTTTGTAGAGCAGGCATGCAGCCTGGGTTTTAGCTGTTGATCTGTTTGATATATATTCATTGTATCAGCTAAGATTTCATGTTCCCTGCAGGTGGTGGAAACCCCGGAGAAACCAGAGGTGTGTGGGGAGAAAGCCTTCAGTCAGACCACAAAGACGCTGCTTCAAAGGTACAAACAGACCTCCCACCATGCCTGCAACACTACAGCAGTAACGAGGAATAATAATGACTGAATAGCACTTGCCAAAGTAGAACTGCATGCAAATATGTGTACATGCTATATTCTACATTTTTCTGCTATTTCTGGACTCTTATATACTTTCTTGTCCAGTCTGTTTCTGTGACTAAGAATAATTTTCAATAGACAATCATATCATGCAGCCACTACAACCATACTATCACTGCAAAACTTTGAATCCCATAGAGAGCTGCAGGTTTGATGGGAGAAATTTTTGAGTGTGAGTCTGTAGTTTAACTGAAACACTTGTGATGGCAAATATGAACAGTTTGAACTGTGCTCTGAACCAGCTGGCAGCAAAACTAAAAACTACAACAGCAGGTTTGTACATGATGGATTCATTGACCAAATGTATTGTCTTCCTCTCTTTGTGATGGTCCAGATTGCCAAACACGATGGCTCAGAACCTCTCGGTGCCTCTGGCGTTTGTTGCTCTGCTTCATCTTGCCAATGAAAAGGTGAGCATAGTTTTTTTTAAACCTTATATACTGAAAATTATTTGAAGGTACCAGTGTGTTGTGATGTGCACAGTAGTGTTATTTAGTCTACATGTAGCCATTTTCATTTTTAGATTACAAACTACTTGAAAGGTCCATATTATGCTTTTTCATATGTTGTGATGATGGGTGTCCATGTTAACACCAAAATCAAACAAAAACCAAAATCTTGTGTCCGCTACGATTTTCCAGCAGCTTCCAGAGTCTTTCTCTGGACCCCCAAACATTCTCAACTGTCCTACATATGAACGTCGTCAGTCTAAAAAATGACCTTGGTTTTGGGTACGCACACCCACGGAGTATATAGTTAAACCCACCCAGTCTCACATTGCATCCGCTCACCGCTCATCCAGGCCCACAAGTTCCAGCACTTCCACAAGTTGGCCAGTCAGAGCAGAGTGAGCTTGGAGTGGGCAGGGCTTAAAGAGACAGTAGCTAAGGTGAACCTTTTCATACAGAGCTGAAGAAGTAGAACAGCAAAACGACCCACTATTGCAAAAATAAGCAGTTTTTAAAAAATTATAAATCATCCAAACTATTTCAGTACAGCCCTAGAATGAAATATATAAACCCAAATTATTTATATTATGGCCTCTTTGGACATTTGGACTGGAAATGTGTACAAATCTCCCAAGCTTTATTCACAACAGTTACATGTCTTGCAGTAATATGTGATTTTGGTTTTAGTTGGTTTGGTTTTGATTTGATTTTTGATTTTTTTTTTTGGTTTTCTGTAACAGAACTTGGAGCTGGTGAAGGTTGACGACATGTCAGATATCATCATAAGACAAGGCCACTGAGAAGAAAAGTTGGAAAAATGAATTTTGTCTTGAAGTAGTGCTATTTCTGTTACTCTGTACCTGTCGCTCTCTTTTTACTTTAGAATATCTCATGTTTCTCTCGGACACCTGTTTTTGCGATTTTTCTTTATCAATTTTGTTATAATGTAATATGGAACTGTTTAGAAGTTGAACCAGTCTTATAAACATTTCTCTCCTTTTATTCTGTGCTATTGCAGTTTATCCTCTGTGTAGATAATTTAACTATTCAACCACTGCACAAAAAAATGTATATTGTCAAAAGAAATAAACCCTTTTTTACATACTATACGAGTTGATCCTGAGACATTAGGGTTTTTCTCACAGTAATTCCTACTTCCATGGATGCAGTGAATGATATATGTAGCACGCTAATGTCTGCCAGCCAATTGTTTTCTCAAATGACCAAAATGACCTGGGTTATTATTGCCTGTCTGTGATTCAGAGCAGCCTTCAGCGGTGACTGACATGATGACATGTCATCAGTATTTTGACCTCACCACCATCCCTTTGGTGAAACCGGTCTGACCTGGGGCTGGTTTTACTGGCTCAGTATGACATCAGTTACTTGAAGGAACTTTGGGACTGGGAGGAGTGGATCAGCTGAGACACTGAAGTGCCGAAACCCTGTAGTCATCATGGAAGAGTGTTACATTTCACTCTTTCACTGACAGACAGATGTGGCTTTTTGTTTTGTGGACTGGATCAAGGCCAGAGGTGCCCCCAAACGCTGCCAGTATCTTCAGGGGTACATACTTGGCTTTTAATTATAAATGAATGTAAAACCCTCATCACTAGGAAAACTAATTGAACTATTTGAAGCTGCAATAAATCATAATAATTTATTATGTAGTGTCAAGGTGCAACCAGGTGCATGATCCCTGCACGAAATGGATGTTACCTCATCACACTGTTTATGACTGTAAGTTACAAAGTGTATTTATTTTTTGTTACTGTTTCAAATATGAATACATAAAGTTGCATTTGTCATTTCTAACAATGAGCAAATCCTTTTATCATTCATATAAAATTGATTATCTACTATAAGCAGGGCTTCCTCTTTACGCGTGAGACCTTTTTTTTACTGATTTTCCAAATGCAGCCCCGTTCTGTGCTCCTGACAACATTTCTAAACAGCAGCTGTTTGTAAAGCAGCAGCCTTCTCCATGTTCCAACCAACCAGAGATGATAATCGCTGACAAAATGGTGTCTTTAATACATGATTTTCTGACAAAAAAACGGGAAACACGATTGACATTGACAGTTGTTGAACATTCCTACGCAGGTTGAGATATAGAGTTGCTGTACTGATGGTTTTACTTTGAAAGTGAGCTACATTCATACTACAGAGGTGGATTCCTCATAAACTGAATTTGCATGGGTTTCATAACCCATCACATCATACAATGCAAATTCTATCACAAGGATTTATTCATGTTTAGCATTTAGACATTTTAAAAGGCACAGCATAATAAAACGGCGTGTCATGATATTGGTACGTGTGTTTGGAAATGTCACTTTGATGATAAACTGATTCCTTTTACAAGTATTTTATTCAGTTGTTGCTTATGAGGAACTTTTTTCTTGGTATTGTTGTTAAACTTTGTGAGTTGATTCAAGTTAAATTTATTTATCACTAATAGCTGTATGATTACAATGGGCTCCCTGTGAATTAGTAGCCTGTGGAGTTATTCTGGCTTTCTTGGCGTTTGTTTGCTTGGTCCTGTCTGTGATAATGAACACAAAAGATGACATAACACTTGGCGCACACCTCAGAGTCTTTTGTTCGGCCAACAACAGAAAAATGCACCACTGGGTTGGATAGATTTATCTCAGTGATGCAGTAAGCGCTGGCTGTTTGCCTGTGACGCCACCCCGAGGAGGAAAGAGGTAGTACAGCGACGTCAAGTTGCTGTGTGTTACAGCAATAGAGAAAACAAAGGAAGCCGCCTTCAAAATAAAAGCAGTGGATTTCTTTCAGAGTGAACTTGAAATGGAAATATACAATAAACTAAACAGAACAAAGTCTAATGGTCTTTAGTGAATTAAGATGCTTCACAGCCCCTGTAGTGCATGTAATACTGATTTGATAAAAAATGCCTCTTGTTATTGTTGACTTTTCTGCTTCATATATTGTTAAAGTTGGATTGAATATGTAACATACATTCCTCCAAAAAAGTTGCAACCACATTATTTAAAAGCAACAGGATCCGGAAACCGTGGCTGTATTATGATCTACTTGTTGAGTTCAGAGTGACGGGGGGGGGGGAAACAACAACCAGGAAGTTAAACAAGGGGGAAACATATTCGCTTCGGTGGAGCATTGAAGTGCCAAGTCTTCAAAAGTTTTTAAAAGGTTTTAAATAAGAAATTAAACGTAGACGTAAGTTGATCCAGTGGGCTAAACTCTGAAGGCATCGTTTGTAACAAGATGGACACTGATCCGGTAGGTGATGTTACAGTTGAAGCCTCTTGTTTAGAAATCCTTTCCGACTTCCCTCACCGTGTTCAGCGCAAGACACGACGAGCACCAGGTGTATTTCCACTTAGAAAAAGTTACATTTGCTTTAAAAAAAAAAAGTGTTGTATCGTCTCTGAAAATTAGTTACATGAGTCGTCGCATTAATTTTTTATTGTTGAGCAAAGTCCCAAAGTAGCCTGAGCAAAGGGCCTAATTAACACCCGCCACCGCTGAAACCACACAGTCTAATGTGGAAGCTTTTCTCTTTTCTTTGAGGTAAGCTACTTTTATCCTCTTTAACTAAGCTAAACACATTTAATTTATTATTATATGTATTATCGTTTCTCTTACTAACAGTAACGTACTGGCATATCACAAAAAGGCATGTAGCCAAACTCCAGTCAAAAATGTGGCAATTTAATGGGAACTTATCTAGCCCACGAACCGTGATAAAAGCCTGGTACAGCGTGACTCATTGTGCTTCACAATCACCACATTTCTCTCTTTGTTTACTCCACGTCTCCACCTATGTAGATAATTCACTTTTTAAATGAAATGTCAACTTTTACAGCTTAAGTTCACAGCTTGTTTTTGTTTTAACAGGAGAAAATGTGAACAAAACTGTACCTAGAGAAAAGTCGTGCTTTGCCATTAGCCTGTTATTGGGAGTTGAAAATATGATTAGAATTTTTTTAACCTGATGTTACAGGCTGTACAGTAATTGTCTCGCAAGAGACAGTAGTACTGTCATTTGTATTCACAGTGTCTCAGCGTTATCATTAAGGAGAGCCAGTGAGGGTCTGCTGGAGGATATCAACATGAAACTGTTGCTGGTTCCTCTGGCGAACACTTAAGAGCTTTTGGTTTTGTAACACCGCCTTCCTTTTCTTTGAAGGACCCCACAAACCTGTGAACTTTAGCTCGTGGTACAGACTCAGCTGTGCTGTGTTTTTCCTGTAGTCTGCAGCACTTTCACTGAAAGTCAGCATTTAATAAAAGAGAAATCTCCCAGTGTCTGCATGTGGTGAATTCAAGACCTGTCATGTGCTCTCACAGATTAATTTCCCGTTTGGTTTAGATTAGGATGTGAGCAGTAAAGATTTCATGCGCTTTGCATTTACGGCTGCGGTCAGAAACGTCAACAGGAACAGATTGGATTTATCTCAGTCACATTTCAGTGAGCGTTTCCTCGTGTTGTCATCTTTATTCTTCACGCATCAGCGAATGTCAGAGGTTTCTCGTGTGTCACGCTTTTTAGTGGACTCACTTTCTGTGTATATCACAGACATTTTGGGGTTAAATCCTCTTTACAACAGCTCAGGTGTTTGAATAGGATACTGAATTTAGCCGTCAGTGCGTGAATGTCTCGAACAGGGCTCGTTTCTGTCTCCCTCTTTCTGTGAAAGTTGATACTCGATAGTTGTCAGCCATTCAGTGGGCCTCAGTGAACTGCTGTGGCTGGCTCAGGAAAGGGAGGATAAAACTGCTTTATATGGCAGTAAAACAAAACAGAGTTAAACAGGATGCACAGCAGGGTGTCTGATAAAAATGTTAATAAAATGTTTGATTTAATCAGGAGATAAAGAACAGCAGAATAAAGGCGTCAACACAAAGTGCACATGCTCAGTAGCAGCTATGTAGAAGTGTTTGAGAGGATAATTGACATGAACAGTGTTGTGGACACTAACCATAGACGGATGGAATAAAGACATGAGGGAAGGATAAAAGGAGACAAGGTGAGTAGCAGGTGACACATTAAAAACCAGCTCTGTTTCCTAGACACTGTTTTGTTTACAGTCTGCAGCTGACTCGTGGGACTTTTAAGTTACTTCGTTCACACACAAACACGCTGCACCGTATAGAACATTTCTGCTTTGACTTGACACCTACGACTGTGTGAGATCGCAGCTTGTCTTCCTGTTGAATGTAGAAACGCTGTAGCAGGCGTTTCCCAGAGATAAAACAACAGTGGTTGGACGGCCGGCAGACTGAGCTGTCACGTGCAGAGGCCCGAGGGATTTAAAGGACTTTCAGAGCCTGCTGAAAATACAAGCCTGTCAGCGAACGGTTTTTAGATTCTGGTGGCATATTCAGTCATGCTGCACCAGACAGAGATAGATCCAACCAATGGGATAAAAAAAATACAAGGAAATAGAGAAATATTAAAAGCTTAATTGCAAAAATGTGCCAGATGTTGAAAATGCATATATTTGTACATGTCAGGGATTCTCCATCAATTTAGTATTACACTTTTGTAACTTATGAACAGTGTGAGACACCAAATAAAAGAACTGATCTGAGGTTGCAGCCTTCCTCTGATGCAAACAACATGACTGGAAAACTGGAAGTGTATGGTACCGCTAGCTAAAACTACTTCAGTCTGAAGCGGCACATGACCAGTGGAGGCAGAAAGTAAGGTCAGCAGAAGTTTTTTATCACCACGAAAGTGGTGGAAGCTCATAGAGCTGGTGCCATCTATGATTCTGTTGCCGTTTTCTCCTCTGTGATCTCAGTATATTTCGACAGCTTAATACAACAGTCCTGTCATAAAACCTCCATGAAGGTGATGATGCAACATTTTTGTGGACCCTGTGACAGAGAGGTGCTGATTTAACTTTCTGATCACTTTGAAGGATGTGATCTGTGGTTGAGCTGTAGTGTGTTATCTTGACAGATGTTTCTCCTATTGCACCGAGATGGTTCTAAAAGTTCAAGTTATTGTGAAACTCATCCACTGACAGTTTTGCAAAATTACCAGCTGACTTACTAACTTACTTACTTTTGTGTCTGATCCCAGGAGCGGGGAGGAGTGGCAGCAGCGCCAGAGCCACAGGACAAAGTGCAGACCCTGAAGGAACAGGTAGATGGAGTCAAAAACATCATGACCCAGAATGTGGACCGGATCCTGGCGCGAGGAGAGAGATTGGATGACCTCATGGACAAGTCAGAGGACCTGCAGGCAGGGGTCAGTTTAACCACAGGAGCTTATTCCTTCACCGTGATTTATGTGACAGTGGGTTCTTTCTTTTTTGGGTGTACTATGTATTTGCAAATAAGAAGGCTGGTAAGTTAAGATCTGTGAGTGACTTCATCATAGGTAATAGCATGACCACCTTGTGTTCAAACACGCAACATAATTTTAGTTTTAACCTGCAGGAAATGTTGCACATCTTTACTTTTTTACTGTATAAAACTTAGATTCACCTGCTGACCTTTACCACAGCACTGTGACTTATCATAACAGGAAAAACACAAATGTATCAGATTACATCAATAGAGGCTCTTTCCTGTTTGTCATAAACAATAATATATATATAATAAACATAAATGTAATGCTTGTAGAAAAATGTGACGATGCAAATGGAGATAGATGCAGTCTGTGTGTTATCCTGTGAATTGCCGTCCATATCTCAGATTTGTTCAGCAGTAGAACAAAACAAATGTGTTGTGCTCATTGCCACTGTTAGCAGGTGTCCTCAGGGTTAAGAGGCGCTCCATGTAACCTGCACCATCTCTGCTTCCAGCTCATCAGGAGACACTTGTTGCCTGCTGTTCCCCTGTGATTCTCCACATTTGTCCTACATCAGCTAGCTAGCTGTTAGCTAACTGTTTACAGCTAGCCTGACTTTGTCCAAACTAACAACCTCCACTATTGGAACCAAAGCTCACTACTTAATACACTACAGGGCTCCAGACTGTGACCTTTTAGTCACATTTTATGGCCATTTTTTAAAGACAGTGCAACTAAATTTTAAAACTAAGGCTTCAGTGTAACTACAAATATACAATATGCTCTCTGTTAGTGAATGGGTGGGGCTCAGTTACAGCACACACGGCGGACAGCAGTGTCTGGGGGTCAAAATGAACACTTACAACAATTACTGTGCACACTATAAAAGCCAATAAGAATAATTTATCAAAACACACGTTAAACAACCATACATGTGCAGAAAAGTGATAATTTCAGCTCCCATCCTATGTCAGTCATATTTATCTAGTTGGCAAATTGCAAGATGCTATGAACACAAAAACGCAAAGGCAGATTGCATGTACAGCCTAATCCACTACACGGTATCTTATAACCGAGCTGGACTTTCTGAGACAGCATCACCCAAACCAAGCAGAAAGAGGTTACAACAGATGCAGGCTGTAAGAAGGAAAACTGATAGTTTAAGAACAGTTAGAGGGTTTGGGACAGTTGGAAGGCACTGACAGATAAAGCTCACATTGAGCCGTGTTTCACAGGATAAGTGGTTTATATAATGGATAGAATCTAGTATTCAGTCCACAGATGAGACTGAAATAACCATAAAAGTCAATACAGCCTGGCACATTGCAAAAGAACGACTGCCGTTATGTTTACATTTATTAATTTAGCTGCAGAGCTTAAGTATTTTTTTAACTTTACTTTGTGAGTTTCTATTTTAAAATGAAACCGCACATTGTATTTATTACTAAAGTATTTATCAGTATTACAGTTAGGATGGAAAAAAATATGGATGCATTTGAGTTAATTAAAGTGGTCCAGGGCTACAAGTGTAAAAAGTTAGTTTGAAGCCCTGCTTGACATCATTTCTCCAAATCCACAGTTATCTCAGTTTTCATTTTGTTTTTGTTTTTCCGGAGTTAGAGGCTGTAAAAACACAGGTGACATAGACTCTGTACTTTCCCTGAACACCTCACAACACAAATGCCAACATTCTTCTATATGGACAGAGCGTACTTTAACATGAAGCCTGTGCACAAAGGCGAGTGATAGGTATGACAGGAAATGTCAGATTTCTGGGATGTATTGAATTTGTTGTCATCAGGAAGGAAATTTGCTGGCATTTTGTATTTAATATGTAGTGAACTCTACCATGGGAGACGTTGGATATCGGACACAACAGGGTCAGAGTGGAGGGGTTGTTAACATATCAAAAGCATAACAGTCACCAGTGGACTTTTAAGAATGCGGCCTGTGTGAAGTGCTACATGGTATTTGACCAGTCAGTGAATTTCAGCATTACAAGCCTGCTCTCAGGACGGACCAAGGACTTTTTTGGGCCATAGATGTCCCAGAACAATATTTAGACCCTGGTTCCTCTAGTGAAAACGCAGTAGGAGGAACTAGGATCCCGGTCCATGGGAAAAGTTCCTGCAGTGGAAACAGGGCTTTTACTCTCTACGAGAAAGAAAGAAAGAAAGGCTGGGTTAGATCTGTAAGGGGAGTGGATGGAACAGAGCAGTGTGTATTGCTGTGCCATTAGTAATACTAAGACTTCCTCTCTCTCGTCTCACTCCCTGCTCAGGCTCAGACCTTCAAGCAGACGTCTCAGAAGGTGGCTCGAGCCTACTGGTGGAAGAACGTCAAGCTGATCGTGCTCATTATAGTGATCGTCGTCATCATCGTCCTCATCATCGTCCTGCTGGCCACCGGAGTCATCCCTGTCAGTAGACCCGTGCCTCCTCCTCCTGTAGCTCCCACCTCCAAGCCATAATCAAACCCCCATATGTACAGACATATAGAATAAAATCATATTCATGTACCTACTGCACAGTAAACAAAGTAATATATAGACTCAAGCAAATCACAGCTGTGAGGTGAAACCTTTACCACTTCTGGGTTAGTTTCTACGGGTGACTTTCATACTTATAGTGTAATTTAAGGACTTTTGTTTAATGACACATACACAGCTTAGCCCTTTATACATTTGTGAGCAATTAAACAAAATTCTCTATAATGTAATATTATTACACTTTATTGTGGATGGAAATGATGAACGTGGAGTTCTTCAGTCTGTACTCAACAGTTTGTCTTGAATCTTGTCACTTGCACCAAACAAATCTGTAAGAATTTTTTGTCAGATATATTTAATGAAAGGCTGAATTGTGTATCAGATGTGTATGTTACCATCGCTGGCCTTATTCCTTTTTAAAGTGCTTCTCTTTCTTTACAATCTAGAATTTCTCCTTGATTGGTGTTTGAGGCGAGATATCTACGCTACTTACAAAACAGCTTTTATGCACAGAAAAACAAAACATCTGTTAGAAAAGTGTTGTTGGGATTCAGAATATCAGCAGCAGCTACCATGGAATCACTCTGTCAGTGTACATCAATGATGAGAAAATTGTTGATTTGTACTGCGCAGTGTCATCAGCATTTGTAGCTGATTTAATGATTTCTTTCCCTTACTGACCTTTTCTTTTTATACATCATTTAAAAACAAACCACTAGGGTCACTACTGTTACAGGCCTGTTCTATAATGGAGATCCGAATCAGTCTCTTCAAGCCAGCCAGTTGAGAGAGATCATTTACAGCTCCTGCTGGACCCATGTCTGTCAATAGGCCCACACAGTCACAGATTATAACGTGAAATGTGTCATTCAAAGTACACAGTGTGCATTTTTTAAGACACAGCGCTGGAACAAAGCTCTGTGTCTTTCCTAGCCCCTCGCGCTGCTGTTACAGAACCAGTTTTGCTTCAGAGAGGTCAAAATTAAACCCATTCTAAACTGTATATAGATATATGTATATTTGCAAAACCCTTGAACCAGCGTGTTAGTAAACGAATCTGTTCTTTACAAGCTATTTATTTAATGCTTTATGTCATTGATGTTCTTTCTTTTTTAATCAAAAAGAACCAATTAAATCTGTATGTGATTGCTGTATGAACTGATAATCCAGACTGATTATTCAGAAACATTCTGCTGCTAAACATTTTTCTTTAACTATAAAGGAGGCTGTGCTTTACATGCTTCTGTGCAGTACTGTACTTCTAACCTCGTTGCCTTTTTAACACCTACCTGATCAATGCTGTAATTATTATTATTTCTGTTCATACATGTTCCAGCTGCAGCAGGCCTCTTACTTTTAAAGGCTTTTTTCATTGTCTTTGACTTTTGTCCTGTTGGATGTACATTCAAGATTCAAAAAAACTTTATTATTCCCTGGGGGAAATAGTTTTGTTTGTTTTACATACTCAAACAACTACCAGAAATACCAGACTCCTGCTCAGCTGGCCAAGGTCTTATTTTGACAATTGGTGGGATTACAAGTTTTTAATGGTCTGATATGGAATAAAAAGTATTTACTTCAGCTGTGTTGTGGTGGTTTCAGTTTCTGTTTGTTTAATTGCCACAAGATGGAGACAGAGAGTCCAGCTGAGACTGACACTTGACCTAGATCAAGCTGGTTTCTGTAGCAGATGCACAACTAAGTAATAATTAATTAATTAATTTCAAAATAAGAGTACAAATTGATCTTAACCTCCTGAGCCACATAGAGAAGAAGCTATTTCCAATGTAAACTCCACTCAAGTTCCACCACTGTTTCATTAAAAAATGGATAGAATCAAGATCATTCTTAATCTGAGGTCCAATCTCTATGAACGAGGACATATTCATTATTATCAATGTGTAGGTTGTTGTTTTGTTTATTTGCTGTGCTGCCCTTGGGTGTTGCTTGTTTCCTCAGAGCAAACAGAGAATCCATAACATTCTTCTTGATGTGGAGAAACTTGTCTGACTTCATATTGTTAGTTTCATGACTCCCAACACATTTCACTTCTCATTATTATTCATCTTAAATAATACACTGCACAACAGTTCTTCAGTGCTGGAGAAAATTACTTTTACTCCATATTATGTTCCATTACATGATTTAAAATACATACTAGTATAGTTCTTCAGACAAAAGAAAAAGAGTAGTAAAGTAGAATTACCGCACTGCAATTGTAAACCAGTCAAGTTGCAGTTTAAACACATCTGTCCAAACATATTCTAATCAGTTCATCCTTGAGTCTGAATGGGCACTGACATGATGAAGTGCCACCAAGTATTTCTGAGATAAAGCGTTGATGAGAATGGGACACACATGAGGTCACAGTGAGCCACCAAAATCTAATTACAAGTATAGGATGGATGTGAGGTCACAGTGACTTTGACCTTTGACCACCAAAATCTATTCAGTTCATCTTTGAGTTCAAGCAGAGAATTTTGACAAATGTTTAATAAAGTCTTTCAAACCAGAGATACTTCATTCAAGAGAATAGACGGACATGCTGCACATGGGGCCAAACTGGGTCCCAGGTGCCCCTTATGACTTGTATAAATAATCCAACAGGGCCCCACTTGAAGCCTTTTTGTGTCAATACAGCTATAGCCACAGTGGAACCTGCACATAAACCTGATTGAGGCCCCTATATCTGTTTTGAACCATTATGAGGCTCACACACAATTGCTGGCTGGGAGAGGACTGTGGAAACTTGAAACATGCACAGGGTAATCACTTAAGCTGCAGTCTAATGCCAAATAATTTATGATTACACGAGTAATCAGTTCCCTATCTGAAGCTGTCAATACGAATACTATACCAAGGATAAGGATTCTTCATTAGCAGCATAGCACCTTGAAGATAGAAGAAGTTATAGACAAGATGAAGGAGACCACGGAATAAAAAGCTTACATGAGAAGAAACGGTGGTCAGCTTTTTTACCAATTCAAAGGAAATTGAATAACGTATCAGTCTTACTGCGATGTAAAAGTGGTTTGCGTTGTCAGGTATTTATTCACTTGCACTAATGCATCAAGTGTGGTGCACTGAACCATTACAGTGGGAAGTGAGATCAGATAGGAAGATTTTTAAACTAGAATCTTATTCTCTGTGAAGATTTTTAGTCCTCTAGGTCATGGTTATCCCACATGTGCTTATTCAGTAGCAACTTGACTTTAAGTTCTTGAAGACGTTTGACCTCTCATAGGGGCTTTAAGCTTGTTAAACCAGCAACCTTTTGTCAGATGTTCAAATGCTGCACTCTGCAGGCTGTGTTGCTCAATATCAACTATGAAGTGAACTCTTTCTGTGCAAAACCTGCTGGTCTTGTTTTCTCATACCAGAACACATGTCTCTTTCAGTACTTTCTTTTAACCATCACAGTAAGTATGATGAGTAAACCACAGCTGTGCAGTATATCTTGTAATAATGTTAATGAGGGCACTGTACCATTTGCTTTGTGAGTGGCTCATATGCACAGATCCAGGTGTGGTTCTACCAGAAAAAGGCCTTTTACTGTGTGTACACAATTTCGGACTTGTTTAGATTTAACTAATCCATTCATTGTCATTTTTGGCCTGTGCACAAAACATTTTAACATAAACTTGTGAATTTGGATGTTATTATATTGTCTGTCATGATAATTGTCTTTAGATGCAGAGGTGATAAATTTCATATGCTGCTGAACCAGCTGTTATCAGAGCACATGATTCAGGATAGAGGATGTCGCTATAGTGACCTTTCAGTGACAATGTCATCAGTGTGGAGGTCTCCGAAAAGTGTGAACCAGTGTGTCAGCAATATTCAGTGCATTGTCTCTTCATTCAATGCTGTATGTGTTTTTTAAACTGAGCAGAGGTGAGAGAGAGAGAGAGAGAGAGAGAGAGATCACACAAAGTAAGAGAGTACAAACAAAAAGAAAGCTGGGAAAACCGTTAAATAAGTGTGTTGCATTGCACAAGATGGAACATTAAACAGGTCAATGAGCACAGAGCTCCCACTGTGTTTCCTGTTTTTAAAGTTGACTTGAGTCGCACTTTGGATGCAGTGGATCCAGTGAAAACCTCGACAACACAAACAGCGAGTTACCGACAGACATGGTGAGTGTACCTCAGCCAATGTAGAAACAAATTTAATATAATATATTAATAAAATTCATGTAATGTAAGATACAATATGTGATTTTATTTTGTTAGAAATATGTGCTATATCGAAATTCCGCGCACAATTGCATTAGTATAAAAAATCTTACTTATCTGTAATAACCACACACATAAAGCAAAAAGCATGACTCGTGCCTTCACACTGCTTATAGAGTCAGTTCATGTAGCTAAGCGAATATAATCACAAATTGAGGTTTGCACTAGACATGATAGATGAGAAGGATGTAAATAAATAAAATAAATGATGTCAAGATGAAACCAATTCATGAAGTTATAAATTAATAACGGTGGTCAACAACACTGATTGGTCACATCCCGGTGACCTTCACGCATGCTCACGTTTAACTATGAATGAGCTCTGTACAGGCACATATACAGGTGTGTAACCAGTCAAGACAGCTAGCGAAAAAGATGAGGGGAGCTCACTGTATTAATTACAAAACTGACACCTAAAGTAGCACAAAAACAGAGTACGTAAGAGCTTTGTTGTCAGTTTTATGATGAGTTGACGAGCAAACAGACTTTTATGCATAAAAATGATGGAATTCTCTTTGAAGCACCAACATGTCTTTGCATTCAGAACTTACAATATTTAGACTTATAGCCCAAACTTTGCTAAACTAAGCTTCAATCTAAGGCAAATAAAATCCCATGATGACTGCAGTACTGCTGCTACATCCAATTTGACTGTATTCACTCCAAAATGACTTACTGAGAGCATTCAGAGTCAATGGGAAGTCCTGATTTTAAGTGGTGAAGGCTCATTTCTGGATATTTCTGGGCTGCACTTCCCATATTTGGGAAGACGCCGCAAGAAAAAGTAAAGAAAAAATAATGCAACTGTTTGCAATGTGTCATTACTGTATTGTGTGGATTGATTGGACAGGAGGATGGGAAGAGCCGCCTGCAGAAGACCCAGGAGGATGTGGAGGAGGTGAAGGTGATCATGCTGGACAACCTGAAGAAGGCAGAAGTGAGAGATGGTAAACTGACAGATCTGGAGGACAGGGCTGATGTGCTGATGCAACAGGTAAGCAGGGGAGTTTCAGAGAAGCTGTCCAAGTGGAAAAACATTATTGTCATATTTTAACCATGTGACAGGATCTGGGTTATGTGATTAAGGTGAATAGCTGGAGCTAATAACAATTCAGTGTAGGGACTGAAACCAGGAAATGTTATATTGATGTCTATAAATACACCTTAGGTGGAGGTGGAGAAGAAAACAAATGTACAATTTACATCCTGATTGGGTTTTATGGTACTATTTTTAGAATGGTAAAAGCAGATAATTCAATAAAACATATCATTTGTGTGTGTGTGTTTTTCCCCAGAGTAAAACCTTTAATAAGACCTGCAGACGTTTAAAGCTAAAGAAGAGAGGAGAGAAAAAGAAGATGAAAAAGATATTTATTGGCATCGGAGTGGCAGCGTCCATCGTCCTTATTGTACTTACAATCTTTTTCTGCTTACAAAGACAATAGTATTTGAGAAAGTGGATGAAAAATAACAAGACCAGGAAAAGAGGAGTCCAGAGTGTTTCTGTGTGCAGAGATATTTATGGAGGTTTCAGTCTCACTCTACATCAGCATAAGTCTTGTTGACATGGTACCAATTGATTGCTCAGCTGCTTCTTCTCTTTTTTTTTTATTCACTTTTCAAAGGATTATGTCTGTGTTATGAACACAGTAGTAGTAGAAGGACACATTCAAGATTCAAGATTCTTTATACCAAATTTCACAGACCAAACTTAGTAAATACGTGCAAGCTTCATATCTTCAAATGTTCTTCAAACTTTTTTGGAGTTTCAACTATAAAAAAAAAAAATTCTTACTCATTCTGTAATTTATTTGCTCATATTATTCTCAAAAAGATGTGCAAATGTGGTTTTTGTGGTCAATGAAAATCCACTAGCATAGATGTTTCTTTTTTAGCCTGTAGCCATGATCCACATGGATTAGAGCAGAAAGTTATTGTCAATGATCTTTTAGAAACATAGGGAACATTGTGTTGTGGAACTGTCAATAATAAGTAATGTTTCTGTTTACTCTGCAGTTTTAGTAAAGAATATCAGAATGACCTCTGGTGGCCAATGGGTGTATTTCAGGTAAATATGAATAAAAAATCATTCCATGTACTATGTATATGGTAAATTCAATTCACTTCTTTGAAACCATTAATATGACATTGACTTTTATTTATGAAACTTAGTGTTTATTTAAAACAAATCACATGTGCGGTATATGCAATGTATGTCTTTGATGGAGCTTAAGATGAAATTTGACATTGAAGCTACACAAAAAGAGTACTTACAAATTTCCAATGGTATTCCTGTTGCCCTAGTATCACTTATCTGTAATTTACAGCCATTGTCACTATGTCACAATATGTGGCATGGACATGAATAACAAAAAATGTAATAACAGAATTATTAAATCATTTATTAAGAGCCACATATATATATATACATATGGTGATTCCCATTTATGTAACATTCTGGCAAATATTTATTCTGATCTCAGATCAGCCCGTAAGCTTATTTTCGATTTATCTCGGTCACTTATCTCCAAACATAATTTTTCACTCCACACATATTTTATATGGAACAATAAGGACATACTGTATGAACACAAATCCATTTTTATCAAATACTGGTTTCATGATAACATCCTTCTGGTTCAGTAGTTTAATAAGGACGGTTCTTTGCATACTTATGAGGAATTTGTATTGCAGTATAATAAATATGTACCATCTGGAGATTATGCAAAGGTCTTTGGTGCAATCTCGTCTGGCATATGTATGTTGTATGTTATTTAAGCAACAACCAAGAATTAATCATCAGCTGTTTCCTCCTTTTACTCCAGTACATTCTCCTTCTTATCCCATCTGTTTTTCCACAAGCTCCCATAGGAAGAATAAGTCAAAGAGATATCACCACAATCCCAAACGTTGTTTCATACTGGAATTGTTTTGTGGATGATTTGCCTTGGGAAAAGGTCTGGCTTTTTCCTAATCGCTATCTGATAACTAAGAAAGTTAAAGAGGTATCTTTCAAACACATTCTTAGAGCTGACCTTGTTAAGACATACTGTAAAAAAAATCAGAATAGATATTGACTCTGACTGTACATTTTGCTGTAATTCCCCTGAGACTGCTGTTCATATATTTTGACATTGCCCATTTGTAAAAGTATTTGGACTGACTTCTGCACCTATATTAACACTCACATCGAGACCAAGAGCTAACCGTCACACCAGCAGATGACGGGTTTGTGAGCACTATGAGAGGCGAGCTGAAGCTTGGCCTGGATATTAACTTGTAAACTTAATGTCATTAACTTCAACTGGTCTGAATTTTCTAGCTAAGTTAAACAGACATGGGTGTTGTGTAATGATGGTAAAACTAATGTAGCTGGGTGTCTGGGGATCATCCAACTTTACAGCCTAATTAGAAAACAACAAACGAGACAAGGGACGGGGTGCAGCTTCACTTTTTATTATTATTCAACACATGTCCAGAGATGAACTAAACTCACTTGCTGCCTACATTAGAAATCCGCTTATGCACTGTCCCCATTTTGCCATCAACAGCGCCTCACAGGGCATAGATGGCAAGATAAAGGTACGTTTCTTCCAGTTAGGAAAGTCCCTGAATATCATTGACATTTTGATCCATGAAGGCTGTACAGAGTTTAATTTGGGCTGTAGGGTTAAGTACTGACATAGCAGTCAGTTCCACGCTTATAAACACAGCACCAGGCTCAGCTGTTAAAGGACTCTTCCCACACTTCCAATTTTGCAGGATCAGACTTTTCCAACCGCTCCATTTGAGGCAGATCATTTACAGCCCCCCCCAATGTTTCCTCCTGCTGTTGCCATGTCACCCAATAGGCTTGTAACTAAAAATAAATATAATGTAAAGCATAGTCATATTTCATGATAAAACACTTCTTCGATGTCTTTAACAGTTTGACTGTGAAACAATCACAAGGCTCTTATAGTGAAGACATGTTTTTAATGATCGGATTTATAACGAATAGTTCAATATAATTTTTTACTCTTTTGCTGTTTGTTGAACTGCCACAAGATGGAGGCAGAGAGTCCGGCTGGTCTCTGGTGTGAGAAACATGATGCTATGGGATTCCCCACAGCTTAGTGAAACTGCCAAATGCACAGTGACACACTTTGTCACACTTTTGGTTTAATCACAGTTTTTAGTAATAGAAACACAAGTAAAAAAAACACATGAACAAAATGGTTCTGGGCCTTTTCAATTGCTGCAGTCAGCATATTTAATTTAGCAAACATTAAAATAATTCTGGTTGATTTTAGTTTGAGGACTGTGAAGAATGTAGAAAGAGAAAAAGTTACTGCAAACAGGCCCAGCTGGTGAGACTAGCTGCCAGCATGCCTTCACCGTGAGCACATCTGTTTCCCAGTAAAGACAGATAAAACTCGAACTTGTATGAACTGGCACAGCACATTGAACAGGCTCTGACAGGCTCACCTCTGCTGTTGCCCCAACACAACAGTGAACCTCTGTCTCCAGTCGGTGTGAATGTGCTAAACTATTAAAGTCTGATCCTCATTAGAACTTTTCTGTTTGTTTGGAACAACAGCCTCTTACACAAAAATCCACTGAGAGCCCGTTTGTGACTGATGGGACTCTGCGGATGTGAGTCTGTCATCCGTGGATCAATGTTGGACAATGATGTGAAGGGAGGGTGGTCAGCATGATAAATACGGCTTTTGTATTTGTGAAGCTTTTCCCAGAATGCATTGTTTGCTGGCCGATTGCTGACCCTGGCAGCTCTGACATGACAAACTATCACGTGCTGCATCACTTAGAATAATATTCAATACTTCATCTGCAATATTATGACAATTATTTACTGTATGTTATAGTACATTTACATTCATTCATTTGGCAAATGTTTGAGAAAAGTAAGTTAACTATTTTTAATTTTCTGGTTTTCTGCATAAACTGGTGATGAAAAGTAATAAATCATAAATGACAACAAACACAATATTTCTGAGCTGATCTAACAGAAACATTCATGATCTTTCATGTCTTTAGTGAACACACCCAGACATACAGAGTGATGGTGGAAAAAGGAAGTGAAACAGTGTTTTAATAACAGTTCTCTGGAGGTCATGCCACAGCATCTCTAATAAGCTGACGTCTGGGCTCTGACACTGGGACGCTTCAGGAAATTGCCTCTCGACTGTAGTGCCAGTAACACTCAGAACCACCTCCAGACCTTATATCTACTAGATTTATCAAAGAATAACAAGTGAAAAGGCCACAAATGACTGCAAAACTGCGTGTCATCAGTTGTCCAATTACCTTTGAGCCTATTTATCTAAAGGTCATTGAAATATTCTTTACATGCTGCACATGCAGTTCTAGTTCTGTATTTAGTTTCATTTCCCTACTGGGCCCAAAGACATAAAGTTTATAAAATGTTCTGTAAATCAATATGTGGGTATGGAAAAACATATGGACATAAGGTGTGGTTCTGGAGACTGAAATCCTAGTACAGTGAGTGGGCTTCATCTGTAGGTGTAGCCCATGTTTTAGAAGAAAATGTTTCAGTTTAATGAAGAAATGTGTGAATAACCCTGCTTTACTTTCATACTTACATGTGTGACCTCTTTTAGCTTTGGATATTGTTTCCATCCTCTTTTTGCATCCTTTGATGCAACTGCTCCTTCTGATGTAAGTACACACATTATGTCTCCATCTCTCAGTCGTGTTTAGACCATTTCCAGAAACAGAAGCAATGGTGAAGTCGGTCTGATGGTGTTTTGCATAACAAGTCATGAATATGAATTGATGACAGTTGGAAAGAATTTTATGTGTAAGTGATGCAGTTGATCTAACACAATGGACTTGTTTTGTCTCTCTTTATTATTCTGAAGTGTGGCATGGACACACACGCAGCATGATTAAGAGTCTGTGTTGTCTTCAGTGCAGAGCAGCTGCTTTAAGTAACTAAAGACCAACTGTTCTGCAACTGTTTCAGAAAGCCCACAGAGAGGCTTTGGTCTCTGTTGTGACCCAAAACCTGTCACAGCAGATGCTTACTGCATGTGTAACTATACCATGTTTCTAAGCCACAAAGGTCTTTAGTGTCTTATAATCTCATATAATCATAAAATGCCTTGATTAGATGACTTCAGTAGTCATTCTAAGTACTTCTGTCATGTAATATTTGACCCTAAACAATCAGTCAAATATTATATGACAAAATTCCTGAAGGAAATAAGAAGTGAAGCAGTGAAGTTTATGTAATCATTACATTCACAGTAAGTACCACAGTGCCTTTGGTCATATTACATGACTATTACTCATAAAGTATTCAAATTTTGCACAGCCCATAAGTAGACAACACCCTTCAGTGGCCACAGAGCACACAGTGTTCTGCAGTCTGTGTTGGTCTGCTAGAAATGTGATTAACATGTTATAACATCAAGTGTAAAGAGAGGAAGAGTCTGGTACTGCCAGACTCTCAGAGCCTGCAGTGAGAAACTATGTTCATGGTCTCTGTTTTACCGTTCCTGCAGTCTCCCTGTTGCAGGAAGGACATAGGAGAAGGACGCTGTGGAGTCTTAAGTGCTGCGTTCAGATGCCCCTTGTAAGTTCAAGACCAACTTGTGTAGCAAAGCAAGTTCTTAACATCACAGCATTTCATGCTCTCCAGGTGATCACAAGCAATATGAGGAACGAACATAATTTTAATTCTTTAAAATGTGTTTAGTAAAGATTAACACAATAAAATAGAACAATAGTATAGCCAATGGTAAGCATCATAATGACCTCTGAAGTCAACTGTCACTGACGTTAAAAACATCTGAACACATGTAATATCCTAAAAAAGTCTGTTGCTCACTGGGTCTGAATACACATACAGACATTTTCATTTTAAATCTCTTCCACATGGCGGAGTTGATAGAACCACAGTTATTTGTAACCACAGAACTTGGAGTCTGACGTCTCACTTAAATACAATACACACCGTTGATGCAGCAAATCACCCAAACAACAGACACAGACAAACACGCTTTTCAGGTGGTTGACGTGACATATTTTGCGACGTGCGCTCTGTGTGTCATTGTCATTGTGTCTGTGTGTGTGTGTGTCTGTGTGCGATACAGATATCAGAGGAGAATAGTAAACGCGACATAAGACATGACATAAAATAAATAACATTAGACTGTTTAGTTAGTTTAATAAAAGAACAAGGTACAGACCTGTGGTTACACGCAGGTGGTTCTGAACTCTGAGAACAACTAGTTTTTCTATAATAAACTAGATAAACATTATTGTCCTGGCAAATAGCTTTGGTTTTCTATTTGATTTGATTACATTAATGTTTAAGTTAAGATTTACAAGTAACATTTAACTGCTACTGTATAAGGGGAACACTGTTGTTAAAAACCATCTTATTTGTTTCAAGTGTTTGCAGACTAATTATTATTGCAATTTTGTTCATATAGCACTTTTAAAATAAAAGTTAAAAAAAAAACTACTTTTGAGTTCATTATTAAATTTTGCCAGTAAAAGTGCGATTAATCACAGAAAAATCATGCGATTAATCGCATTAAAATTTTTAATCGCTGCCCAGCACTAATTTTAATATCCATATTTTTGCTACAACTACTCAGATTTCTGAGTATTTCAGACTCAGAACAAATGCTGGCTAAAATAACTATTGTTCTTTTGCTACATAAAGAACAAAGCATCAAACGATGTGTAATTGTCTCTTGCGTAGGCAAATTATTCAACAATTTAAGAATAAAGTTTCTCAATGTAAAATTGCACAGCATTTCAGGATATTATCTACAGTCCACAATATCATTAAAAGAGAAGGCAGAGAAATCTAACTACACAATGGACAAGGCAAAAACGATGTACTGACTGGCCATGATTGTGAAGGTACCATTAATGCACAACATCTGCAGGTTTTGAAGCAACATGTGCTGCCACCCAGACGACATCATTACAACAGCATGGCTCAGTAGTAAAAGAGTCCAGGTGTTAAATTGGTCTGCCTACAGTCCAAAGCAGAAGCAACTGATGAGCAGCTGAAATCCTTATATAATATACGGTTGAAAACGGGTGGGTTTTGTAATATATCTAATGTACAGTTTGACAGGCAAAGGTCGACTGTACATTAGTAAGTGTATCTAATCACTGTAATTACTAGCCCAAAGACAGTAATTCGAAGAAATACGAACTTTACCGATTCAGTCATAATCGATTTGCATAAGTCACGTGACAATGTTCAGTAATTGTAATGTTTCCGGGAATACCGTGAACGCTGCATAAGCGAGACAGTTCTAGCTCGACAGAAGCGAAAGTGACAAGAAGAGAGAGACACACAGAGAGAGAGGTCGCAATATAAGAAAGGGTACAAACAAAGAAGAAGCCGCTAAAAGGTTGCATAGGCGTGTTTCATTAAACAGGTTTAACAGCGCACGGCTCCTGCTCTGCTTCCTGTTTTTAAAGTTGACTTGAGTCGCACTTTGGATGCAGTGGATCCAGTGAAAGCCTCGACAACACAAGTAACGAGTTACCGACAGACATGGTGAGTGAACCTCAGCCAACACTGGCTTAAACCGCTTTTTATAATGTTTATAATGCAGAAACTTTGCTTGGGTAGAAAACCTTTGAAAAGTTTGCTATGACACCAAATAATGTCATGTATGGTAACAGGCAAATGGGACACTGTAACTGCTGTCACTGTCATCCATTTTAAATAACGAATACTAGTAGTTAAATAGTTAAAACATGTTTTTATTTAGTTACGTTGACGTTCCACCGGGAATTGAATTAATATAAATAAATTAAGTTAAATGTATAACCATAAAAATAATAGCACAAATAGCTAACAAATGCGTGATTAATGCCTTCACACTGCTGATACAGAGTAGGTTAATGTAACAGTGAATATAATCACAAATTAGGATTTACACTATGTGATAGATGAGCTAGATAAATAAATGACAATATACATAATAGTAAAGACAATTCATAATAATAAGTGTAAATATGAAATCCTATTTTTCCTTTGTTATAAAGTTATAAATGAATACTGTGGGTCAAGAACAGGCATGGGTCACATCCCAGTAACCTTCACGCATGCTCACGCTTAACTATGAATGAACTCTGTTAGTGAAAACCTCAACATTGTTTACTAGCTTATAAAACTGCACCTGCTTTCACTCTTCAAATAGAATGGGGCACCATGCTACTATACACGTAGTTATAACATGATTGCTTTGGATAATGCCAGGTACGCTCATGCAGGAAAGAGGGAGGGAGGGAGGGAAGGAAGGAAACAAGGAGGGGAACTGGAAAGGGGCAGCAGTTCCTGTGTTAAGTCGTGCTGAATTTTAAACAGACTATTGTTCATCTACTAAATGGTGTTGCCCAGGATGAGCTCACTTTCAGGGCATCAATGAATCAGTTAGTCAATGGTAAGAAGCAACCAATAAAGAGCAGGACTGAATTTCTTAGCCAGGTTCACAAGCCTGATGGGAACTTGGAAATACACTATGGTTTTTCTGAGTCTTTGCAGGAAATGACATTGAATAATGAATCAAATCGGGATGCTGAGAGTGTGCTTGTTTTGTTCTATCTGTCAGTTTCCTCTTCCTCTTAACATTTGAGGTGCTGGCTTCCTCTCATTGCCCAGAGGGCAAAGTTGAAGGAGAAAGCTGCCAGGATACAAAACTGCTCTGAGGTCAAACCACTCTATCCTTCACCAGGGTTTTCATTAATCTGTATTTACACAGGCCATAGCTCATTTGTTGCGTTGATGGCTCTTGAAATCCTGAAATATATAATGATCTGGGAAAACCTACTTAATTTTTATTAGTTTAATTTGTTATAATTTGCTCTGTTTACACTTTGAACTTCTCTAAGTGCTGCAGAAAGTTTGTTTTAATTATGACTTTATTCTTTTACAGGTATTATAGTTACAAAGTTACAAATCTGTGTACATTACCTTTAACATACTCACCAGAGTAGTATGTCCTGTTTTAAAATATCTTACAAGAGTGCTCGGTTTCTGTTTCTAAAACAGCAAACCAGTCTGATCTATATCAGGCACACATACAGGTGTGCCAGGTGTCAGACTAAAACCAGTCAAGACAAACTGTAAAACCTTTCAAAAAACTGTTTTAGCAAAAAATGAAATGAGCAGAATGTATTAATCACAAAACTGATACCTATAGTAGCACAAAAACAAATGACATAAGAGCGTTGTTGCCGCAGCTTCACAAAAGACAGACTTTAAAAAATGGTCCAAATCAAACTAGCTGAGGTTGAGATATCATATGGATAAAGATCAAGCACCAAAAACACTGGATCATACCTTTCCCACAAGGCAACTAGTAGCACCTTTTCATTAAATTCTCCCTGACGAGTTAATACACACAGCACAGCAGAAATGGCACAACTTCTCCTGCTGTCAAGGTGCATGGATGAGGCAAGGCAAACAGTTAAGATCAAATCTCCATTAGCACTTGTAGCGAACAACTTCATCATTGGAGCGATGCATTTCGGCTCGTGGCCTTCATCAGGGTGGGTCTGTCTGTCGAAACATGTTGGTCTAATAATAAGGTTGTTCCATAATTTGTGTTGCTGGAGATTTTATCTTTTAAGTAATTGCACAAAACCATCTTTTAAATCTAATGTCCCCAGGCTGTAGATCTTATGTTAACAATGTGTAATTTGATGAGAAACCACCCCCAGTGACATCATCTGACTTATTTTTCATACTGGACAAAACTTTTCCGACATGTTTTAACATCTTTTCCGTATGGGGTCTTCCATACTACACGCAGGCATTGACCACATTCTTGTTTGTTAGATCTTTCTGTCTAGTCTTAGTTTTAAGTGGTGAAGGCTCATTTCTGGATATTTCTGAGCTGCACTTCTCATATTTGCTTTTCATTGGAACCCATCCTAACCAACATCCTCTGTTTATCTCAGAACATAAAATGCAGCACTTCCTGTGTGCCTGGGGATTTCTCCAAAGAAACTAATAGCTGGCACTGGTTGTTTACAACAAGAAATTACTGTTATCCAACTTTTGTTCACTCTTTGAAAAATCCAAAATGTTGATTCCTGTGAAAAGTCCTCAAAATGACTAGATATATCCACACCAATTGTCACTATTTAAACATGTTGTGTATATTGATTGGGAAGAGCCGCCTGCAGAAGACCCAAGAGGATGTGGAGGAGGTGAAGGTGATCATGCTGGACAACCTGAAGAAGGCAGAAGTGAGAGATGGTAAACTGACGGATCTGGAGGACAGGGCTGATGTGCTGATGCAACAGGTAAGCAGGGGAGTTTCAGAGAAGCTGTCCAAGTGGAAAAACATTATTGTCATATTTTAACCATGTGACAGGATCTGGGTTATGTGATTAAGGTGAATAGCTGGAGC
>JAUMHL010000030.1:3336396-3382683 GCA_032362345.1 Sandelia bainsii
TTGATGTCTATAAATACACCTTAGGTGGAGGTGGAGAAGAAAACAAATGTACAATTTACATCCTGATTGGGTTTTATTGTACTATTTTTAGAATGGTATTTCTTCTTGTTTCCTAAGATGAATGAAGTGACTGGGTCTCCTTGGCTACAACATTTTACTACATTGGTTCAGTCAACTTCATTATAATAAGTTTATAGAGTGATAAGATGTCAATGTTTTGTTTATAACTTTGTCTGCTGCCTTCAAATGACCAAAAATGCAGCTTTAACCCTGCATTTGTTGTGACTTCTAAGTTAACAGTTACCCATCAGCGGTTACAGAGGGACGTTACCCTTATTAGGAGTCACGTTTGTGATAACATGATGATTCTGTTTCGCTGTCTAACAGCTCCTGAGGGTGATATCAGGCTCTCCTGCAGCTGCATACTCCACTAGTCTGCCTTTTACTTTGAAAACAGCCTACCGCTAATTCGACATTGTGTTGTGGGTCAATATGGGAATGATGTGATCTGCTTGTCAGCCTCCAATCAGACTAAAGCAGTCATGTGACTCATAAAAGTATTGAATGAAACATCTGAGACATTTGTCATAAATAAATGTGTTTTCTAAGTAGGCTGCTGGCTTTGGGCTAAAGCTGTCCTACATTGGCAAAACTATTAGATATTTAAAAACAGTTTAGTTGTACAATAATGCAATGTAATTTACTATTTGTGTGTGTGTGTTTTTCTCCAGGGTAAAACTTTTGAAAAGAAAACCACTCAGCTGAAGCAAAAGAAAAGTGGGGAGAACAAGAAGATGAAACTGATATTTATTGGCGTTGGAGTGGCAGTGGCAATCCTCGTTATCAGTGTTATAATCTTTGTAAGTGTACCGGGACAGTAGCTGCTTTGCTGAAGGAATGAAAATAAGATACTGTGACTGAGGAAGATCAGGATCAGGAAAAGAGGAGTCCAGAGCGTTGGCCTGCCTGAACTGAACTGCTCAGTGTCTGTGATGTTTTTGTGTGCAGAGATATTTATGGAGGTTTTAGTCATTAGTATAAGTCTTCAGTTGACATGGTACCAATTGATTGCTCGGCTGCTTCTTGTCTTTTTTTAATAACTTTTCAAAGCTGTATGTCTCTGTCCTGAACACAGTGGAAGGACACATCTGTTCACACATGGAGTGATTGATCTTCAAAGTTTATGAAACAAATTTCTTAGGTTTTTTAACCAGGCATTTTTTCAGCTGCTACTATTGTTCTGTCTGCTCGCTAAACTGAAGACAGAGTCAATTTCCCCGATGATGATTGATATGGGGAGAGTCGAGCGTCAGCGCAAGAAGACCGAAGAGATACCACACCTAGTAAATATGTGCAAGCTTCAGATCTTCAAATTGGAAACAAAGAACATTTCAGGTTTGAACTGAAATATTCTAATTTTTGTTATCTTTGAGTTATTTTTTGAAGTTTCAACTATTCCAGGTGTTTTTTCTTATCCTTTCTCTGATTTATTTGTTCAAACACATTATATAGTTGTCCTTATCTGGAGCTGTTCTGTACATCAGCACACTGTGTAAGATGTGCAGATGGTTTTTGGGGTTAGTGCAAAAACACTAGCATAGGCGTTTCTTTTTTTAGCCTGTAGCCATAATCCATATGGATTAGAGCAGAAATTTATTGTCAATGATCTTTTAAAAACAGGGAAAATTGTGTTGTGGAACTGTCAATAGTAAATAATGTTTCTATGTATATGTTTACTCTGCAGTTTTAGTAAAGAATATCAGAATGACCTCTGGTGGCCAATGGGTGTATTTCAGGTAAACTAGCAGAAGAAAAAATAATTCCATGTACTATGTATATTACATATTTAAACAATTCACTTCTATGTAACCATTTAATGTGGCATTAAAATGTATTAACCAGTGACACTTACTGTTTATTAAAAGTAAGTAATATGTGAGATCTTTCAAAATGTGAATCCATATAATGTTAAAGCCCTTTGCAAAGGGATGTGCAGGTGGTCTGTTTTGATAAAAGCCATATTTATTATTATTTTCATAACCAGAATTGTCTTTGAATCTAATCACCAAGACAGTGCAGCCAACATGTAGACGTACACAGTACTGTATGTCAATGATTAATGTAGGAATTTTGATAAATATAAGATCAGGAGTGGAATGAAGCCGGTCAGTGGAAAATTACAAAAGCCCTTATACCAGATGCAAAGTTCAGCTCAACTGATGCCATTTCTATCTGTGTTACCAGTTAGAATTTATTGCTTTTAAGGATTTACAACTATCTATAATAGGACAAAGTCATTTTCCAAGAATGTGGAGATAAGGCGTTATGCTTTATGCTGTAAAGTAAATGTGCAGTTTGCAATCTGCTGTATTATCACAATAAAAACAGTGATTGTTTTATAATGTTTTATCATTTTTGTACGCAGGTGCCTGAAGGTAGTGGGTCTAAACCAGCAGTAATCAAAATTACAAAAATAATAAATAATTTTCTCACTTATGCCTGGTAGTATGTAAGCATACAGTTTTTATGTTTTTATTTTTGTCCCAGATTTGGAAATATTTGTGTTTGTCTGTGTCTGTCAATACAGTGGCAGTGAAATAAACTACATTCATCTGGCTAAATCATTTCTTTCCAGCAACAGTGTTTGCTTAATTTTTATGTCTTTAGTTGTATTAATAGGCTGCATTCAGTGTAAGATCTTCCAGCTTCTGGTCATTAAACAATATTTATATCTTGCAGGGACTAGGTGGGTTTACTTACCAATCATCATACCTACACATAAATAGTATAGGCTAACAGCATAATGCTGCCAATCCCCAAAATAGCCAAAATAAATTATTATAAATTCAAAATAAATAGTAGTAATAAAATATCTGCTAAAGGGAGGGGCAACAGTATAAAAATATACAAATTAATACATTGATTTTTGCCATTTTTACCACTTCTAGTAGGTTAACTTTAGTTTTACTGGAGTGGAACATATAATTACATACTTTGTTGATCCCCTGCTGCTGCAGCTGAAAAAATAACTTTGAACATCATTCTACAGTCAACTTGCAAAAGGTAGGAATAGTTCTGAATTTGTTCATCTCTTTTTAAAAGTCAAGAATCAGACACATTTACACTTGTGACCTGGAAGTGACATCGACAAGTCCTTCCTGCAACCAGACCGGTAAGATGGCGGCGGACACGCAGGTTTGTATGGCTGCTTTTTTTAAATAACATGCTATTCTCTTACAGAGCAGTAAATAAGTAGTGCCTAAACCAAATTCGTGTCATGTCGAGTGCCACGTTAGAAACACTTGTGCTTTGGTTTTCAACGAAAAACAGCAGCTAGCTAGCAGGCTTTTAGCTCAGTGCTACGTAGCGTTAGCATCAATGTTACTTTATGAGACCGAGTATGCTAGAGCTAACCATAACGGGCTCACTCCGACAGAGGTGGTTTTGGTTTTGTGAGCTCTATGAGAGGCGAGCTTAAGCTTTGTATGGATATGAACTTGTTATAAACTTACTCTTCAGGGACGTAAACGTAATGTCATTCACCTCAGCTGGTCTGAATTTTCTAGCTAAGTTAAACTCCTTAAGCAGCAAATTGTATTTCATTACCTGACATGTTAAATGTGTATTAAATGTGCTGCACAAGAGCGTGCTGATGACGTAGGGAGAGCTTTGCCTTAACTTGGAGTTTATTTGTCAACCACCAGTTGATATTAAAACCAGGCTATGGATGAAGGCTGAGATATCATCCTCACTCAGAGCAAGTATGTACTCAGTGTCAGCAGCTGACAGAGGCATTATTTCCAGTGATTGTCTCACCATTTGCTCTAGTGGTTCCAGCCAGAGGTAAAAGAGAACTGGATCAGTGGCGTCCTTGTTGCAAAGTTCCTGTAACAGGAAAAAGACACTTGACTCATGAGCACTATTGCAGAAGATCTTGGATTCAAAACCTTAATCATATGGATGACATAAGAGACAAATCCCATTACCTCCAAATTGAACCCCAGGAGACTTTCATGGCATCTAATGACAGTAGTGCTACTGGGACTTTAATGTTCAGGGCAGCGTCAACAATGTGTAATATAACCTTCAGACACCCAGTTTAATCCAGAGCTAATCAGATGTGACTTGTGGTCTTGAAAGTGAGCAGTTTGGCATATACAGTATTTTTAAGTTGGTGTAAAACAAACTGAGGCAGTTAGCACAATGTGTTAGATTTGCCTCCTTCTTGAGAATTAAGGTAATTAAAGCAGCATTATTGTCCCCGTTAGTACAATGTAAATGATTTGATTAGTTGACTGATCAGTAGGCCACTGTTGAGTTAATCAGCAAGCTGCCCTCCTCTGACCCACATGATGAACTGAATGTGTTCTGGTCCCAGTCTGTAGGTCCAACTGATGACATTGCTGTTTCCATTTAGTCCACTGAAATTATTAAACCAGTTCTCACACTGAATGTGACTGTTAATAAGATGATCATGATATACTTTGTTGATCACCTTGGGGAAATTGTTACCACAGGTTTCAGACACACTGAAGAAATTTGCTGTAAAAGTGACTACAGCCAGTGTGAAAGAGCGCAAGGAGATATTCGGAGAGCTGAAACAGTGTATAAAGGGCAAAGGTGAGAGATTTTGTGTCATCTAATATTCTTCACTACGATGTGGTTGTAGTTAAAAAATAGGGGCTGTAATTAACACTAATGTGTCTTTTAAATATCTCTTGTAGAGTTACCAGAGCCCGCTGTTAAAGGACTGTGCAAGCTCTTCTGTCTCACACCACACAGATATCGGTAGGTGCATGTACTGGCTTTGTATTTTTAACTCAGTATTTTCAAACAGTGTTCTTGTTTTAGTGTATCCTTGTATTAGTTTATTCTGCTGTCAAGAGTGTTTGCATGGCTGGGTGTGCTTCTCAGGGATGCTGCATCACGCAGAGAGGTGCTCTCTGTCATTGGCCAGTTGGCTGAGAGTCAGCCTGACATCCTGGTGAGCAGCATTCTCCTCTGCCTGCTGAACAGTGGAGTCGTCAGCAAAAATGGACAGCCCAGGTACTACTCAGAACCTTATACACACTTTTGGCAAGTCGAACAAAGTATGAAAGAGACCATTTAATGATGTGACAAATTCTAGCAAGAACAATTTAACATTTATTACACTGTAACAAGGTTTTAGTGTTTCTATATGAAGCATGGTTAAAAACATTTAAAACCACATGTGAAATACAAATGTGTCACTAGTCTTTTTTGCTGCATGTTTTCCATGTGCCCTTCACATTTCATGCTTTTTTCAATATATTTTCAGCAAAAGCACAGGCTCTGCCGCCTTTATAGGCTTGTCTTGGACCTGCCTTTTAGTCTCCCGTGTGTTTTCTGCCCCAGAGAAAAGAGAAGGATCCATATGGAAGAAAATGGTTGGTGAAAGAGTTTAACTTTTTAATTTGAAATATATATTGACGTTCTTTTGCCCATATTGACCTGGGTCTATGTTTTATTTTGTTATTTTCTGTTGCTCTCTTTGTTAGGTGGAGGTTCAGAGCCTTCTTGTGGCTGAGGTGGTGGGTGGGGCCAGAACTACAGCTCAGAAATCAAGTCTCAAGAATGTCAGTCACCTCTGGCAGGAAGTAAGTATAAAACACACTGCTTGATCTTGTCAGAGAAGAGGCTCTGAAGACTAAATGGCCATTGTTTATTTGCCCTGGTCACTTATTCATCATATGTGAAGATCACGTCAACTGTGCCAGGGTAGGAGAAGTGACAACCTGGTGTACAACAGTAAATTTGCTTATTTAATCTGAGTTCATCAAATATTTGTGCGAAAGATGCTCAGTATAAATAGTAGAAATAAATACTGTGTAGTGTACTGTAGACCTGTACATAGCAAGAGAAGATCTAACATTAGTTGCATAGGATGTGATGGTCTCAACACTAACGGCACACTGACTTTTGCACATCTTATTTTCCAGCAGCTACTTTCTGTAAGCTCTAAAGGTTGAGGTTTGCTGAAGTCAATAAATCAAGCAAACCTTTACATGTGAACATTTGAACTGGGAGATTCTGAGACTGATTCAAGGTCAGCTGATGACTGTACTAGAGGAGACATCTGACTCTGTTTTGAGAGTTTTTGATTACAAACTAGATTACAAAGACACCCAGTCCTCTGACCTTAGTTCACATAGAGCACATACAGCAGTGTTGTATTGAAGCCTGTCTTTCCAACAAACTTGCAGAAAGCACACACACTGATAACAACACATTTGTTCTGTCATCAGTTTAAATCCTGGTACTAAGGTTAGTTAGCAACAGCTGATCTGAGCTGCTGTTTGACATTTTAAGCAACAAAAAAGTAACCTACAGTACAATAGAGCATAAACCTTCAATTTCCTAGTTGCAGAACATACAGCAATAGGCATGGATCCTAATCTTAGAGTTGAGAACAACTGTGTATCTGTTTTTTAACAGAACCCTGGACTGGTTGATCAATACATCAGCCCTCTGTTGAGTCTGGACCAGAGCTCTACAACCCTGGCCATGCTAGGGATGTGTTTAGACTTCTGTGCTGCTCAGAAAGACAAAGCTACAATAGAAAAGCATAAGGTGAGTTGTTTTGTTTAGTTGTTTTTAATTTGTAATCTTTTTCATACTTAGTTACATTTTCCAAAATGTGTGTGCTGTTTTTCAGAGTGCTGTGTTGGACGTGTACATCAAATCTGTTCTTATGAGCAAGACAAAACCACAACAGCACATTTTGGACAAAAGCGCCTCCTTACTGCGTCATGTGTCCCACTCCGAGTTCAAGGATCTGCTGCTCCCTACTGTGCAGAAGACGATGCTCCGCAGTCCAGAGAATGCCATGCAGAGTGAGACTCTTGATTATTATGTTTAGTATGTACCTGCTTAATGCTGAGGCAGCTCTTGTACAGTGGTGTAAAACATTGTTTGGTGTCTTTACAGCCATTTCCTGCCTGCTGTCCAGTGTGACTCTTGATCTCAGTCAGTATGCCATGGATATTGGAAAGGCCATAGCAAGTAAGGTCTCAATAGATGCTCACTTGATTTAGTTTACAATGTATTTTAAAAATGTCGTGACTGAAAGACTGGATACTCAGTTTAGCTTAACTGTGTAAATAATTCCTGGCATGGTCTGTGTTTCAGGCCAACTGAAAGCTAATAACACCCAGCTGATGGAGGAGGCAGTCCAGGCCATGCAGAACCTGGCCCAGCAGTGCAGTGACCCCAGTGCTGTGCAGGACATCGTCACACACCTCTTCAAGATCCTCGGAGGTGAACTAATTAATTGCCTCTTATGCTGAGAGATTATTTTATTCGTATTTGGGTTTTACCTTTTACCCACCTAATGCTTAATTCATGTGGTTGCAGGATCTGAGGGAAAGCTCACAGTTGTTGCCCAAAAGATGAGTGTGTTGTCAGGTAAGAAGCCTTGCAAACACTGTTGATTATTAATTAACAGTGTATGAAATAGAAATGCAGACATGTTTTTCAACCTGAGGATTTTTATCTTTTTGTTAAAGGGATTGCCAGCTGCAGCCATCATGCAGTGTCAGGAACCTCCAGCCAGACTCTCAGCTCTGCAGTAACTGTGATGTTTGTCCCTTATTTACAACAAGAAGGTATTATTGCTGTGTATTTTTCTCTTGTCCTTCCTGACTCAATACGAGACAAATGTGTATAACTCTAAAGAGATAAGACAATAAAAGCCCAATAATAAATGTTTTTGTCTCAGGCTTAGAAATTCTTAGCAGCGGTACAACTTAATTTTTAAGTTCAGTGCTAACCTTTCTTTATTTTATTTAGTTCACGAGGGCACCTTGGTGCATGCTGTGTCTGTGCTTGCCCAGTGGAGCAGTCGCCTCTCAGTAGAAGTTCCCACCGTTCTGCTGGATTGGTTGAAGAAAGCTTTTACCCTCAAGACTTCAACCTCTCTGGTTCGACACGCCTACCTTCAGGCCATGCTGGGGGCTTTCAAAGGTCAGTCACAACGAGATGTCGTGCTATGTATCAAATATGCAGTGCACATGCTTAAATTGAGCTTAAACAATATTCCTGTCCTTTCATCTTGCTTTTCTCTGGTGTCTAGGTGACACCCTGTCCCAGGCTGCAGACCTCATGCCTTTGTTGCTCCAAACTGTGGAGAAGGCTGCAGCACAAAACTCCCAGCATGCTCTGCTTGCAGAAGGTGTGGCAGCCTCTGTGCTTTTGAGTCGACTGGCTCTGCTGGAGACACAGCCAGGTGAGGCTGGCATGTCAACAGTGACATTTTCTCATTTATGGAGACTGTTAGAGAACCCTCAGCACACAAGCATGGTATGTGATAAAGATTTTTTTAATCACTGCAGAACCAAAGTTCTCCAGCTTTTGGAACATGGTGTTGGATGAAAAGAAGCCACTGTTCACCACAGAGAAGTTCCTCTCTCAGGCCAATGGGGAAAGTAAGGGAGTTTTATTTTTACTAGAAAAAAATTTATTGTTGCTGTATATGATTATTGTTGTTGTCGGAGATGCTCACGAGTGATTTGAAACGTCATGGAATAAAACTGTGCTGCATTTCTGTCTCTTGCGCTCCAGCTCTGCTTACAGTGCTCCTGCTCTGCGAAAGGCTCTTTTTGGATCATGCCCACAGGCTTAACACCAGCAAATCACAGTGAGTCTTTCTTCCTATGTGAACTTTTGCCCTCAAAATGAGTGTATTTATCTGCTCCATTTTTTCAGTTCACATGAAAGCTTTCTAGTAATTGAATTATGCTTGCTGTTGTACTCTAGCATACTACTATGGCAATAATGCCCCACACATTGTTTTTACTATATGGATTGGCCAGAGTATTAACACTGCATGTGAGTTCTCATGTACACTGTACAATGAATATTCTGTAATAATAAAGGAGACATTTATGTCGTCTTTATTATTCATTATGACATTCATGTTTCTGTGTGATTGAGCTAACGTTAGGCACAGGTATATGCAGAGCTTTCTAGTATATTATAGTTACTTTCTGAAGGCCTCTGTCCAAAGTCTAATTGTTCTGTCTTGTATAAACCTGTTCTATAGGATGTACCATCACGCCACAGTTGCAGTTCTGCTGTCTCGGAGCTGGCGTCAGAGGAAGAGGGCACAACAGACCATCAAGAAGCTGCTCTCCTCTCTGGGTGGATCCAGCCTTGCCCATGGCCTTCTTGGAGAACTCCGTGTGGTCATCAACAAACACAAAGTACAGAATAATTTAATTTTTCACATGTTAAGTATTTGGCAGAGGTGTTTTATCCGAAACAACAAATGCGGAACAGAGGTTCAGTGTCTTGCCAAAGGACACTTCCACACTTGGACAGGAGAAACCGCGGATCGAAACAATGACATGTTTAACGTCCTGATCTACAACCACCTATGATGTCCCATAGACCTCAAAAGATATAGCTGCATGTAATAACAGATTTGAACATTTGCATGTGTTGTAGATGTAGGTCGGTTGTTAAGAGTCTTTATCTGTTTTGTGAAACATACAAACTCTGCTCTTTCACTCTGAACGTGAAAATATTGTTGTTTTTTTACCCGATTGTTGCGGTATGTTCTGAACTGTCAGGTTTTACCCCAGGAAGTCCTGGTGTCAGAGTCAGGAGAGCTAACAGAGCTGGGTCGCAGCTATGTTCCCCCTCGTGTCCTACTGGACGCGCTGTGTGTTGTTTGCTCCACTGCCAGCCAATGGGGTGACTCTACTGAGGCAGAGAATTTGGCCATGGAGATCCTCATAGTCACTCATCATCCATCCATAGGTACAGGAATGAGCTGCTCTGCAGAATAAATATACTGTCTAGTCATTAACCACAGTCATATTAACTCTTTTATTCATGATGTCAGGATTTTGTTGTGTAATAATGGTGGGATACTGTGTTGATGCTCTGTCCCATATAAATCATCTCATCCACTGCATGCATATGTCTTAGTGGAAGCTCGCCGTGGCCTCTGGCCTGTTCTGCTCTCCTCCATGAACATAAAAGCAGAAGAATTCATAGAAAAGAATCTGGAGGTTATCCTGCCACATCTACTGGAGGTCAATGCCGACAACCAGGTCTGACAGTAACACACACACACAAATTTATACTGCATGAAAATGAGCTTCAGACAGACGAGAACACTAACATTTACTCAACTTATTCATATGAAGAATTTCAGTAGATTGAAAGATAAGTTAACAGTTAAACAGTTTTTAAATTGTCCAAAGAGGATGTGAAAATGATCAGAACATGTTTCAGGACATTTGTTTTGACTGTTGCTGATGTTTTGTGGCCATGCTTTTCTCTCCAGGCGGTGAAAAATGCTGTCGGTGCCCTCTCTGCTCTCTCCCCCAACAAACTCTTACCGCGGGTAATCAGTCATGTCACCAAGGGTCTTTCCCAGCCTGCTTTACTTCAGGTCACCAGGGAGGAGTACTCCATAATGCTGACACCTGAGGGACAGCTGTATGACAACAGCATCATCCAAAGGTAACACACCGGCCTCTCCTTCTAACCTCAACAGTGATCTCCAGGAAAAGCTGTTGTCTAGCTGCTGTTTATTCACTCTCGTCTTCCACATCTACTCTTGCTGCAGTGCTCAGAAAGAAAGCACCAAGAAAGTCAACATGAAGAGAGAGAACAAGGCCTATTCCTACAAGGAACAGATCATTGAACTGGAATTACAGGAGGTAATGTGCACATACCACCATCTGTGTTCTGTGCTGGTGGTTAAAGTCTAGAATGTATTTAGATTTTCTTTTCTGATCTTGCAGGAGCTCAAGAAGAAAAAGGGCATCAAAGAGGAGGTGCAGCTTACCAGCAAGCAGAAGGAAATGATGCAAATCCAGCTTGATAAGGAGACTGCTATTCGCAAGAGACTTCAGGGGGTATGGAAACAATTCTCTAAAATGATTTCTCTTTTAATGTCTGCCTGTAGCATAGCATTTTAAATTTCTTCTTGTTGACCTGTGGCTTACCTCTTGCCTTCACCAGCTGGACGAGGAGTTGCAGAACGTGTTGGGTCTGTTGGAAGCTGCTCTGATTGGGAAACCAGCTCAGATCACGAGGGAGCTCCCTGCTGTCCTTCAGGTCCTAATGCCCTTGCTACACTCTCCTCTGGCTGCTCCACGCATCCAGAAGGTCTTCTTGGACATCGGAGTGTGCCTTATGCCCAAAGCCCTTCATTATCTAGGTACATGGCCCGTCTTGTTATTTTATTGATAGACACAGCTTTATGTCAGGACTGTATGTGAAGTCATTATCGTTTTGCTTTTTTTTTTTTAGCTGTACTTGTGGGTCATGTGACTTTACGGTTGTTGAAGCCAGAGTGTAATCTGGACGAGGCCTGGGAACAGGAGGACTTGGACACAGCAGCTCACCGCACTATACTTCTGCTTCACAACCACACTGTCCCACAGAGAGACGGCAAGACCAGTGGTGAGGACAATGATGTGTTTTACATTGTTTTAACATAAAATAAAAAAATGAAATTAATGTTAGTTACAGACAGCTGGTCTCATCTGCAGTTCGACATTTTAACCATCAAAAGTGCTAATCAGTGCTAAATGATCATCAAAATACCAAGCTGCTCTGTGAATATTTTCTACAATGAGCTTTACTAACAACCAATATAATTTGTCACATTCACACTATATATTTCAGTTACATGCTGTACCTCAGGTCCATAAAATTAGTTGAAAAAGACAGAGGAGTCTTCCGGAAGCTAATGTAATGTCTGCGTTAATATGACTGAGACAAGGGAACTTTGCTGCTGAAATGTACAAATGCATCTCTTCGTTTGTTGTTGTAACACTGATCCACTCTATTAAAGCTTGTGAAGTAGGACATACACAGAAAAATAAAACTACCTGATCTCTATGATTTGTCTTAAATTAACGATTGTGGACACTTCAATTACATCAATTACACTGCATGAAGCTCTAGATTAAAATAAGATTTTAACCCTTTTAAATAGTAAAAAAAAAGGCAGCCACCAATGATTCAATGAATAAGAAACACTACTCATTCAGTCCAGTGCTGGCATACTGACTGCTCTCTTGTTACTTTGTATTGTTTTTTTCCCCTTAGAAGTGGCTCCACTATCTGCTCCAGCTTTCTCCTTCTGCTTCCCACTCCTCAACGCCACACTCAGGGAATCTTCAGGCAGCACAGAGGAGACAGAGAGCATGATGACCAGAGCTTTGCAAGTCATCAATGAACACTCTCAGCTTCGTGCGAGCACAGCAGATGATGACATTGTTATAGATGAGGTAGACACTAAACATAGCTTGTATTTTATGTCCATGACCTGCACAGAAAAGTGACTGGGGAAAAACATAATTAATGTGAACAAAAAGTGCAGACAACCAGAAATGGCATTGCCATACTCACCAGTCATCTACATACCTGTAGAGCTCGATAACCGAGTGATTGGTCTGAGAAAATAGATGGCATACCAAATTTAGACACGTTTATGTGATAGTAATGCCATTTATTTTTTATTTGAATGGATTTATGTACTACCTGTTGTTTTGTCTGTTCTTGTCTCAGAACGGCCCTGAACTCCTTCCGCGTGTCAACATGCTGCAGCTACTGACGAGAATTATTTCCACCGCCACCCCAAGACTCCAGGTAGACGATAGATTTAAAGACAAAGATTAAATTAATTTTTAGAAACATCTATTTTTCATTATTGTTTGTCAGATTTATTTTCTGGTTATGAATTTGTCCTTTTTTGTATTGCATTGTGTATGACTGATTTTTAGTCACTTTAGTTTCTGCTTTTCTCTTTCTGTTTTTCTCTGTTCCATTCTTTTTCTGTGTCTTGTTAGGACAACCTAATATTCCCACTTGTAATGTGAGACTTTTCACACTCTGTTTCAGGTGTTAGCTTCTCAGTGCCTGACCGCCCTGTGTGCCAGTGCTGGAGGAGAAGAAGGCTGCACTGTAGCAGAGCAGCAAGAGATAGATGTCCTGCTCAGCGCCCTGCTGTCACCCTGCTTCTCTGTCCGGGATGCTGCTCTCAGGGTGAGCTTTGGACCAGTTAATTGTGACAAAATGTGTTGTGAGAGATTGTATAACCCTTATGTATGTATGTAACCTGCTTTGTGCATAAATATTAACAGCTAGTATATTTATGCTCAGGGATTGTTGGAGATGGAGTTTGCCCTGCCCACAGACAGCACTGAGGCCAGCGGCCTAAGTTTGCTGCGTAGGCTTTGGGTTGCTAGGTTTGATGTTGAGGAGGAGGGACGAGCCTTGGCTGAGAAGTATGTTAATTTAATACTGAAAAGTCGGTATAACACGTCACTAACATTATTATTTAAATAATTGAAATTTTAGCAGCACTGTTTTTAAAGTTTCATTGTTCTATTCACCAAAATGTTATTTCAACACTGTCACTGAATTGAAACCATGTTGTTAATACAACAGATGAACTAATTTGTGGCTTGTTCATCCTCCTCAGACTTTGGGAGTCTCTTGATCTGGAGCTGGTCCCTGAGCTCTGCTCCCTGCTGATTGGAGACGTTACCCACCACGAGGAGGCCGTCCGCTCTGCTGCGGCCGAAGCTTTGTCAAGCGCCGTCTCGCAGTACAGAGACCAGTCTTCTGCAGTGCTCGGCCAGCTGACTGAACTGTACCACCAGAAACTATATGTGAGAACCTGTGCTGTGGCCAAATAACATTGTTATTCTTATAGCGCTAGTAACTAGTGATAAATCAATGGGTGCTCAAAAACCAAAGTCTGATTATTGTTGTTGTTATTTTTTTTTTTTTTTAAAGAGGCCACCTCCTGTGCTGGATGCTCTGGGCAGAGTCATCTCTGAAGCTCCACCTGACCAGTGGGAGGCCAGGTAAATGTCAGTGTTTGTTTGCTAGGATGAAATTTACAGGGGGATGTTCATGTTTGATCTTACAAGCTAAAGCGAAAATCACTGTGTCCCAAGTTCATGAATACACAAGTAACCTCCATAATAACTACATTAGCATACTATCAATCAAGGTACAAATATTTGGATTAGTTATGATTTTCTTTCAGAAGAATAATATGCCAAAACGTACTGATGTTATGTACAGAATCAGGCTGGAATGTGCCAGCCTTTGTAACTGGCTTGGTGCCATTTATCTTACCTAACTCTCAGTCAAGGCAGTTTACTTATTAGTGTCTTGTTTTTGCAGTTATTTTGTGTGTATTGTATTTTGTCACACACGTCTTTGTCAGGTGTGGCATCGCTCTGGCTCTGAACAAGCTGTCCCAGTATCTGGATGAATCTCAGGTCACCCCTCTGTTCCTGTTCTTTGTTCCTGATGCCCTGAACGACCGCCACACTGAGGTGCGGCGCTGCATGCTGGATGCTGCCCTCTCAGCTCTCAACACTCATGGAAAGGTACAAATCTATCCTTACTGAACATCTGTAGATTTCACTACAAAAACACACAAAAAGTGCCAGATATGTACCGTTTATTACATGACCCCTTATGTCTTGCACTGTACTGTATATAACAGGACAATGTCAGCTCCCTGCTGCCAGTATTTGAGGAGTTTCTGAAGAATGCCCCCCAAGATGCCAGCTATGACTCTGTCCGTCAGAGTGTGGTTATTCTTATGGGCTCCTTGGCCAAGCATCTGGACAAAAATGATCCCAAGGTTAAACCCATTGTGGCCAAGCTCATCACTGCACTCTCCACACCTTCACAGCAGGTTAGCATCTCATCCTGCTTCCTCACTACCTACTCACACTCTAGTGAGTATTCAGCATCAGGCTTTGAATTATTATAGTGTTTTTAGTTCACACTCTTGGTGGTGACAGAAAGAATTCACATCAACTCATGTGGTTTGTCATCCATCAGGTCCAGGAGTCCGTGGCCAGTTGCTTACCTCCTTTAGTCCCTGCCATCAAGGAGGATGCTGCAGGCATCGTAAGGAACCTGCTGCAGCTGCTGCTGGAGAGCGACAAGTACGCTGAGAGGAAGGGAGCAGCGTATGGACTGGCTGGCCTGGTCAAAGGTTTCGGCATTCTGGCGCTCAAACAGCAGGACATCATGACTACGTTGACTGATGCCATCCAGGATAAGAAAAACTTCAGGCGTAGGGAAGGTCAGTGAGGGTTATCCAAACACTGGACTTTTTTCTTTTGTGTTGGTTTATACCTGTTTATGCAGCTACTGATCTTCAGCTACTAAGTGTTTTTTGGGTTACAAAATGAGAACGTGCTGACTATTGAGCAGAGATGCTTGTCTCCTACAGGAGCACTGTTTGCCTTTGAGATGCTGTGTAACATGTTAGGGAAGCTGTTTGAGCCATACGTGGTCCATGTGCTACCTCACCTCCTGCTCTGCTTCGGAGATGGAAACCAGTATGTCAGAGAGGTGAGCGTCAGATTGTGTCTACTGTCATTGTTGCACCACTTTCTGCTCAAATAAATTTCATACGGTCTAAAGTTTTAACCTCCATGGCTTCTCCTCCAGGCTGCCGATGACTGTGCCAAGGCTGTAATGAGGAACCTGAGTGCCCACGGAGTAAAGCTAGTCCTCCCCTCTTTGCTGGTGGCATTGGAGGAGGAGTCCTGGAGAACTAAAGCAGGTGAGGAGGCCCTGCATGCACACATACCAATATAGGGGGACACAGTCAAATGAGTTGTTGAGTCAAACTTCTTCAGCTGCTTATCAGTCGCGCATCTTCTTTTTCCAGGCTCGGTGGAGTTGTTAGGTGCCATGGCTTTCTGTGCACCCAAACAACTGTCCTCCTGCCTGCCCAGCATTGTGCCCAAACTGACTGAGGTCCTGACTGACTCCCATGTGAAGGTACAAAAGGCTGGTCAGCAGGCCCTCCGACAGATTGGCTCAGTCATCCGCAACCCTGAAATCCTGGGTAAGTGACTCAGGACAGAGGAGGCTTATTGCCTCTGCCTGTAAACTGGCTTGAAAGAATTTTATAAATATACAGAATGCATTTTTTTTTCTTCATATAGAAACTAACAGGTGTTGCATATATGGAAACCAAAAAAAGTTGTGTAAAACATTTTAAGTCTTCTAAATATATGTAATGCAACAGAATAACACAATAATATTTAAGTTAGAATTAGAACTAGAAAGTTCCTGGAGAAACTTTGAAGGTGCCTGCCACTTGTTGCGTGATAATATGAAGAAATGCCCCTGAACCTTAAAGCCAAAGCCTCAGCCAATCAGAGAGCAGGATTTACAAAGGTGATTTATGTTGCCATGGTAAGTCAAAATGCCAACTAACCATAATGGTGGACATGTCATGATCGAGCCGGTCGTTTTGATGTATAACATGTCTGAAAGGATTCCCCAGTCTGTCCTGTGGGCTCAAGGTGTATGGATTTTGTTGATTTACATTGCCATGGTAACCCAAAATGCCAACTAACCATAATAGGACACATGTCATGACCGAGCTGGTCGTGTTGATGTATAATATGTGTGGTAGGATTCCCCAGTCTGTCCTGTGGGCTCAAGGTGTATGGATTTTGGTGATTTACATTGCTGTGGTAACTCAAAATGCCAACTAATCATGACAGGGGACATCGCCTGACCGAGGTGGTCATTTTGATGTATAATATGTGTGATGGGATTCCCTAGTCTGTCCTGTGGGCTCATAGTGTGGTTTTTGGCGATTTACATTGCCGTGGTAATTCAAAACGCCAACTAACCATAATAGGGGACATGTCATATGACAAAAAATGAGGGTTTGGTGACGATCTACAAATACATCTCTCATCTCTGATTTGGAGGAGAGATTTTTAAACTCAGAAACAATGGATTTAATAGGAGACTTAGGCAGCGGTCTCTCGACATTTGGCCACGCAGTTTGAAAACTAAGTCCTGTCACTATAAAAATCATATGTGTGGACACAGGACAAGTTTTCCTCCGTTTTTATGTACAATTTGTTTATGAAAGATGAAAATTGACTGAAGGAGAGAAGAAAACACGCAAAAAGAAGTTGATAAACAGCTGAGGGCAAAATCCTAGAGTGGTAGTGACACCATCACTCTAGCAGCACCAACATTCCGCCCATTCAAATGAATGGAGAAATTTAAAGATTTTAAACACTCGCCTAAAACTAAAACTGCTCTAATTCAAAAGGTATAAAAGATATAAAGAAGCTGTTTTACAGGGAAAAAGCTGAAAGTTTCTGGAGTCGTTTAAAGTTCGAATGACGTTTCTACGACAGAGTATGGCGATACACCATGTGGAAAAAAGGAGGAAAGTTGATGAAATGACTCCCAAAACTTACATTTTTTGACCAAAAAATTGAAAAAGTTGAATAAAATTAAAAATATTCACGTTATTGACAATAAAAGTCATAGCACACATCCCGGGACCGAGCCGGTAGTTTTAATGTATAATTTGTGTGGCTGCACTCTGCCATTCGGGCCACATTAATGTTGACGGAAGAATAAGATATAAATCTATAAAAAAAAGCCAGTTTAGAGGTGAATAACAATAGGTGCCTCCATTCATTTTCAATGCCAGGCACCAAGTATTCCAACTGTCCTGTGTTTTAATATGCTTTTAATGTACACACATTTGGCATTGCTAGTCAGAAAAAAGTTGCAAAAGTAGTCTAGTCAACATAGAAATTCTGCAGGTATGAAATAAATTTAGTTATAAAAAATGCAACATAGAAATGAGGGTTGTGTTCAAATAATACACTTACAGTTTTGCTCCTGTTTACCAAATGTTATTTTTCCTCTCTAAGCCATCACTCCCATCCTGCTCGATGCTCTCACTGATCCGTCGAGGAAGACCCAGATGTGCCTTCAGACGTTGCTGGACACCAAGTTTGTACATTTCATCGACGCTCCCTCCCTGGCCCTCATCATGCCAATCGTCCAGAGAGCCTTCCAGGATCGGTCCACTGACACTCGCAAGATGGCCGCTCAAATCATTGGCAACATGTACTCCCTCACTGACCAGAAGGTACACAGCATTAACAAACTATTACAATGAACTATACTTTAAACCACTGCATGCTGTAGACCTGCATTTGTTTACGGTGTGATATGTGTTGCTTTTATAGGATCTGTCCCCCTACCTGCCAAGTGTTATTCCTGGACTGAAGGCATCTCTGCTGGACCCAGTGCCTGAGGTGTGTTTCCTGCCAATAAATATAGTACTGCAGTATGTGCTCTGTGTGTGAAATTTAAGTTATAGCTGCACCTTGTTTTTTCCACCAGGTGCGTACAGTCTCAGCCAAGGCCCTGGGTGCCATGGTGAAGGGGATGGGTGAGTCCTGCTTTGACGACCTTTTGCCATGGCTGATGGAGACACTGGCCTCTGAACAGAGCTCTGTCGATCGCTCTGGAGCTGCGCAAGGTCTGTTCTTCTCTCTCCCTGTGTGGATTGATGTTTAACATCATTCAGCATCGGTGTCACTGATGATTTGTGTGTCGGTGTCGGCAGGACTGGCTGAGGTGATGGCTGGACTGGGAGTGGAGAAGCTGGACAAACTGATGCCAGATGTGGTGCAAACAGCCAGCAAGGTGGACATTGCTTCCCACGTCAGAGACGGCTATATTATGATGTTCATCTATCTGCCCCTCACCTTTGGAGACAAGTTCACTCCCTACGTGGGGCCGATCATCCCTTGCATTCTCAAGGTAATGGCTCCTCTGTTGTTACGTATGTATCCGTATGTAGAAAAACTGTAGTCACACTATTGTCTCAAAAAATTTAATTTAATTACTTTAACTACATTCTTCAGATCACACTGTTGCTGATCAGTGTTTTATACTCTTTCTGTGTTGTCCACAAGGCTCTGGCTGATGAGAATGAATATGTCAGAGACACGGCACTGCGAGCCGGACAGCGAATCATCAGCATGTATGCTGAGACCGCCATCGCACTGCTGCTTCCTGAGCTGGAACAGGGCCTGTTTGATGACCTGTGGAGAATCAGGTTAGAGTTAAAGACGCTGTAACACAATAGCTATTGAATAAATGTCACTGTTACATTGACTAACTGTGGGTCTGTTCTGTTGGTTTGCAGGTTCAGCTCTGTGCAACTGCTTGGAGATTTGCTGTTCCATATCTCTGGAGTAACAGGAAAGATGACCACAGAGACCGCTTCTGAGGATGACAACTTTGGAACAGCTGCATCCAATAAAGTATGAATACATTTGTTATATTTTACATAACTATCTATTTACTGAATATTTTACTGTTAATAAAAATAAAAAATTTTGGCTTGTTATCAGGTCAGTGTTTTATTGTTATTAAAAAAGTGTTTTAACATTAATTTGTCAGCCTTTGATCTTTCTTGTCTCAGGCTATCATTTCTGCTCTGGGTGCTGAGAGGCGTAACCGCGTCCTCTCTGGCCTCTACATGGGCCGTTCAGACACCCAGCTAGTGGTTCGACAGGCTTCGCTCCACGTGTGGAAGATTGTGGTGTCCAACACCCCCAGAACTCTTCGAGAGATTCTTCCAACTCTCTTCTCTCTCCTGCTCGGTTTCCTGGCTTCCACCTGCCCTGACAAGAGAACGGTATTACTCCACATCTAATAACTCACTCTGTTTATGTTCCCAGGTTGGTGACCGTAAGAATATTTTTTTCCATTTTTTTTTGCCACTGTGAAAGTACCTTCACAGGGCTGTTTTACTGCCACTCAGCATGTTTACATGCACTCAAGTAATGGCGTTACAGTGGGCTTTCTCGAGTAAGCTTATGTCTTATCTGTCATGTAAACAGGAAGCCTGGTTTCTGTAATCAGGGTACGCGATTAGAGAAACCTGATTGCCCTAGGTAGATTTTTCTGGAGAACTCAGATTACTTTGCCATGTATACACATAACCAGGTTTTTAAATCAAGTCCAAAAATCTAACTGACACAGCACTGTCAATCACCTCCCCTGACAAGTTTAAAAAAAAAAAGAAAGGTCAGGAAGCGGTCTCTTCTCTCTCTATACAATTAAAATCTGTGAACCATACATCCATAATAATTCAGATTACTCATCTGCTACACATATACACATTTCCAGTAAACATGTTTATTTAGTGCATGTAAAAGCTGGTTTCTCTGAGTAACCTGGTTACTTGAGTGCATTTAAACATGCCGATTGTGTCCGTGTGGTTTCAGATTGCTGCTCGGACTCTGGGTGACCTGGTGAGGAAGCTGGGAGAGAAGATCCTGCCTGAAATCATTCCCATCTTGGAGGAGGGGCTGCGCTCTGATAAGAGTGATGAAAGACAGGGTGTCTGCATCGGGCTGAGTGAGATCATGAAGTCTACCAGCAAAGACGCGGTGAGTCACACAAACGCTGTACCTCTCCTATTTCTCTGCTACTTTACAGAATTGTAGCATCATTGTGGGGTTGAACAAGACTATTATAGCTGGCCACAGGAAGAGACACACCACCAGCGCAACTAGAAGTACTTTATTTAGTAAATATAGGAACACAGAGTTGGTTTCAGGATTTAAAGCTACAATCTGCAAACGTGGAATTTATTTCTCTGTCTTTTAAATATTGGCAGATTGTCCACTCAGATGCCACTAATCATCACACTGTACCACAAACCCAGTGTCTTGTAGTGAGAGTAACTCAGAGGATGCTTCCCTCCATGAATAGACAGAGACAAAGACAACTAAGTCACTTCAGGAATAAAAATACACAGATAACGTGTTATACCAGGCTTTTTGCACTGAAAGCTTTTATTTTCTGTTTTCAATTTTAATTGTTGTTGTTGATTTATTGATCAAATTCTTTACCAGTTTTTCAATCAACGCAGAAAAACGGTGATTATTGTGTTGGTGGTGCAATAACATTTTATATCAATAGTATTTTGACAATGTATAAATTATTTACTGTACATTGCACAAATATCAACATTTAATCCAGTGATTCTGAATGAAAGTAACGCAGAACGTTGAATAAAGCTATAAAAACCTAGTGCTGAAGAGCTGCTGAAACCACCAGGTGTCACTGTGGTTGTTTTGTTTGAGGCCCAGAAGCTTCAAATCAGGTTTTTGGCACAAATAGAAAAACCTTCATCTACTCATAATCATTCAAATCAAAACCTGATACATTTTAGATAAAAAAAAAAAAAAAAAAAAATACATTGTGCTTTATATCACATGGTCTCTAAAGACAAAACATAACATTAGCTTGTTAATCTTCTGCAGCATCATCACTTCACTTCATTGATCTTGTACATTCAAAATGACGAATCTTTGCTGCATTTACAGTTCACATAGCGGACATCGAGGTGTACATTGAAGTAAACATGTACTTAAATGTAACTTTGCGATTTAATGGAGTGTCAGAACTAGGCAGTCTGGGAGTCTTGATGGCTTAATGGTTTGGACAGACTCCATAAAGTGCATGGTCCTTGTTCACTTCCGACCACGCATCTCTCTCACATTTCAATAATTGAAAAAAAGTTTTAGGCTTAGGTCAGAAGTCTGAACTGCAATAGACATGTAGTGTTATTAACGTGCTGGTGTTTGTGCTGCAGGTGCTCGTCTTCTCTGAGTCATTGGTCCCCACAGTGAGGAAGGCTCTGTGTGACCCTCTGGAGGAAGTTCGAGAGGCTGCAGCCAAAACCTTTGAGCAGCTCCATGCAACCATTGGCCACCAGGCGCTGGATGACATCCTGCCCACACTGCTCAAACAGTTGGTAAGAGAACGGAGCCTAAAATCCAGATTGCAGTAAGACGCTTTTTAATGTAGCCTTTAATACGCTGAATGTCTTTTCCCAGGATGATGAGGAGACAGCTGAGTTTGCTTTGGATGGTCTGAAGCAAGTCATGGCAGTGAAGAGTCGCTCTGTGCTGCCTTACTTAGTTCCAAAGGTACTTATCATAGTCAGATGGTTCTTTTTTTTTTTTTTTTTGTCTACCTGTATGTTTGACTAAAAGATCTGTCTGGTTGTACCAGCTGACTGCTCCTCCTGTGAACATCCGGGTGCTAGCCTTCCTGTCCGCTGTGGCAGGAGACGCTCTGACACGGCACCTAGGGGTCATCCTGCCTGCCCTGCTCTCCTCCCTCAAAGAAAAGCTGGGAACAGAAGATGAAGCACGGGTAACACTGGCATTTGTGGCCATAGTGGATCATGCTCCTGTTGTGCTAGAACTTTATATTTGTATTTTTACTTTTTTACTTTGCTGATAGGTTTCCTAAATACCTATTTTTCAATTCCTCAGGAGTTGTGCAGCTGCCAAACAGTGATCCTCTCAGTGGAAGATGAAGTAGGGCAGCGTATTATCCTAGAGGACCTACTGGAGGCCACACGGGGCACTGACCCAGGCCTCAGGCAGGCCGCTGTCACCATCCTCAATGCCTACTTTGCGCGTACACGTCTGGACTACAGTTCCCATACTCGTACCCTGCTGTCAGGCCTCATCCGCCTTCTCAATGACTCCACCCCAGAAGTCCTGTCTCAGAGCTGGGACACCATCAACTCCATTACTAAGGTGTGGTGAAAATGAAAGTAACTGGACACAAATTTGTCTTTGCAGTGATGTGGAGATGTTCAAACTGTGCTGAGAAAACAGTGATTAGTTCAGTATTTTGATAGTTTTTTTCCTTAACCCAAAGTAAAATTTGACTTAGTGTTGTTTCTTATTATCCCATAGAAACTGGATGCAAGCAGCCAGCTGGCTCTAATTGATGACCTGCATCGAGACATTAAATCAGCAGCTGCAGATGTGAAGGGTCAGCACCTGCCTGGTTTCTGTCTGCCCAAGAAGGTAAGAAGGCTCCTGATGACACAATAAACCTTGAGGCCTTACTACATCATCATCATCGTTCTTTTATTGCTACCTTTTACCACATCCCTTTTTCTCCCTGAGCTCCTGTGTTGTCACAGGTCAACTGTTCTCTGACACTACCGTGGACAAGTTTCCGGTTCCCTGTGTTAAAAATGTGATTATAATCGTGTTCACAAAAGACCAGTCACATAGACAGTGGCATTTAAGTTAGCATAGTTGTTCGGGTTAATAGATTTAACCTTACTCCAGTGTGAGTACCTGCCAATGCAGACATGGTGCTTCTGGTGTTGGTAATGTTACAGATTTATATCGTCCACAATGTTGCAAAAAGCCAGAATATATCATATATATAAGTGTTTTGATCTCACCACCTCCAGTTTAACCTATGCTGATTCAGCTTCCATATTAATCTGCAGGTTCACAGAATTCAACAAGGAAAAAGTTATTGGCTATGGCAGCTCAAACAGCATTAACCTACTGTGAACCTTTATTAGTTAATAAACCAGATAAAACTCAAAGAGAAAATACTCTGGTAATGGACATTATGTTAAAAAGATTGGAAACTTGACTCAGTGTCGTTCACTAAAGACGTTTTTGACTCGACTTGTGTGTGACTTGTAGTCCACATTTGCAATTCTGCAACACTTAAATATACATCATCTCAATGCCACTTCAGCACATATCTGTGACAATCTGACTCTTTTGCATGTTTATACAATATAAATATTGGTGCATTCTGAATGTCTTACCACTGTGACACTGCTGCACAATAAATTGCACCTTATATTTTTGACCATACTTTATATTACTTTGTCAATTAAATATCTTTGAGCTCTGGAAATCATAACAGGCCTTAATTAAGCAGTCAAAATGAATTGACAGATTAATCACCTTCTTTGTGTTCTCAGGGTGTGACCTGCATCCTGCCGGTCCTGCGGGAGGGTGTCCTCACTGGTAGCCCTGAGCAGAAAGAAGAGGCAGCTAAAGCGTTAGGAGGGGTCATCAAGCTGACTTCACCTGAGGCACTGCGGCCCTCTGTCGTCAACATTACTGGACCTCTTATTCGTATCTTAGGAGACCGCTTTGCCTGGACAGTGAAGACCGCTCTACTGGAGACTCTCACCCTGCTGCTGGCAAAGGTCTGTACCTGCATCGTTTGATGAGACACCAGAAGGACTAAATGCTGTTGAAAACACAGTTTTTCTTCATTTAGAGGCCTTTAGATACAATGTTTGGCTCTAACCTTATTATTTCATTCTTCCTCCAGGTGGGCATCGCCTTGAAGCCATTCCTGCCTCAGCTGCAGACCACCTTCCTGAAAGCCCTGCAGGACTCAAGCCGCGCAGTGAGGCTGAGGGCTGCAGAGGCTCTGGGCCAACTGGTTTCGATCCACACCAAGGTGGACCCACTCTTCACTGAGCAGCTCTCTGCCATCCGCAACGCTGAGGAATCTGGAGTCCGGTGAGTACTCGAACAGTATGAGGCTATAACCACATGAAGAGTGACTGTAAGTAGATATAAGAGCCAGTGGTCTAAAGGTTGTCTTTATGAAGCCACCTCGTGTCCACTCACTGGAAGGAAAAATAATTGGATAAGTGGAAATGTGGTTGATATGCATGAATACAGCCACACACAAAAAAAACACCTTAGAAACCAGCATGCCACAAAAACATGAAAAATAACTTGTGCAATTGTCCCAAAGTGTCAAGTATTATTGGCTGATACTAGCTTATCGTCAGTGTATCACTCTTTGCATAATTAGAGACAAGTAGCAAGAAATGTCAGCACAGAAATGACAAACAAGTTTAGGCTTCTTTAAAGCTAGTGACTTTGTGACATAATTTGTCCACCAGAGAGCACTGACAGATTCATTTTTCAGCCGTCACCCTCAGTGTGAACACCGGCCGTGGTCACAGTTCTTTAATATAAAGAAACGTGTTTGCTTGTGTTGTGTGTTTTAAAGGTTCACATATTAAAATTTGTATCTGCCTCAAAGATCCAGTATTTGTTAGGCTCTATTTTCAACATGGAAAAATTTCAGTAGCATGGAATTCATGTTTTTTCTTCCAGTGACTTAATAACTATGGTAAGTTTTTTTATTTTGTGTTGTTTATTGTACACAGTTGTCATTCTCATGCCTGTGTTGTAACCCTTTACCCCCCTTCTCACAGGGAGACTATGCTCCAAGCTTTAAGGTTTGTCATCCAAGGGGCTGGGTCGAAGGTGGACCCAACCATCCGCAAGAACATCACCACCACATTACTAAGCATGCTGGGACATGACGAGGTATGACAGGAGGAGTAGATGTTTAGAGCTGAGAAGGTGTTTTTTTTTTTTTCTTCTTAATGCTGAATACACTAAGCAGTTACCAATGAAATGAAGTATAAGCACTTTGAAGAGCTACAGTAGTGTAGTTTCCTCTGTGATCACAGCAGAAAAACGGAAGTCAGGCACAGAGGATGTGGTTTTCTAAAAAGGTGGTTTTGTGCCTTCGTGTCAGTTTGAGAATAAATGACGCTCAACCTGTCTGTGTCTGGTTGTCTGGTTTGCGTGCGTGCGTGTGTTTGTGTGCATTTAGGATGCAACTCGAATGGCTTCAGCAGGCTGTGTCGGCGAGCTGTGTGCCTTCCTGTCAGAGGAGGAGCTAAGGAGTGTTTTACTTCAACACATTTTGGGTTGGTATTTACATGCAAAGTTATCATCACTTTCAGTTCTTTGAATATAACCAGTAACAAGTGTGGATTGTGTTGGTTTATCAAATTTAATATCCTCATAAGCAGCTTATTAACTGATGTACAAACTGAAATTATGATAGTGACTTACAAATGTAGAGTTTAGCTTAGTTTAGTATGAAAAGTATTTTCACATCATTAAAGGAACATTTCTCAGGTTACAATTGTCCAGCAGAAGGTTTCACTTTGCCTCTGAGTGTGTGTGTGTGTGTGCGCATGTGTTGGTATGAACATGTTTATGCATTTTCTGCTGTGCATCAGAAAGCATGAGGTAATAAAACAACACTTTTGTTTTCCCTGCCTTTAGCGGACGTGTCTGGTGTGGACTGGATGGTGCGTCATGGTCGTAGCTTGGCCCTCGCAATAGCTGTCAAGTCTGCTCCTGAGAAGCTGTGTGGGAAGGAATACTGTGATACTGTGACAGAGACCATTTTGGCCAATGCCACTGCTGACAGGGTGAGGAGCATGTCTGTGTGTGGTCCTCTTTACTTTGACTATATACTTAACCTTGAAAAGTCACCTTTAAACAAATAGATATTTGGGAAATAGGCTTATTCTTATTGCCATTACTGTGGTTCTTCTTACTGAGAGCTACATGCTGTAACAATTTCTTGGCTGTAGTCTTGCTACTTACCGAAATGTTGCCCGGCAACCAGCCGAGACACCAGGGAGTTATTGCTCTGGGCCAAGAAATACACCAACCCATAACTAAATAAACTAAAATATACAAATAAAATATAACATATTAATTAATGAGCTGTAGAGGACCTGGTAGGCCGTTTTTTCCTGTTTTTATGATGAGCTACTGTCATTGTGGATGTAACTTCATATACACTCTACAAACATGGATGTTGTATCAGTGATCTTGCCCTAACAGGTGCTGCACATACTGTCTTGTACGTTACACTATTCAAGACTGAACAGATGATTTAAAAAAACTAGAGTAGTCTGCATTTTCACTTTAATTTCTTTAATAAAGTCTATACTCCTATGCCCTCCTCTTCCAGATCCCTATTGCCACCAGTGGAATCAGAGCAATGGGATACCTGATGAGACACCACCTGAGAACACAGGGAGGCGGTAGTATTTCCCAGCGCATCATCACACAGTTTGTCAAGGTAAACAGGAACCATTTCACTGAACTGATAAACGCAGGCTGTTGACTTCCCTTTTCTATATGTGTACCAATGAAGATGCGAGTGCCAGTACATCACATTAAAATATACAGTGCTGGAAATTACTTAAATTAGAATTTTATTTTTGTTCTGTTTGTAAGATTGATACAAAGCACTCAATATTCAGTATTCATTGATTTGTGCTTTCTACTCACTTATGTCTACAAATGATCCCAGGTGTGAAAATGTTAATTAAACCTGCACTAATCCATTTTTTATATTAGAAAATGGGACAAATGAAGACAGATAATAATCAAACAAAATGTTTTACCACCGTTCTGCTCATTGTTTTGGATCACTGTCGCCACTCTCTTCAAAAGCTCAGATAAACCCACTGTAATGTAATGTAAACATTCATAAATGGTATTTAACTCCAGTGGCTAAGGCCCAATCCAACCCATTCAGCTGACAGTTTTGTTTTTCAAAATCTTGCATATAAAATATCAGCCATAAAGTATTAATTTGAAAAAGTATTTGGTTCTCATGATGAGAACTGACTGTAAATAAACACTAGTGCTGGGCAACGATTAAAATTTTTAATGCGATTAATCGCATGATTTTTCTGCGATTACTTTTACTGGCAAAATTTAATAATGAACTCAAAAGTAGTTTTATTTTAAAAGTGCTGCTATATGAACAAAATTGCAATAATAATTAGTCTGCAAACACTTGAAACAAATAAGATGGTTTTTAACAACAGTATTCCCTTTACACAGTAGCAATTCAATATTTCTTGTAAATCTGAACTTAAACATTAATGTAATCAAATCAAGTAGAAAACCAAAGCTATTTGCCAGGACATTAACATTTATCTAGTTTATTATAGAAAAACTAGTTGTTCTCAGAGTTCAGAACCACCTGCGTGTAACCACAGGTCTGTACCTTGTTCTTTTATTAAACTAACTAAACAATCTCATGTTATTTATCTTATGTCGTGTTTACTATTCTCCTCTGATATCTGTATTGCACACAGACACAATAACACACACGCACGTCGCAAAATCTGTCACGTCAACCACATGAAAAGCGTTTTTTAAACACAGTTGGTAATTTGACTGCTGTCATTAAAAGAAACACATGAACATCATGATTCCTTTAAGTGTTTGTGTCGGTGTCTGTTGTTTGGGTGATTTGTTGCATCAACGGTGTGTATTGTATTTTAAGTGATACGTCAGACTCCAAGTTCTCTGGTGATAGAAAAATTCAACTTTGCAGTGGTTACAAATAACTGTGGTTCTATCAACTCCGCCGTGTGGAAGAGATTTAAAATGAAAATGTCTGTGTATTCAGACCCAGTGAGAAACTGACTTTCATCATCATAATAATAAAACTGTGTTAACACGCGATAAAATAATTGTTGGCGTTAATTAATTAATTAATTAGTTATTATTGCGTTAACGTGCCCAGCCCTAATAAACACATAAAGCCCTAAGAGTGTATGTAGGAAGATTCATACTGTGATGAGTACCTACCTGGAGGTTTGTGACGTCTTGTGTGACCACACAGTGTCTCCAGAATCAGTCCAGTGACATCAGACTGGTGTCAGAGCGGGTGCTGTGGTGGGTGTTCAAAGACCCAGCTACACCCTCAATGGAGGAGAATCTCATCAAGCCTGTGCTGAAGAGTCTGCTGGACAACACCAAGGACAAAAACACCACCGTCAGAGCCCAGAGCGAACACACAATCGTCAACCTGCTCCGACTCCGCCAGGGAGAGGATGCCCTGCAGGTCAGCCTACAGACTGACTTTAATATAACTAACAGATGCAGGTGATGTAAATAGGAAAAAAACAGTTCTAATGTTTACTTCTTTTTTTTCTTTCAATTTAGGCTATGACTGCCATTCTGGACTCTGCAAGTAATGACCTACTGTCAGAGTGTCACCGCCGGTCTCTGAAGAAAATCGCCACCCTACCAGACTCCAACGAAGAGGTAGATGACACCATCCTAACATGATGGAGCAGGACGGAGCAGTGAAATGACATCTGCAGAAATCATGTGAAACAAATCTCCACTGTATGGAAAAACCCCCGACACACTCACCACACATGCTCATGTTGCCCCTCATGGACCAAGACTGAGATGGGAAATGTTTTGACTGCTTCCCTTCATATTCCCCAACAACTTTCTTCTTTTTTTTTTCACTTTGCACCATTGTTTTAGCGGCCAATTTCTAACTTTTCTTTTATCTCCCAATGTGCAGGTTATTCTCCTGTACTGAACTACATTAGGAAGACACGAGGCCAAATCTGTTTTGATGTTTCAGTCTCTTGCTACTTATTTTACCAAAATGATTTCAAGCATTTCCGACCATACTGTAACAAAGTGACACGCCTATATTTTATTTGGACTTTGTGTGAGTTGTTTGGGGGGAAGCAACCTCTTGTAAGCATAAACGTACGGTTGTAAAAAGGCAATACAAAAATAAAAAAATCTTGATTTGATAATGTACTGAGTGAGATGTTGGAAAGCTGTTTCCCTGGGAGTGGGCTGACTTTAATCACACTTTACTCCAGTGTAATGGCATTTCATATTTTTTATGTTACCACCACAGATGAAGACTCCAGTCGGTTTGTATTCATACTCATTCACTTGTTGCACACTAAGTTGTAGATTTATTTAAATTTAAAATTGCTATAATTGCCATTTGTGCTCTACACTCAATAATAATGTAAAAACACCTGCACGTGTATTATAAATCTGACCCAGAATAGCTCAAAACTCTCATTAGTCCCTCTGACTCTGAAATTGTAGTCAGGTGTTGGCTTTAAATTAACTTGATGTGTGTAGAACTTGATAGGAATTCAGTCCACAATTCACTCTGCATATCAGGACAAAAACCAAGATATGAAGAACAAAGAACTCTGTACATCTTCACAGTAATGGTTTTGGTGAGAAATAGATCAGGGTAAGAGTATAAAACTCTGTGAGTTACTGTGACTCTTCCTAGAATTATCTGACCACATGAAGTATCTAGACAAGAAGGGCCTTTGCCAATATGGTGTCTAGGAGCCCAACAGTCACTAACAGCGCTTCAGAGGTCCTCTGTAGAGATGGGAGAACCTCTCAGATTGGATGAAGCAGCCTGCCTGGACTTTGTCAAACTGTGTTTAAAACGTGAGAAAGAATCTATCAATCAGGAAGAGCTGGTTGTTGCCAAAGTGGATTCTGCACTTACGGGTCTTTAATCACTCTGAAAAAGAAGAGATAATACATTTTTCAAATACATTTTTTTAAAATTGCTTCTTGTATTAATTTGAAGTGGAACCTACAACACAATAAAAGAAAGTGTGAATACTCTGAAGCTATCATATATGCAGATAAACCACACATGTGCAGGTTACTGTGAGGAACTGTAGCTCTCCTGAAGTCGCCTTGTATTTACCACCGCCCTTGGTTAACTATCAGTGCAGACATACATTAGAAAGAAATGTGAAGGAACCTGTAATTTATTGGCCCGTCCCGTACATGTGAATCAACAGAGTAGTAGCATGAGTCTGGTGTTCATCAATGGGATGGTTTGGCTGCGCCGTAGAAGCCGGAGCCTGCGCAGTGAGGCCGGGACAGAGTTGGGTGCAGCTCCACCAGAGAAGGAAGCGGAGTTTCCGGCTGTTTGCAACGGAGGGAGCGGATTGCTGACGCCGCGAAACCCCGAGAAAAACGCCGCCGGCTCGGGGGGCTAGCAGTTCCTAGCATTTGTAGTGGTTGTTTCATATCGGGGGAATCTGGGGGCTGGTTAATTTTTACGAGCCGAGGGGTCCGGACAGTAAACCGAGCAAAGAAGCGGCACAAGGCGGGGGTGAGCCACCAGCTACCGGCATGGCCAGGGACTACGATTACCTCTTCAAGCTGCTCATCATCGGTGACAGCGGTAAGCCGACGCCGGGGATGCTAGACGGGAAGTGGGCCTTGTCGTGTTTTTATTTTTTTTTTACAGGGAGAGAAACAGAAATGCTGCTCCGGGTCTGCTTTGCACTTCTCTGACAAATTAACAACTTTTATTTATTTTTTTGTTTTATGCATGGGAATAATTTGAAATATAACGTACAAATCCGCCATATTTTGTTTGGCGGTGACAGGGCGGAGGTTGTGTGTGTCCGGGCTGGGTATGTCAGCCGATCAGGCCGGATATCGCCTCCAGATTTTCAGGGGAAACGCGCACTGCAACCCAAATAACCGTACAGGGGTCCTTGTACTCCTCTAATTTGGCGTCTTGTTTGTGTCTTTCTAGCTGTGTCTGCTAGCTGGAAGTTGGGCTACGTTAAACTTGGAGGCTAGCTTCTGTAGCTAGCGGTAACCGTTAGCTAACGTGCGCTGGACTGAGTAGCTACTATTTGGAGACATTGGGGCCAGTCTACACACGCTAAAATAGGTTTACATATATTTGCTGCATGATGTTAAGTCAGCTGAGGTAGGCTAGCTTATTGAAATGCGTTTTGTTATTTAGCTGATTAGCATGATAGTGCTAGCTGCTTGAAAGCGGAGGAATGCTGCACTGCAGTCTCTGGTTTGCATACATCCAGGCAAAGGATAGTGAAGTGAGACAAAGTGGTCAGTAGCAACTGTAGTATCACTGTTAAAAATCTGTCTGCCAAGCAGCTGAGATTTAAAGACTATGGGGTTATCTTAAATCAATTTAACTTTAATTTGTTAAAAACACAGAGCTAACAATGTAAATGTGTCTACACCTGATAATAACCTGCTCTTCTTTTATCTCCTCTTTAAAGTGAGAACATGTCCTTTACAATAGGGCCAAACCCTCTGTAAGAGTAGAGGTTCACCCAGCAGAAACTTTTAGTGGGCAGTGATCTTTGCATTCATTGACAGCCCCGATCCTGGCACTACCCCATCAGCTGGCTGTTCACTGTAGAGGGCAAGGCGGGTACAGCAAGCCCTTCACTACCGCTCACACACAGAGGCCAGTGTCCCCTCAGCTGCAACTGTCTGTAGCGCAGCACTGAGCTTATTTAAGAAAGATGCTGTGACCTTTGTGCCCCTACTCAGCTGCTGCTGAGATTCAGACATGCCAAACACTGGATCATCCAAGCTGCACTCATGCTGAGTTTTCTCACTCAGCTGGACTTGTTCAGCAACTGACATGTCACAGTAGCCACATGACATATCTGCTCAAAGAGATTGATGTGACACTTTCTCATCTGTATAACATAACAGTGTTAACTGCCACTCCTCTACAAGACCTGTGGAGAATCTTGAGGTGTTAAAGGTTTTTCGGTCAGACAGCAGGAAGAGCCATGGCATGTTAAAGCCACTCGCATGATGGTGATCTCTCTCTTCTGCTTAGAAGCTTTTGTTATTGTTTGAACAAAGCTGTGTAGTGTGGAGACCACAGGAACCTGCGAGCTTTTTATGTCAGGGCCAATCATACAGGGGATGACAATAACACAATAGATAGACTAACAGTGCTGCAGGTTGAGTCCCACCCGAGGCTGTGCTGCAGAGTCACTCCCCAACTTCCAGTTGTTACCTGACAACTGATCTGTTGAAGACACAGTACTCATCCTTCTCATCTGTCCTTCCTTTTAAATCCTTCTCCCTGCTCTCTCTCTAACTCCCTCCTCTCCTTTCATTCACTACTGCTTCCACAGACCTTTTTATCATGCAAGATAATTTTAGGAACCTGGATAGATATATTTGTTCCATTTGTTGTCTTGCCTCTGTTGACACAAGCCCTTCCACTTGCTGTTGTTTCTTGCGGTATTGCATTGATTATGCTTCTGTCGAAGTGCTTAAAATAAATATGAAGAGCGCAGCCGTGGATATTTTAAATACTTCACCCTGTGTACTGTGCAACAGGTACTTGTCTGTGTGACTTAAAGTACTGAATCCTTAGATACACAGGGATTACAGCAAATATTAAGATGGACTGCTTGTCTGCTGCTTGATTTGCTGTCATCACATGTTTGTACTTTAGGGTAGGTAGGCTAAGGTATAATATGAGAAATTATGGAAAGTTGCTCTTTTGTGGTGCACAAAATATAAACAAAGCAGTATTTTGGTAACCTGTTGTACTCTAAAGCTCATCCTGTGCCTCTGTTTCCTCCTCAGGAGTGGGGAAGAGCAGTCTCCTCCTGCGATTTGCAGACAACACATTTTCAGGTCAGTGGTTCTACCTCAGCAACCGTAGCATCATTTCACACCTGTGTACTTTCATCTTGAAGGTCAGGTCATTTGATTTTTGTGTCCACGTTGCATGTTCACAGGTAGCTATATAACCACAATCGGAGTGGACTTTAAGATCCGGACAGTGGAGATCAACGGCGAGAAAGTGAAGCTACAGATCTGGGATACAGCGGGGCAGGAGCGCTTTCGCACCATCACCTCAACGTAAGTAGCATCCACACCAAGACACATTCCCTTTTCAGGTGACCTTTCAGGTGAAGCTCTTCGTTTTTGCTTCATCAACTGAATCTGAAACCAAGACAGGGTCTTTGTGGTCCTCAGATTAGGTATAATATGAGGAAGCAGTTTGTAGACAAACTTGAATAAGTCAGTGCTGCTCTGTGAAACTGGGTGGAATTCCCCACAGATCCTAATTACAGATGTGAGAGGGAGGCTCCTGGTCTCATGCTGTAGTGCTATGTGACGGCAAGGGCTGGGCAGCTTCACCCTCTTACGCTTGTGGTGTGTGTGTGTGTGTCACACTTTTGTTGAGTGTTGTGTAGCATCCATGTGGATCTAGTTTCACACTGATCTAGGACAGAGCTGCATTTTTACAAGAAGAGTTAACTCTGGTATTGTTTTTCCTTTACCCCATTATTCGAGCAAGCTGTAGTCTGATGTATGCGTCCACGTAGATCTGTTGTCGCTAAAAACCTTTAAAAACCATTGCACTAGGTAAAATATTCATAATATGATCAGCATCAAGATATACGCATAATCTTTTGTCACAGGATAAATTTAATGTCTATTTTCGTCTCTACCGATGATTTGTTAATGATGACAGTAAATAATAATTCCAGTGTTACCTTTTAAATGCAGCACTCAAACTTACACTGGCATTCAAACTTAATCAACCCACATAATTACTGTTTTATGTTGCAGCACGAGTGCAGTTTCCCACTGTTAGAAACACTGATGTCAAACGTGTCCATCACAGAGTCCATGAGCTAAATCTGAATGCCAAGTTATATGTGTGCATATAGATATATTTTTTTAAACTATCTACTCAGATTGGTTTCAGCTGAGTCAGAACACAAATGTGCAGCCACTCAACATTTTTCCCTGTCAAGCAAGCTCTCAAAAACACACTGTATCATTTGGCTCGATCCCCGAATTGGATTACATCACATTTGTCAATAGGTCAACAGGTGTGTGTTTAAATTGTTTTAGTGAATTATCTGTCATTAACTGGTCTATAATTTATGTTTGTTCCACACTTTGTAATGACACCTTTTAACTTCTAGTAATATAATAATTCTAGTCATAATGGGTTGTTTTTGTGTGTGTGTGCGTGCGTGTTATCAAATCAACACTGATGAGACTGAATGAAAACACTGAAGCTGTGAACCGTGAAACCAAAATGGTGAGATAACGGCAACGCTGATAACTTTGTAGAGATGGAATGAAACTGCAAAGCACGATGATCATTCTTGGTGCATTTGTCATCATGAGTGACCACGTTCACATTACACATCATCATATAAGACATTGTGAATATGAAAATATGGATTATAGCAGCTTTAAAACAGTTAAACCTCATCCCTGAGGCTGTACGGCTTTAGGATTGTCCTGATTGACACAACAGAGCGAGCTAAAGAAGAACACTGGAAGTAAACAGTTAGTAGGGATGATAATGATGATCATTTAGTTTGCTCAGTGTGGCATTCCTCGAGATTGAGTTAGAGAAACCAGTTTGTTCAGGGGCAGTTTGCTCCTGTTGCTGTCCTCTTTATCTCTCATCTGTGTTTGTGTGTTACGCTGATGATCTTTTTTCAATCTTTTTGCAAAGAGCCCAGCTGGTTTCATTTACTCTGAAATTTACGCGGTCAGGCCTGACATTACAGAACAGAACTGGCACCAAGTGCGTAATAAATAAGAGCTGTACAGTGTCTCTTACTCCCACCGACAGACACCAATGTGACTGACAGCTCCAACAGCAGCCGTCTTATCTACTTAACCCTTCCTTTGACTTTTATTTTCCTGAACAAGACCACGAGTTGTACTTGCACAGCTGCACCGAGGACAAGCCGAACACCAAAATCATTCAGAAACCTTGAAATCCTCTGCAGTGCTGACGCCTCAGCCCCTGAGGAGTATGACCGGCCTAGTTTGGAAGCGCAGCTGCCGGTCGATCTGCAGGAATGCCTCCACTGAGCATGCGGTATATTTAGGTTGATTGTAGACTGTCTGTGGATCTCCACAAATCTATATGGGTTTCACTGTGAGAGGAGCCCGAGGTGGTTGCCATACAGTGCTGTAAAAAAGTATTTGCCCCATTCCTGATTTTTTTTTTTTTGCCTGGCCCTATGTGAATAAGTAATTGCCCCCCTTGCTAAATCACGAATGAACTGTGATTAACATGTGATTTTTTTGGAAAAAAGTAAGTAATCAGGCCTCTGTCATGCAGAGGCCTGATTACTGCCAGACCTGATGGACCAAGAAATCACTTAAATAGAAGCTGTCTGACGAAGTGAAGCACGATAAAAGATCTCAAAAAGCGACGCATACAGTGACACACTGTATGTCCGACCCTGCAGCTGCTGTCAGTCTGTGGCCAAATCAAGACCTCTGAAGGAACAGCATAAAATAAATTACAGCATTTCATAGTAGTGTTAAAGCTCAAAAATGTTTTTTGTTCCCTCCTGCTAGTGACTTCATGCTTTTATTTTCATAGGACTTTCATAGGCCCCCCCCCCCCCCACTAGTTGTAGACTGATGATTTGTGAGTGAGAAGTCCAGTGTGTTAACATTTCATTACCCAGTTTGTGCAGAGTTTTACTGCAAAAAAAGTTGACTGCAGGTAGGGGCCCACATGTTTACTCTGTGTGTTTGGCGGTTTATGGGTCTCTATTCAAGTGTACTGAGCATGCACGCACACAGCCATCCACCCCTGCTGTCTGGTGGCCTGTAACTGCTGGACTTTGGAGACAGCGCCATATCCCCAAACTGTCACGCCAGGCAGCATCGCTGACACATATGCACGCACGCACACACACACACACACACACAGCAAACTTGACAAAAGGTTCTTTGTGTTTGTTTGGTGCTGTGCAGCTACACTGGGGATGCTCCCTTTCTGGGGCCTGGCCGTTGTCCAAAGCTCGCAGGTTTACAGATTAACTGTCCGGCTGCCACACTCCGGTTTAGTCGTCTGTGTGTGGGCGGGTGCTGCTCTCTTTTCTGTGGGTGTTCCTCCTTTACTCAAGGAGTCTGTACTTATGTACTTTAGTGATGGATTTTTGGAGCAGTTGTTTGAATCATCTAGTTACTTTTACATTGAGTGTTTTTGTCAGTGGTGAACAGCCAGCTGTTTACACTGCAGTATAAGTGTACCCACTTTAAGTAATGCGTCATTTTCTTTTTACAATTTTAAGAAGAGGATTTTCCCAATTGAGATTGGTCTCCCCCTGTTGGACATGACCAGTACTTACTTCACTGGTACCCTATCACTTTGATGCCCTGTAAGATGAACTCAAGTACCCCTTCACTGACACATTGTTTTCCAAATGTGTTGATTTGAATCCTCTTGAAGTGGATATCCTTTAACAACTGATCATCTCATAGTGAATAGTGATTATGAATGGGTTTTTTTGTTTTCACTGTCAGTGATTAGATCAAGTTGGTTAAGTTTGCAGTGGTATGTTACCAGTTGGAGTGTCAAATGTTGTGCATTTCAGCTATTTCAACTTTTACCCATTTGTGTTATTAATCCATCAACTTGTACTTTGCTGGACTCATCGAGCTACTTAATGATACAAACTGACTGTGTCTCTCTCTCTCTATATATATTAAGATATTACAGGGGAACGCATGGGGTCATAGTGGTATACGACGTCACCAGTGCTGAGTCTTTTGTCAACGTCAAACGATGGTTACATGAAATCAACCAGAACTGTGACGACGTGTGCCGAATATTAGGTGAGTGTGCTTCAGTCTGGTCACTGTTGTCAACTCGGCTTCTTTTGCCTAAAAACAGTCTCTACCCCTCAGTCAAGTGAATGCCTTTAGAGTCGAGGAAGTTCCATTGCATCACCATTATTGGCAATATTTTCTGTTTTCAGTGGGGAACAAGAATGACGACCCCAACTCCAAGGTGGTCGAGACAACTGATGCCCAGAAGTTTGCGGAGCAGATGGGAATCAGCTTATTTGAGACGAGTGCAAAAGAGAACATCAATGTCGAAGAGGTAACTCATTCTTTCTGTTGTCTTTGTCCCCAGTGTTTGCGGACAGACGTGTTTGTGTGGAGTAGTTTCTGGGACATGCCTGCTATGTGGAGCAGCTCAATGGAATGCTTAAATCAGGCAGCAATGCAATGCAATTTTTCCCACAATCACTATTTTCTAACACCAGACTTGGCTGCTAGCTACCAGCTAACTTTATGCTAAGTTAGGCTAATTGGCTGTCTCTTTATATTCAGTGGACAGACATGAGAGTGGTACAATACTCACCACACGTCCTTGTGCTTCTCCCGCAGATGTTCAACTGCATTACAGAGCTAGTGCTAAGAGCCAAGAAGGAGGTGATAGCCAAGCAGCAGCAGCAGCAACAGAACGACGTGGTCAAACTCACCCGGAACAGTAAACGAAAGAAGAAGTGCTGCTAGCAAACTCAAAGCCATCCGCAAAAGGCCGGCGGCGTCTTTTCTTCACGTACACACACACATACACACGATGGGACTGAGAGCATCTAAATTAAAGAGCAGATAAAGATTTAATAAATATACGTTAAAAGATACAAAAAAAATTAAAGATATGGAAAAAATGTCCCCTTTGGACAAACGAATCATGAAGACTTTAAAATGTACAGATTTTATTAGACGTCAGATCAAGTTTTATTTGGAATTCAGCAAATGGGCACTATTGACCTGAGGTCCTCCTTTCTTGAAGGATCTGCAAGGTGACAACTGATCGCCATAACGCTCAGATTTCTAGCCACATAATTCCGTATTCCATCAGTATCTCATCTCTCCTTCTCATTCCACTGCACACGGGACATTCAGAGTCGAGTCAGACTCTGTGCCTGAGGAGGAGGAGGGCTCACCTTTTTTTTTCGTTTTAGTTTTATCCTCTGGGGAGGGTTTGGGTTTTGTGGGTGGGGGCGGGGGGCTGTTGGGTTGGGAACGGGCATCTGAACAAGAGCAGAGGTCTCACTGCCTCTTTACAGTTTCAACATTTCAGACACCTGTGTTACCATGTGTTACTCATGTCAGCAGATCATGAAGTGCTAGATTTTGTTTTATTTGACTTGATGGGGGCAAAATCACACAGATGATGATGATGATGATTAGTAGAAGACCTTTAGAAACTAATATGATGGACAGAACTGGTGACTTCTCATGTTTTTTTGTGTGTGTGTATGTTTTGCCAAGCTTTGTACCTTCTCCCCCTAACTTCCAGTAGTGCTGAGCCAACAACTATTGATTTGATTTTTGTCTGTTTTTGTTTTTTTCAAAGTGCAGCAGAGCAGCTGAACCAGTCCTGGACATCAGGCTCTGACAGCATAGTTCACTGCAGTCTTACTTGGCTTTCAGGGTTTGCTTTTAAACCCCTTCCTCCGTATTTTTTTATATCGATACTGCCAATATAATAGAAAAAAACTGAAGGAGCTTTGTGGCTCCTCTCATTGGACCGTTTCCACAGTGGCCTCTGGTTGGCTGAGAGGCAGGGTGAATCAGGGTCTGATTGGACCGTGTTGAGTCTTCAGGAAGTGCTCAGGGCTGCTCTCTTTCTTTCTTTCTTTCTTTCTCTCTCTGCTTCTATATTTCTGCAGCCACTGGCCTTCTACAACCCCCAGCACCCACATATCAGCACCTGTCACAGTGACTGACTAACCAACTGTGTTTGATCGTTCAGGTTCAGCCATTCTTGCTCTGGAAACTGGCTTCTCATAGTTGTCACAACGACCTCCCTTGGTTTTTGAATATGTAACACTTTGTTTGAAGGGGTATGAAAAAGGTCTGACATGTCTTGTTGTTTTGTTTACCTTTTTCCCCCCTCCTCTTTGTAACAAATCCCCCTGCTACATGTTCAACTGAAGTGTTACCACACAGTGTTTTTTGACATCCGTGATGAGTGTGGCAGACAGTGGGACTGTTAATGTAAGAACAAATGGGGATGAAGTGCAGCACTGGATCCCAGTGTGTTCAGGCCTGAGCTCATCTCTCTCTGCATGTGCACCGCCAGGGTTTGTCACAGAGGCTGAAGTAACGTACAGTGCCGATTACTGACAAATGTGTATTTTCTTTATTTTGAACTGGGAGAGTGATAAGTGGAGAGAGCTGTAGCTAAGACGCTGTTGGAACCTTAAGTTTCATCCTCTGGGAAGACTCTGGTAGTTGGTTTGGGGTCCTGATGGGTCGCTGTGACATCCAGGGCTTAGAAATAGTATCAGATCTCACACTTTATGATTTCTATTCATTATGTGTATGTATATATAAATATATTTGTGTGTTTATATTCAGTATAGAACATACACACATAATTAGCACACCAAACTGTGCATGTGTTTAACATGCCCCATGTGCTATGATTGAAACACACTCGTCAGCTGTGGTTTGCTGTACACTGGAGAAAAAGATGTACTATTCATTTTCCCTACATGAATTTAATCAGTAATAAATGTTTTAAAAGGAATAAATATTTGACACAAAGACTTGATTTCATTTGTCAGTGACTCGAGGCTGAATTTCATGCTCAACCCATGTCTTTATTTTTCTCTCTGTGAATAAAATTGTATGGGAGGACATGTGTACTGGTCTTTGGGAATCCCCCCTAAAAAGCCCCCCGTCTCTCTTTAGTTCTATGTAGAGAATCAATCATGTTTTCTGAGAGGAACCTATCATTTCTCTATGAGCAGCTATAAGACAAAGTCACCATGTCTTGCTTTTTACCATCATCCCTCACTGACGAGTCTCATCAGAACTAAACTTTTTTCACATACCTGCTTGCTGAGGGATGTAAACAGGACCTGCTGATTCCAACATACAATGATTTTATTAACATGCTGATGTCATGTGATGGTATCGGTCTGAGCTTCTTACTGCTGCTTATTCAGTTTGTTGGCGATCTCTCATCATTCAGTTACAGTATACACTACTATTCATATACAGTTTTCTTGTTTTTGAAGGAAAAGCTATTTTGGTTCATTAAAATATCAGAAATGCAATGTTTTAAACGAGGATCATAGCTTGAAACAGCTGTTTTTTAATGGAATGTCTACATAGATGAACAGAGGCTCATCATCAGCAAACATTGGCATGTAGTCGTGCTGATGAAAGAGGCAATAAAACGGGCCTTCTTCAGACTAGTTGAGTATCTGGAGCATCAGCAATTGTGGGTTTGAGAACAAACTCAAAATGTCCAGAAAGTACAAGACAAGAGGATAAATACATTAGAGTATCTAGTTTGAGAAACAGCAGCCTCACTGAGCAAATGAAGAGATGCTTTATACCACCTGTCGGACATGGTGGAGGTAATATGATGGTCTGGATGCTGCGTTGGTGGTGGTAAAGTGGGACATTTATAGTGGGTAAGAAGGATTTTGTCGAGTGAAAGCTATCACTCCATTTTGCACCATGCAACACTCTGTGGACGCCACTTGACTGGAGCCAGTTTAGCATTACAGGAGGACAGTGACCTAAAGCACAGATCCGAACTATGCAGGAACTATATCCAGTCTATAATGGACTGTCCAGCACAGTCACCACATCTCAACACCGAGCTGCTGTGGGAGCAGCTCAACCATATTGTACGTACTGTAACAAGTGTATTCAAACTTATTTCATGTCTGTTTTAATAAAAAACAAGGTGAATTGTGATACTGTTTAAAAACCCACTGCTGTTTAACTCTCTGCAGATGATGGTGATCTCTTATTTCAGCAGGAATCATCATCAGCTTGTTTCCAACACGCCTGACTGTGAGAACCACTGAAGGACAGCATCTCGATTTCTAGGCTCAATCAGAGGAGACAGGAAGATTGTAAAGTATTTATTCGTACAAAAAAAATGCTAAGAAAATTGCATGATAAATATTTTGAATAGCATTCTGTAACTGAAACGGTGCCTTTAGTCAGGCATGAATGGAAGCACTCACACGGAGCACAATGAGCCCACCCAAAGCACAAAATTCCAAAACAACATCTGACTGAGCGGAGACAAACTCAATGGCATGTCTGTCCGTCACTGCAGCAGCAGCATCAGGATGGTTTACCACAGAAAGACGCAGCAGACAGCGTTTTAGAAATGATTTAAATTAGAAAATGAATCAGTACAGTGTCGGAGTGACTTAAACAATACGTAGAAACAGAAAAAAGAAACAGCAATTAGGACAAAATGTGGACAGAAACAGCAGATTGATTTCTTTTTCTAAAAAAAAGGGAAAGTGACATGAAAAGAGACAAATTAGCATCTGGCTATGACTGATGTTTAATTCAAGCTCTTCCTCACCTGTCAGTCAGCCAGTGGAAGAGGGACCACTCAGTCCCAAACTACAAGCACACAGATGTCAGGTTTTAGTGTTTATTCCACCCATTTCCACACTTTCCATTTATGTCTGCCCAGAACACTTTGCTGTAGAGTTGCTTTCTGTAGAATTGTCTAATAAGGCACCCTTTACACAGAATCTTTATTTCTACAAATTATGGTTATAAATCATAAAACAACACCCGGAACATTCTGCACTTAGATCTATAATCTCCTGAATTAGTCGTCTGCGAGTTCAAATCACTGTAGCATAAAGTGGACACAGAGTGGTCCTCTGGCAGCTTTCAAGATTTTAGATTCTTAAAATCTTCATCTCAGTATATTATTGTTTTGCATTAGTCTTGGTTATTTTATGGTTTTAGATAGATTTTTAGCTTTTGGGTTGTTTTAAGGTACAGTTTAAGTTGACTTTAGGGTAAAAAAAATAACTGAATTTATGTTATGTATTGCTAGGTTTTCTAGGACTTTCAGATATTTATATCTGTTTAACTATTTTTCACTCGCCTACTACATAATTTCCTTAAAAAAACCTCAATCATAACTATGTGGTGTTTAATAACTATAGCAACATACACTTTTTTTCATATCTCTTCTCAATTCTATAGATTTTTCCAAGAAAATATAGGACCTATAAAATAAAGCACTGCCAAAAGAAAATGTATATATATGTCAAAAACAATTTCCCCATGGGGATCAACAGAAAGAAAAGAAAAAATATATATATTATTTTTTTTTGGTAAATTATGATTTGATTATGATTGATTTGCTTTTTTTAATTAAAGTAAGGCTAGCTGTTTCCCTGCCTGGCAACAAAAAGGGTTTCTAACTAATGCTTTAAAAGAATTACTAAACAATTTATTGACCATCAATAAGCCAGTTACTACTTCTAAACTGTTTATAAAGGGTGACTTATCAGAAAAAAGTACCGCAAGCTGTCTACTGGACTGAACTAGGAGATTAATTTACTGCTTTCTGGGGCCTACCTGGATTAATTACTGAGTAAATTATGCATCATACTGGTTATTAATTTGGGCAGAAGTACAAATGAACAGCAACTCTACTGCACACAACAACCCGACAGTCAAATAAACGTATGCCTGAGTGATCATGTCCAACTCACCAGTGGAATTCCTGCTCACCATTAGGACACACATGAAAATAGAACCTATGAAGAACAATGTACAGGTAGATTTCGCTCTAAAAAAAACTATTTTCATTCAAAATGTATGTTTTTCTTATAAATATATTGATTTCATCCAAACCTATTTGACTTTTTTTTTTTTTTATAAAAATCATTCTTTGGGTTGATCCTTCCCAACAACCAGCTGAGATGACAAGAACACATCTGCATAGGTTTGCACAGCTGCATTAGATGCGAGACGGAAAACACAGACAGACATGAAACATCACTGCGCCACACTGCAAGTCATCAGTGCTCTGAGATTTAGGGTCAACACATACTGTTTTACCTATGGATTTACAGACATGTCACCTAAAACGGAAGCCCAGACAGCTGAGAAATCAAAGTGCCTATGAAGTATTGAAGCGATGAGAATGGAGGTAGACCTTTTCTATTGGGTGAACCAAACCAGCTCAGATGTTGACCAATGAAGAACATCCAGTGAGGTTTCTTTACACCGGTGAACCGAATAGCACATAGTTCTTCCTCCTTCTCAAGCTGATGTAAACATTTTGGTCAAAATTTGGTCAACTAGGAAGATGACTGACATCATGAGGGACATGTCTTTTTCTTCTTCTAAAAAAAAAAGGTAAATGTTTTGAAGGTTAAATCTAACCTGCCTGGACCTGCTAACTTCAGCCACCCAAAGATTTATTCAGATGTCAGAGATGAACACGAAGGCCTCACAGAATTCACCACAGATGTGAGACAGACCCAAGTAAAAAGTGCTGATTTTTATACATTCAGATAATTGAAGGCTCCTGTTGACACAGAAAACTTAACCATGGTAACAAACTGAACTGAAAAAGTATTGGCTTCTTTATGGGAAATTTAGCATCCAGTGTTTTCTGAGATTGATATCCAGTGTCTCAGCCTCTGCAGCTCAATGGGGTTTTTTTGGCTAATGGAACTAGCTGTAAACATAGCAGACACATATTAGCAACTTTTTCAACCGTAATTCATATCATTAAGTCTTTCTTAGCAGACGTCCACACTGACATGGTGCAGCATTAGCAATAATTTGGAGTTGGTATGTTACTAACTGTGGCTGTTGTTTGGTGCTGGAAAACTAGCATGCGATTGTTTTATTCCAGTTTCCAGCTGTGGAAAGAGCAGTGAGGCAGATATTAAAATATATAAATATATATATTTATTTAAACTACTTTAGTGAGGCTCAAAGGAAAACCCGGGACACACCAGTGATGGTGTAGCTACTATTTCAGGCACTATAGGGTAACTTAGGGTTTAGTGTCTTGCACAAGGATGCTTTGACATGCAAACTGGAGGATGAGTGGACGACCCACTCTTTTTCCTGATCCTAAACTTTAATCTGTATCTGTAAAAAATTATCCATAGAGCTGAGACAAACATACACTACACATTGATATTTATTCTGTCGTTATAAAATACTGATTAGTGCAGCTTTAACACCTCTATTATGAGCTTTGTGGAAGGAAAAGGAGTGCCCATTTTAAGATTTTCTTTATCTCACTTTGCTTGGAAGTTTGGGTCTGTGTCATAAAACTGTGGTAAAAAAAAAAAAAAGATTATTAGTAAGAATCGAAGCATTCTTTTATTGTTTGTCCTGCAGATATACAGCCTGCCATGGTCCTGATACATACTGCTGTTGCCTCCAGTTAAGAACATCCTCTGAACAAATGAATAAACCTGAGATGATGGGGTAGCTGAAGCATCACTGCTCTGGTCGTCCATCCTGCTTTGTCCTATTCTCATCTTTTCTTCGTGATCCTGCAGTGTCCCACAAATCCACACGTCTTTCCCCAGACTCCTTGGCCTGATAACTGTGATGCATACAATAAGAGTTTGTACATAGTATTCCCTCTCTACAGAGTTGGCAGTGGGCTAGTAGAGATGGTTGTAGGCACTACAAGGAAACCTTCCTGTTTGGAGGTAAACTTTGTGACCCTGCTCGTGTTCTGTAAGACTGATAACTTTCTATAAAAGGAGCTGAAGCCAAAGCCTCTGGGGAAGTCCTGTTCTTATATTTATCTCTCACTGTGAGAAGTCACCAATCAATCAGTAAGGAGAAAAGTAATGGGACAGATAAAGTGCAAAATGACCCCCCCCCCCCCCCCCCCCCTAAACCTCGGTGTGTGCCACTGCCTGTCTTTGGCTGTGCTGCTACCCCTGTACTGTGATGTCACTCCCTCCTTGTCTGTCTCAGTATGCTGTGCTCAGGGCCAGTCCAATAGGGTTCAGTTCTTTTTGAAAAAAGAGAAAAGTCTCTTGTCCCGGTCGGAGACGCGATGAGCACGTCTGGAGGACTGACCCCCGTGGGCCCTCGACGGCCCTGACAGCGAAGAAGGGGCCAAAAGCCACTCGTCCTGGTGCTTGTCCATCAGCTGCTGGTCAATCACTCTGTGCATATCATCCTAAAACCAAGGACAGAGAAGGGAATGAGCCAAAGGCAGGAGAGAAATGTCACGTGACAGAAGTGTGACAGGAAGTTTTGGGCAGATTGGACTTATTAGGCAGTGATCACAGAGACACCACAATCACCTTTAACCCACCATCACTTGCTTGATTCTGGTAATCCAGTCATTGTTTGTTTACAAATTATTATAATGTTATTATAATTATTATAATGTTCTGAGGTTAAAATTATTCAGTAACTCACAAGAAGATACACATAAAAAAATCCCCTGACCCCTGAGATTTACTAGCTGACTGTAACTTGCACCAAATACTATAATAATAATAATACTGAAATACTTTGACTTAGTTCCTGATAGATAAAACCACCAGGGGGCTCTGACAACCTGCTGATCAGCAACAAACTGTAACTGTCACTGTATTAAAATATTGGCACCCAGTTCATAGAAACATAGGTGCTTCTCTGACATCGATCGATCTCACCTACACTTTATTGGTCATATTAGATTCTAAAATACAGCTCACATATCTAAGTACTCTTCTTATAATATCACTCAGCATCTACAGGTGGACACAGGTGTTTCTGCTGTCTGCTGATTGACCAATCTCCTTAAAACATTCCTCTATGAAGAACAGGTGTATGGAGAGATGAAATGGAGGCGGGAGGGTGGTGGATTGGGATGGTTCTCTGTGATGGTCAGTGGCTGGGATGGACATTTCTCCTGAATCATCTAACTGTGGCATGGAGTGGCTCAGCATGACGTACAGGAGTTGGTACAGGGTGAAATGTCTGGATGGGGGCACAGCTCGGGCTCACCTCTAAGGCAGGAAGGGGGGGTAGGTACCACAGGGGAGAAAGGGTGGTACGGAAGCTGAGAAAAGGCCACTAGATCAGAAACCACAAGAGCCAAACAGTAAAGAGCCCTGAGGAGGCAAACTGTGGGCAGGGAGAAGAGAGAGGAAAGAGCTGCTAGTTAGGGGTGAGGGAGGGGAAGGAGGGAAAACACACAGTGTCCTCAGATTATGTATGTAACATGTAACATGTTTCCTCACTGACACCTGTTAACTGAGTGGTTTAGTGCATTACATAGATTCTCTTATAGTGGCACTAAACTATAGAGACAAAGTTCATATGTAACATTTTGTTAAGTTAATTTTAGTTCTTTTAGTTGAATCTTTTTGCTGCTTTTATGCAGATGTGAAGGACTTTACATTTCCATGGAATAAACATTTTGTATGAAAAGTGCTATATATACACACATATATATATATATATATACACACACACTACTCACAAAAAGTTAGGGATATTTGGCTTTCTGGTGAAATTTATGGAATACGTAAAAAGTTCACACTACAGTGATATTATATCATGAAAGTAGGGCATTTAAGTAGAAACATGCAATGGTGATTTC
>JAUMHL010000030.1:3382783-3401097 GCA_032362345.1 Sandelia bainsii
TATAGTGCATTTTAGGTTCATCCTGAAATTTCACCCGAAAACCGAATATCCCTAACTTTTTGTGAGTAGTGTATATAAATAAATAAAACTGACTTGACTTAAACACAAGAGGGAAAGGATAAGTTAGTGTCATACACACATTTTCTTTATGCAACAACCTTTAAATACACTGTTCCAGAATCCTACTAAAGAATTTTTACTAATATATCCCCTGTGGCCTTTGACCCACCTGCCAAGCCTCCAGTTGCTGCGAGAGGTTGAGCTTCTGCTGGATGGCGTCTAGGAGCTGGCTATTTAGAGACATGATGTCTATTTTACACTTGGCAAGCTCCATCTCCACTGCTTTCTTCCTGCAAGACACACAGATAGAGAAACTAGTGAAGTCTTGCTGCCATACAGGCCGTCTAGAAAGTCTGCTTCATCTGCTTTGCATGGTGATGGACACAGTAGTAGTGATAAATACGCTTATCCACTTTCCTACTGAGAGTTAAGAGAATATTGACATCAGTTTCACATCTGTCTGGACAGTAAATATGAAGCTACAGCCAGCAGATGGTTCGCTTAATCAAACATAAAGACTGAAAACAGGGGTAAACTACTAGCTCCACCTGTTTCCAGTCTGGTTGCAGCTGCACAGCACACAGATATGAATTTGGTATGAATGAAAGAGAATGAGCTTCTTTTTTTTTTCAAAATGTCAAACTATACCTATAAACTAAAGCAGAAAATGAAAATGTCTATATCTAAGTAAAATGCTGAGAATTTAAAGGCTCATTCCAGTTCATTACATTTTGACATTTCTAGTGGTTATGAAAATGTTAAGCTTGGAATGAAAAAAAACCTTAATTGCTAAGACCTTGGAACATAGAGACATTACTACGGTAAAGTCTGACTGGGTAAGATACCCAAGCATACAGATAATCAGTTTTAACAAGCCAGCTGTATTATCTAAATCACTTCATTTTTAGTTTAAACTGTGTAAACTGTGATGGATATTTACAGACTGCTTCGGTAATAAATTTACCGTTCACATTCATTTTCTTTCCCAAGTAAGTTTGGTTCATCTTGTGTGTGTCTTACCCCATCATACCTCTTCACGGATGTCACCACATTCCCGTGATGTCAGAACTTAACTTGGTGAATATAGTATTATTGTTACCAAGAAGAATCCAAGTGGTAATTAACCAGAACTGTCCTTTAAACATCTCACTGAGTTCTTGAAGTTTTATATAATACAAGCTATTACAAGTACAGTATATTTATAATGGAAGTCCTGCTACATTTTGCATTTTGTGTAATTACAGGTGAAGCTGATGCAATATTTGAAGTTAAAGACTGCAACAGTGATTATGCAGTATTCATCATATGACGTGATCCTACTTGGCTATGGCGTCGTCTCTGTCTCTGATCGCGCTCTGGAGCTGCTCGCTGGGTTCTCGGACTTCAGCCATCACCCTCATGCGCTCGTTCTCCTCCCGGAGAGAGCACATCTCTACAGAGAGCAGCATCATCTGCAGATCACATAAAACTGATCTGTGAGACAGGTCTCACAAAATAAAGATCACTTCCAGGCCTTTTATACAGAGGTGCACTCACATACATCAAGTTCAAACTGGTGCTGACTCTATCTGCAGCACTGGGTCATCTAAATGTTATTCTTAGACATGAGCGTTATGCTTTAGTGCAGTGTCATTCTGCCAGGAAAGATTGAAAGTGATGTCCAATTAATGAGGGTTGTCTGACACTTTTCTGTTCACATGATTAGCAGCACAGCATCAGTGTGAAGACTTACGCTCAAGTGTTACCTCACTTCTCTGTCATTTTTAAAATTTATACCAATTTAAGTATATCACAAAAAAGGGGAAAGAAACGGTAAAGCATGACCATGTCTTCTATTCTTTATGTCAGCATCATCCTTGATTACGTCTAAACTGAGATATCACAGCATCCTAGTCACTTCCTGAGAAGACCTTCCGTTTCTGTAATTTTCTGGAGAAGGTCTTCTCCTGGTTACTCATGGAAAATGACAAATTATGAGATAACATGTTACATGTCATGATGCAGTGCAGTTTTCAATCTTAACTTCCTTGCGAATCTCCCAACCAAAATGTCTCTAAGGGATAAACACAGATTCTTCCAAAACATGGTAATGTGTTCACATGAACAGAAAATGTGGCAATGATTAGCATTTATGTTCCCACACAACCTCCACCACTGCTGTTGAGCACAGAGCCTTTTATTTTTAATGAGAGATGTGAGGAAAGAGATGTTTTCCAAACCAAATTCACTTTATTGCTTGGAGTATTTTAGAAGTTACACACACAGAGTGCGAATCCTCTACGTTTAGCTTTAATGCCCATTTTAATTTGACATACAGAGAACTATTGTCTTTATGGGACTAAAACCTAGGTTTTGAAATCATTTATTCCTTTTGTATGCTTTGACCACAACATTAATCACTGCGGAGCCCTCGTCCAATATAGCTTTTTAATTTCTTTACATTTTAATCCCGGATTTTCAAGATCAAAGTGTTTTTCAGTTCATTAAAACTCTTAAATTCACTATGTTCAATGACTGTGCACGGGGCAGTTAATTAACTATATAGGTAGGAAGTGACATTGTCTGCAGAAAGTCCCACAGTATGTTCTTCTTCAATGCATATTCCTATAAATGTATGATGTATATTGCCAGCAAGATGGGTTTTTTTCTTGCTTAACAGGTGACTGATGATAATCCGTGTAGATTTTATGGTGCTTGTTGATTCTTTAAATGTCTTGCAGAATTAGTTTTTCTTTGCTGATGTAAAACCTTGATGCACTGAATTGAAGTTTCTTAAAATCCAAATCTGTCTAAAGTTCAACTGACACAATCAAATATCTTTCCTGCATGAAGCATAACCATGACAGCTCTGATTCTTTGTCTATAGACCGTCCCTATGGTATGTAGAGTATTATTGTCTTGAGTCATCATCAGCCCTTGATAACTTCTGTCTCGATCCTGACCCATCAGATCAGGCATAAATGTTTCAAACAAACATTTTTGGTCACATTAAAATTAAAACTAAAATTATTTTCAGTTTACAGTGTGTGTCAATGCCTCATGTTTTACTTTGAATCTTTTTTTGGTATGATGTTCTTGCCCCTTATTACAGCTTCAGGAGTATCCCACAGAATATTGTGTTTGTTTAATTTGGCTGAACAACATGAAAAAGCTGAAAACAACGTGTGCAATCATTCGTCTGATGCTACTGATGAGGCTTGCACCTGCAACTCACGTGGGCCTGCAACATTAACATCATGGCAGCCATTAACCTAAGATAAGTTGGTGGTGGTTGCCATTCTGTCATCTTTTTCTGTGAGTTTTTTTAAAATCCCTGATCATAACATCATCTTAAGGGAACTCAGGCACTACCAGATAACACCATCATGGCGTAACCAGATGTCCCCTCATTTATTCTCTCATGTTTCATTGACAAGACCATTTGCATTATACATCAATGAGTAGTTACAGAAGTCAGCACCTGGTTGTGCAGCCGCAGCAGCTCCTCTTCATTGCTGCGCGTTTTCTCCTGCTCAGCTTTGTACAGCTCTCTGATCTCCCTCAGCTCTTCTCCCAGCTTCCTTACCTGCTCCTCCAGAGCCTCCTCATCACTGCGCCGCGAGCCCTTCGGTACGCAACACAAACCACTTCACAACATACTCACTGTGTACCTACACAAGTGTCTAAAAGATTTACTGTTTAAGTATTATTAAGTTAGCCATAAGTCTTAAACTGATTCAAATTTACAACATCAATGGCTCTCAACAAAGTTCCTGGTTCTTTCTTCATAGCTAAATTAAATGAATGCATGCTTACTAGTACTGTTGTTTCTATTCACACCATAATAATACAATGTTACATGGTTCTTCGTGGAAAATGAATAATAAATGTTTTAAATAAAGGCTATTATGCCTGTGTGTTGTTCATTACCGTGGACTCGTTGCCATCCAGCAGGTTCTGTGTTAACCTCCGTAGCTCCAGTAGGCTGGTGTGGAGACTGCCAGTAGGCACATCCTTGGCTGAGGACGTCTCAGAGGACTCGTCCATGGAAGAGTCGGTGGACAGCGCTGAGTCTGTGACATCGTTTCCCCGAAGATGGGAACAGAGTGAGCGGACCTCGCAGTAGGCCTCCCATAACTGGAGGCGTAACTAAAACACACAGATGTGGGAGAGAATGTTTAGATATTAGTGGTGCTCACAGCAGAGAGAAGAATCAGTGACACATAATGGTATGGTAATAATTTTAACTACCTGCTCCCTCTCCTGCTCCTGCTCCTCCTGCTCCATGCTTTGCTCTATCTCACACAGGAGGCTGGATGGGTGTGGGGTGAGGCTTTGGAGGCTGTGCTCCTCTGTCAGCTCCTCCAGCCGAGAAGTCAGCTGCCTGTGGGACATCTGAACCTCCTGGAGCTCTAGCTGGCTCTGTCGCAACTGGACGTAACAAAGGAGGTAAAACTTGACTTAACAGTGTAAAGAAAGAAGATAGAGGTCTGACAGGAGCGGTGACTGTTTCAGTGACAAACTGTAGTGCATAAACAATTAAAGAGTTTGTATAAGGTGATGTACTCACAGTATCTACAGACGTAGTAGCTACACTCAAAGCTCTAACAGTCCCTCTTTCATGTCTCTGTACCTGTAGGTCCTTTTCATGACACTGCTTCTTCAACACCAGTGTCCTCTCTCTAAGGTCATCCACTGTACTCTGCAGCAGCTCGTTCTCCTCCAGCATGGTGTGCACCCGGTGCTCCAGCTCCATCTTCCTCTCCGACAGCATCTTAATCTAACACGCCAAACAGAACCAGTCAGTTACTATTCCATGGCAAAATAGGTGTCAAGTGAAAAACTTGAGGATTATTCAGACTTCCTGGTCGATGGCGGACAGATGGGCAGCTACAGACCTGATTAAAGGCTAGATTTAGTTGTTCTTCTGTCTCTGGGGCACGCTGGGCTCTTACAGAAGATTAAAAACCACTCCCACTGTTCTAAAGAATGTTTGTTGCCTAGCACGGGTGTAGGCGTTAGTTGCCACCCTCGTCTTCAGGAATGTCTTGGTGATACGTTAGTGTCTCCACAAAGATTGATATCAGTTTACCATGCCTATTGTACATAACAGCCTTCAGCTGAAGGCTAGCACTGGAGCAACACAACATGTTCCTCATGAACTTTCTTTTAGCTACATGAGCAGCTTTCCCCTATTAAACAAACATCAGTTCTTGTTCAGTTTTATCCCTCCTGCTTTTGACCTACATCTGGTAACCTACTTCACTGTGCAGGAGCTTACATGTGGATCAGTTGTTTTCAGTACCATACAAGCATTTACATTGACAGGTTCTGGGTAATTTTGGGCTGCTATTCTCTGTCTTTACACAAATAGGGCAAAAAGCCATTAGTCATCAGCACATGTCATATAAAAGCAAAGTGTTAGAAAAGTGGGAGCACCCAGACATTGCAGTATCTCAGCTAAATATAGAGCGGTAGCTTTTTCTCCCAATTATAGCACAGGCTCTGCAGCCTGGGTGTTTTCCTCCTGGCTTTTAAGAGAAGCTACGGGGAAATCTTAACTGTTTTGAGCTCTGAAAGTACCTTTATTCATGACATGTCTGACTGATATTATACTGTACGTGAACACACCACATCCCATGCTCCGATTACCATGCATGCTCAATCTCAGGAAACAGGGATTGCCATATAGATGTGAAAATGCCACATGACAACACTAGATTTGAGGTTGATTAACAATACCAGACATTAAATGTAAAATGCTATGGTGTTATATAAGGTCGATAGAGACACTATTCCAGTCAGCAAGTGAATCAACAATCTAACCTATGAAATAATAGAGCTTTCATCAGCTCACTGGATTGGACAGAGTGGAAACGATTGCTATTTTAAAGGACTATAATGGTGCAATCCTTGTTTCTATTATTTTACAAGATGTTCCATGCAGCATGCAGTCTGGCCGATAGACACCGTTCAGTAACCACTCACTTCTAGCCCTTGCTGCTCCAACCAAGAAGGAAGGAAGGTGAGAGAAGGAGTTATGGGGGGAAAAAAAACAGAGATTACAGACAGAAGTGAAAAGAGAAAGTTTAAGAGAAAGTGCTTCAGTAGCATGACAGGGTGAAAGATGAAGGCTGCCTTCTTTGTCTCTCTGGAATGTGGGATTTTTCATTTATTATTACCAATCTCCCAATTTTAAAGGCAGACTTCAGCTTTTACAAAACAGCAGCAATTATAGTCACAAGTGGTTTCTGCAGGCTACTCGTTGGATTTTCTTTCATTTCACACGATTCACTTGAGTCAGCTACTTTAAAAACACCATGATTAGGTCACCTGACTGAGAGCGAGTGGGATGGATCCAGCAACAACAAACATGTCTCCTGTGTGTTTACCTCTACTTCTGCTGCTCTCCGTTTTTTTGTTGCACTTTTGGTGGATGATTGCTACAAGTACACTCTGAACTGTTGTTAGTATAAAGTGACATATAATGGAAATAATGGTACTGGTAGTGGCTCACCTCAGCCTGTAGAGCCTCTAGTCGTGTCATGTGCTGGCTTGTAGACATGCTCTTCTCCCTGAAGTCGTCCCGTAATGAATGGACCTGAGTGGACAGCTGCCTTTCCACCTCTGCAGCCTGGACAGAGACAGCAATTGAGTCAACATTTGCCATAAACATGGATGCTCTTATTATATGTACATATTAGTATTGCATTTCTGTAACACTGTCTGACTCATAGTGAACAAAAAGGGTAAAAAAGAAAGTATCAAAATCAATTCAGTAGAACCAGTGATAGCTTGTATTACCTGTATTACCCACAACAGAACTTATCCATTCAGAGCTCAGTTGTATATTCAGCTGTGTTATGCTAGTAGTGGTTAACATAGTCTAGAGCCTTAAACAGAGATAAAGAGTGAGCTACAGAGGTCTGGTAAACTCACTTTTTTCTAATGCCTCACTCTGGATTTTGCAAATATTTGCAAACTTCAGCTCTATGACTTTTCATCACTAGAGCAAATTTATCAGATTTCAGTTAGTTCCTTCTGCAACCAAGACTTCATAAAACTTTTTTTTAATCAAATATGCAGTGGAGTTCTCCTTTGATCACTGTTCATGGTTAGTGTTACATTTACAGATCAGTGAAATTAGAAAGATAGCACAGCAGCTCTTTTATTCTGTGTCCCCTTACCAAGATCCTGATGTGACTCATAGTAGCAACACACATAATTTTACCCAAATATCACGACCCTTTTTTAAAAAGGCTCAACATGTCCTCTGTTCAGTATTTGTGCAGCCTCAATGCATCAGATGAGTTTATTGGGCAGGTGGGATCAGGCCACACAGAGTCTGGCTGTACCTCATTAGCATAGAGCTGTACTCAGGAAGCTATCATTCACAATATAATCACTGCCATGGCAACAGCAAAGTCCTAAAAAACCCTCTGTTTAAAGCTCACAGCAGAACATGGAGTAAATAAGTCCAAAAAAGGAAGTGTTAAGTTCAAATTCATTTTTTTCTGGTTTATCTTTTAATCACTGAGTGCCAAGTGAAAATCAAGATGACTTATTGCATCGGTATGAACAACAGCCTCTAGGTGGCACCGCACACTGCTGCATCTTCTCAAGAAGGTTACAGACTTGAGATTTGAGGAGGCTCAAAAGCTGGTCCTGCAGCTATTTTAGCTCACTTCAGTTCACTTCCATCCTGATGAAACACAGGTCATAGTCCGTGGTCTGCGGGAGTCTGCCTGGCTCAGTTTCACCTTCATCGTTCTGAACACTACGAACGAGAAGTGTTGTCAGTTTGTGTGGCTTTTACCATAGGGTTATGTTCAAAGAATGTCAAAAGAGCTGATGCATGCCAAATGTTATCAATACATACATACATACAATACATGGATACAAATTATCTGAAAAGTTTTTTTTTGATTATTTAATAACTCAATTAATCACTCAGCTCCTAGTGCACCAATATTCTAAAGGTAGTGAGATTACTTTAATGAAATCTTTAGATACCCTGCACAGAAACCATAATATATGGCAATCATATAATAAAATAATTTCTAAATAAAACTAACATAACATAACTAGCTAGATTAAATAATTGCTACATATATACTGATTATACTATATACTATATAGACTTAAACAGAACAACAGAACAGTCACAGACTGACTTAAAATGCCATTTAAGTCATTTTTAATACATAATTAGTGAATAAATAGATAGTAGTTTACACTCATTATGAATCGACAAGTGACCTGAGCTAAATTCTATGTTTCATTATGGTGTGGCAAAGACAGTTTCACTTTTTTTATGAATCATACTTAAAGGATAGGTTCACTATTATGGAACTCGCACAACAAAAAACAGAAAACTAAGCACTAAAAATGACTTTCAAATCATCTTAATTTGTCAAACACTGCTGAAGCCTCTTATTCAGAAGCACAAAATGAAGAACTGTAAAAAGTGTATCAGGAACAGATCTTTTAATGGGCAGTATGACCAGGAAATAATCATTACAGCAAGAAAACCCTGTTTCAGTGTTCACACAGGCACATGACTGTTGTTTCAAGACACACTTGGACACACATTCTAACATTTGCAACTACAGTGTGTGTCAGCCCTTAAATCACCTTGTTCTACTACTATGAACTCATGTATCTGATGAGCCCATGGCTATTCAGCTTTAGTGACAAGATGTGGGTTTCTGTGCGACACCTGCATAATGCTGTTTTCCTTGTGTGGGAAAACAGATGTGAGGTCAGTGGAGCCCAGTGTTGTGGCAGGACATCTGACCCACTGACCCAACAAGCTGACAGATTGAGATCATGTCAGAAAAAAAAAGAACACAAAGTTGACCGCAGACTGCCTGATTTGCAGACAGTCACTTAATCTGTGAATATATCTCTCAGATATCCCAGATCAAGAATTATCAGTACAGCAGGACAAACAGGGGCAAATCAGACTGCTGCAAGAGGATCCAGGGCAGCAAAGTAGGGCTCAGCAGAGAGCATCTTTACTCTGGCATTTATCTGTGCAAATACTCTAGATTACAAGTAGGAACAGAGCAGAAAGTTCACAAGTACATACAACTCTCCCAGTGGGTCAGGCAGTCTGTGGCTGTGGAACATGATCTAGCAAATGTGACTGCAGGTGAGTCACGGGTCTCTGGTGGTGTAACCTAACATCAAACTATCTGTATCCTTGTGCCACGCTGTAGAGCACATTCCCATGGTAACAACGCATGGAGTTTCAATTTTCATGTCACTCTGGTTGTCATAGAAACCAGGGAGAAGTAGGATTGGTGGAGCTGCGACTTGTGGACTCAGTGCTTCTGGTATTTTCCTTATTCACTTTCACAGAGCGCTGCCTTGCCTAGACGTGTGGAGGATGGTTACATAACAGATCCTCAGAATGACAATACCTGTACATCCCAATCACAGAGCTGATCCTGAGAGGAACCACTACGTTGGGCTGATGTGAGGCAGACGTTATGTGCTCCAGTGACAGGATGCAAATGAAGCTAATTGCTAGACAGATGCCCACGGATTGTGTTCAACACTGTCTGGAAGTTGTACAAGGAGGAGTGAATCTGAGTCCTGTGCACAGTTTGATGTGGCCACATGGTTAATCACATCACTATTAGGTTAGACACAACATAGAATCCCAGATTCATATTAAATTGTTTTGGAAAAAACTGTAGCCTTAAATAATCTACTTTTAATGAGTCAGTGGAGACTCTGTGCATCCCGATTCTTCTCTGAGCATGTGTGGTAATGTAATTAGAAAAAGGTCCTTTCCTGCTGGTTCACTCTGATCAGATTTGGGCTGAGGAGATTGGCTGTCCACAAGACCCATGTGGACCAGCACAGAGCTCCTAAACTCAACTCCTGCATCGAGGGAAACCTCGCTGAATATAATGTCACATAGTGCTGGAAAATTCACTTAAACACACACAAACGGTGGAATAACCACAGGTATGTCTGTAACATGTGACAACAGAGCCCAAATCTTTTTTGCCCAAATTTCTAAGTTACCTGCTGTTATTAATTAAGTAGAGTATGGACTGAAACGGTTTTGGTTCCTAACTGAATGCATATGGCAAAGGTATTAGCACAGATTACAGCCTAATCCCCTCAGCGCAGCATCTTACTGCATGACTTACATCACTTCCTATGGAGCGCCCTGCCCCCTCAAGGTCATCCCTCTGCAGCCAATTGAAGCCTGTGTTATATCTGATTCCTGAGTTGTTAGCAGGGTGACGCACCATTTGTCCAAATCTAATATTAGGCTAAAAGGTTTGTCTTAGAAATTACGCTCCGAAAAGCTAGTATTATATATCTATATATATATATATATATATATATATGTATATGTACAATAAATAAATACTAAAATACTAAAATGACAATAAAATAAAATTTATTTCTATATTTCTAAAAATCTAGTAAATGGCCTGAATCATTTAAACAACTTTCTGAAAAGCTAGCAGTGACAAATGAAAGAGGAAAACTGATGATTCACCAATACGTGAATAAAGTCTTAATTAATAGATGAAATAATTTTTTTTCTGAAATTTATACACAAATCAGTAGCCTAACGAACTGAATCAGTAAAAAAGAATAAATGTCTTTAATCTATTTATACTTTCCTACAAATTTACATTAATTTATTTATGGTTTCCTACATTTCTGCTTTGATTCTGTATGTCTACACCATTTATGTCCACAGTCATTACCAATATTTAGTTATTAATTTGTAGACTTAATTTTTTTTTTATTAATTTATAAAATGTTTATATATTTATTTTTTATTAACATGCACCTGACTTATCAGCCAGTTTCCATGACTGAACTGAACACAGTGCTGTTCTTTGAGGGGTGTAGTAATGATAGCCACATGCTGGTTAAACTTTGTATTTGCTTTTCCTTCTTGTGTGTTGACTGTTGAGGTAGTTGTGTCATTTATAAAGCTTGTCCTCAGTACATGTGTGTATTGTCTAGTTACAGCTCTCTGTAATTTCAAGCAGGCATGCAAAAGCACTACAATAACTAGCTCGTAATCACTTGATGGGCTGAGGAACACGTGCTAGTCCATAGTTTTTGGACAGGGCTTACATGAGGTCACACATAGACTGATTTAATTCATAATACACCATTTCAGTTAAAGAGTTAACCATTATGAGAGACATGGGGAGCAGATGAAAATAGCAGGTCTCCAGTGGCCTCACTACTGCAGGGTTTCCTTAGGCTGATTTTATATAGCCTCCATTTACTCAAAGCTGAAAACACTTAACATTACTTAGTCACAGCCCATTGCTTAGTAATGAGCCCAGACAGAGGGAACGAAATCAAAGCAAGAAAGACAGAGAGAAAAAGGAGAAAATGAAAGAGAGAGAGAGAGAGAGAGAGAGAGAGAACACCGTGACTGACCTCATTTATTCTATTACACAGCAGGTCTGCCCAAAACACTGAATCCTGAGATCTGGATCGATACAGTCAATTAGGTCTATGAATTTCACCCAGTCCCAAAGATTATATGCTCTCCCCCCAAAACACAATACAGACCACTTTCAGGAAATATCTTTATAGATTCCCACACCCAGGTTTCAATTAAGCTAAATGCAGTTTAATTATGCTAAGTGCCTACAGCAAACCATAGCGACTGACCAGTTACAGTGTGATGCTAGTGTTGGGACAAGACAAGGAGCAGGAGGCTGATTTAGTCTGATAAAGGCAAGGAGGTGAGCAGGGGGCTAAAATGTGCCACACACAGCCTTCTCCTCCCTGAACAGTGAGTGCCTGGCGGTGCCTGGCAGCAGATCTTATCTTCTCCCAGGAGGAGAAACAACACACACAGTGTCACCACAGACAGCACTGCTGACAGGGTTATCAAAGCACCTGTACTGGCTTGTCAACCTTTGTATACACAGCACCGGAGCATCGTGAGATGTAGCCGGGGCACCAAGTACAGCCTACCTGGCAGCTAGCGAGACTGTGATGCCTCCGTTTATAGCCTTTAAGTTGCTATAATGGTCTTACAGTTGTTTATACTGTAGATCCCTCTGACGGGCTGAGCAGCATCACGTAGTCCTGCTCTTGGTGGAAAGCAGGGTCATAATTTGGTGAAGGAGAGAGATTCTCATTCATTCTTTATAGTTGCAGTGACATGATCCATGTCTATTGTTTCAGTGTGGGATTGAATCGTCAGCAAATTAACAAGAACACTGTTGCATTCAGTGCAACAATGGCATTAAGTATGGATACTGTGTATGGATAAAGTTGTGGTGTAGCTTTGGCAGACTGAGATGTTGTATTGAGCTCCTTAGCAGGGATTAGTCAGCTGTAGATACACACACTAGCACTCTCGGCTCAATCAATCTGCATCTACTGCCAATCTCTATTTGCTCTCATGAATGTCCAGTATATCACATCAACAAGGATACACTGTAGCCTCAGATTCTCATGTCAACTTTGAGCATATACATAAAGCCAAGACAACGCTGGGGTGGCTTTCTTGAACAGCCCTAGACAAAGACCAGACCTAAACCCATCAGAACATCTGTGCAGAGACCTGAAGGTGGCAGTCCACAGATGCTTTCCATTGAATCTGATGGTGCTTGTGAAGCTCTGTCTTGAGGAATGTGATAGACACTCAAGGCTGTAATTGATGACAAAGAGGGTACTACACGGTGCTGAATTAGGTATCAAAATACTTTTGGAAACTAGTGGGTTCAGTTTTTGATTTTGCACACTCTAAAAACATATTTTCTATTTGTCATTATGTGTTCATGGGTGCAGCTTGATGGGAAAATCCATTCAATCCCACCTCTTCTGATCGGCCAGTCATAACCGCTGCACTCCAATTACCTGTCAATATGCAGAGTGCTATTGCATAAGTGCGATCCAATCATTCTAGATTATTCAACGCAAGACCCGGAAGCTGCCCTTTTATAGTGATGAGTTTTCATAATTCAGGTAATGTTAAAGAGAGACAGGTTGAATAGAGGTAGATCACCCCCCCCTCAGCTAAGTGAGTATGGTGAATCATCACTTGGATAAGCACCTTAGGTCATGTCAGCCAGGCATGCTTAGGTCAGGGAGGAACACATACTGTTCATACTGCGCGCGCGCGCACACACACACACACAAACACACTCACTCACACTCACACTCACACACACACACACACACACTAGCCTTTTCATAAAAATGTTTCTTGGTAAAGTGGATGAATGTTTAAAGCAGCATTAGGACCATGTGATAGAGTGACTCAAAGCCCAGACTAATTAAATCTTCCGTGCAGACTGGCCCAGCCTGCCCCGAAGCAATACATCTAAAGCACACACACACACAAGGACACACACACACAAGGACACTGCTCCTCACCCTACTGAGTTGTTCAAGAAGTCTATGGTTCTGTTCGGAGAGCTCACTGATGGCCTTGGTCTTATCCCTGTCAGCCTCTCTCAGCTGGACCTGGTGGCGCTCCAGCTCGCCCTGCAGCTGCTGGACATCCGTCTCCAGCTCAGCCACACGGCCCTCCCACTCCCCCTCTCGACTTTCCAGACGCCGACGTAACTCATGCTTCTCCTGCTCCAAGTGCTGTGTGTGGATGAAGGCAGAGAGGGTGACGTGGTTAAAGCTTGATTTAATGCACAGTATTGACTAAATTACACAGAATGCAGAGAAAGTCTTCCACTGAAGTAAAAAAAATAGTTTAGGATGGCAACTTGATCCCTTCACTAAACTTTTTTGGGCAAAAATAAAGGCGCAATCAAGTTTTTCTGTTACAAGTTACAAAGTTACAACTTTTTACGTACTAGGCAAAAATCTTTGTTTGCATTGTAAGGTCCTGACTATACATTTAGCAAGTTCTAATAGTTTGACACCAGAAACAAGACATTAAAACTCCAACTGTCTATACATAAAATAAAAATAAAGAATCTGTTGAAGGCAAAAACAATATAGTGCTTTTTTAACTGAACCAATCTGGCTCCTGCCCCAGATTCATGGAGCAACAGTCCAGATAACAGGACGCTTCTTTCTATTCTTCAGATGGCAATGATTGGTTAGGTCCAAGGCTGAAGCAGATGGCATCTGCATGGCCACTATTTTCATCCCTGGATAAATGCCCCAACAAAGGGAGGGATCAAAGAGACAAGCCTCACAAAACGACATCAACCGCTGTTAGAATAGGATACCAGGAAGTGTAACAACACCAATGATCGGGAGAATCTCTCATTAGCAGGCAGCTTATTTCTCTGAGCTGCAACATGGGGATGAATATGGATCAAAGGCTTGAACAGATGTACAGTAGATACAGTAGGACCTGGACATCCACAGGATTAGTCTGTGTGGTTTCTCAGGTCACGTGTTGGTTTGTGTGAAGGACATTGAAAACAACAACAACAACAACAACAAAAGCTCAGCTGCACAATTCATGCTGTGTGAAATAACAGACTATATTACAGCTTTTGTTATCTTGGTTGTGCATCACTGCAGCGATGGTGTAGTTGACTTCATCTTTAGATCAGAATGACCAGCACGTTTCAATTCCTTCCTCAGCTTAAAGTATATTAGCTATGACTGTACACTATCATAAAAAATGAACCATGCTAGATCAAATCTCATTTCTCTACAGGCTCTACAGGAGTTTGTTTACATTGGGAAGGCCCAAACTTGACTATGACATTTAAGGACACAACAGAAAAGTTGCTCCAGGCAGACTTCAAACTTGAGTAAAAGATATTTTCTGTTGTTAGTTTACCTCTAATTTCTCATTGAGATCTTTGTGCATTTTCTCATATTGCTTGGTCAAGTCTTGGTTTCTCTCCAGCAGCGCTTTGCCGAGTTTAGCAGCTAAAACCAAGTCTTTTTCCTTTTGACGGAAGAGCGACAGTAAGTCTGCGTTATGCCCCACCGCAGGCGTTTCTAGGTCGGACGGCTCCTCCTCGCCGTCCCGCTCCCCGGTAAGCATGGCCAGTTCCTCCTCCAAGGCCATGCCGAGGCCTCCGGAGCCGGCGTGCCGCAGCGGGTGAGCCTGAAAGCCGCCGGGCTCCTGAGCGGCGGTGCTGGTCGTGGGCTCCATGCAGTCGCTGTCCAGTTCCAGTGGTGCTGAAACCACGGCAGACGTCTGCAGGTCTAGGCAGAAAGCGGACATAGCCGCCCGGCGGAGGAGAAGCCAACAGATGAGAGCCGACTGATTTCACTCCGGATGAACCCACCCTGGCCTGACTGGGTTGGGCTGACCGGAGCGGCTCGTTATCGACAATTCATCCACCATCATCGCACTTCAGAGCTGGATCCACTTAGACTGTAAACTGCTGTCTTCCTAGTTTCCTCACGTCTCCTCTTCACCTACCGGCCGCGACACTGGCTCTGATTAATCTCAGCAAACGCCGCCTCCGCTGCAGCTCACTGTCTGTTTATTATAGGAAAAATAAACAAAATACTTTATCCCGGTATGAACCGCCTCGATGCCGCAGCTGTCGGTCGGTCAGGGTCCTTCCCTTCTCGGGGTCCTGGGTCCCCCATAATGATCGGCCTGTTACACCGGAGCTATTTGCCAGCCAAATAGATGAGCGCGATCCCGATAGCTTCTCAACCTCTTTCCCTTCTTGAACGCGCGTTCCCGCCACGGTAGTGACGCGAGCCATAACCTGTTACAAGCTGCCAGCCCATTGGCTGAAAACGATAGCGCCATATTTTGGTGCTCCTCGCGCACACATCTGTAACACCCAGTAAATGAGAACGTGAAGAGGTAAAATAAGAACACGCTGCTGCCTAAATGATGCAGCAGCCATCACCAGAAATAGTAAAGCAGGAAAAACCTCTGATGTTTGCAAAGCCCCATTCAATTTTATTTTGCACAAACTGGTGTCTGGAGACAAAAATAGCATTTTTATGGCTATAAAACTATAATTTGCATGCTCTGACATATTACACTGATATTAAATAATATACTATTTAGAAAGACTGTGTGATGTCCAGAAGAAAGGGGTTTCCATACCCATGAGAAATGAGCATGGACATGCTGTGTGTATGTACACATACATACAGTATATGTAACTATGTACATTTACTCAGGTAATGCACTTAAGTACAATTTTGAGGTAGTTGTACTTTATTGGTGTATGTCCATTTTATGTTACTTTTTTACTCCACTACAAATAAGAGTAAAATATTGTACTTGCAGGATTAGATTCACTATATATTAATAAGATGCTGATGTCTCATTTGTACATAAACCTGTTATCACCAGCATCAAATTCTACATAATTTAAAATACACGTTTTCTTAGTGTACTTTTACTTTTGTATTTTAGTACTTTTTCATCAGTAGAAAAATTAAAGTGTACTTCTGGTCGTATTGGAGTATTTTTCTGGGCAAGTAATTGCACTTTTACTTGAGTATTCAGTTTGTGTACTTTATACACCTATGTAGTCTATATACCATCAAATATCCTGTAAATCGCAGGTATCGCGATATTCTCGCACTGCAAAGTTGTAGCAAAAAGGCAAATTTGAACCAGCTAGTGAGGTAACACACTTTTCTTCACTTCACAAAGTAATGCGTTATAAATGTTATAGGTATTTCTCCATTTTTGTCTCCGGTATTTCTCTGTGGGCATGGATAAGGGTATTAGCTATTACTATTGTAACTGTTTTCATTATGCCAACTTGATATGTACGTTTGTCAGTTAAATTGGTAGTTACCGGGAACTGCAGTTAATGCTACCGTTAGCTATCAAGCTAACTTTAACTACCATTAACTTAGTCGATTTAATTAATTAATTAATTAACTCAACGTTACCCCACAGCGACGACGATTAACTTCAACATAAAATACTGCCATACACTATGGCAGTGGTTCTCAAACTCGGTCCTCAGGCCCCACTGCCCTGCTTGTTATCCAGCTATCCCTGCCCTACACGCTGCTGATTACCTGGACCAGGTGTGTTCAGTCATCAGAAGCTGGAAGATACCAATTCACTTTGTCTTCCCCTACTACACACTCCTCTGAGATGGTATCTCCCAGCTTCTGACGACTGAACACACCTGGTCCAGGTAATCAGTAGCGTGTAGGGCTGGAAAACAAGCAGGGCAGTGGCCGGAGGATCGAGTTTGAGAACCACTGCATTATGGTGTCTTTCTAAAAAATGAGGAACTTACCTTTATTTATTGTGGCATTTCTATCATAATGTGTATGGATATGAATGCAGGGCATTTATTTTTACAGGGGTATTTTTAAGTAGTGATATTTCCACCTTTACATATTACATCCCATACTGTATTGAGTATTTTTTGTTTGGGATATGTGTGTTTTGTTTTGTGTATTGTGTTCATTATTATGTTACCTACATATGTCACAGAGAAATGTGACACTTCAACATTGTTTGGCAGCTTCAACCTTTTAGGTTTCCTTTATAGTCACTGGCCATCTACTTGGACTTCTACCGCTCAGGGTTAGTTTAAAATGAAACATTTGAATCTTTATTTTAAAGCTATATGTTGTTTGTAAGTAATCTCTCAGCAAGCTGGGCCTTACTGGTGAAATGTTGAAATGACAGGATCGGGATAATACAATAGAAGGTATATGAATCAAATGTATAACTGTACGGTGATTCATGTTGTTTTCTGCTAATTGATGTTTCTGTAGGTGTCTTTTTTAATAGAGGGAGAACACCTTGCTTAGCCTCTTCTAACTGAGAGTCGGGACATATATTTGTTGTTCAGATTACAGTTAGGATTAGGTTTAGTTTAATATGAGTAGTAGTTAAAAGTTAAGAAATAATGTAACTATTAGAGGCCCTCAGATGTAGCAGTATGTGTATGTCTGTGTATTGGTGGGGGGTGAAGGGGTAGAGATGAGGTTCAGATGTTGGGGGCAGGGCATGGGTGATGAATGATTACAAACAAAGCCGCTGAGCTGATAAAGTGACAGCACAAAAGAAGTGGGTCACAGTATGCTCGTCCACTGTCACCAAACCTAAGGGGCTGGGGGGCCACACAGTAGATAATGGATGATTTCCTCAAAGCACATCAAGCCCTCACTGCTTTGATAAACCGCTAAATTGAATGGATGTAGCAGCCCACATTATCGTTGTTGGTGTAATGCTGGTAGTGTTGAGTTGCTGATAAATACAAGGAAGACACAACAGCAACCTTTGTGCTATATAAAGAATTACAAAGTGTATTGGTTCTGCTGGAGGTTTCTTCCGTTAAAGGGAGTTTTTCCTCTCCACCGTCGCCTAGTGCTTGCTCAAGTGGGAC
>JAUMHL010000030.1:3401197-3474898 GCA_032362345.1 Sandelia bainsii
ATGTAAAGTGCCTTGAGATGATTTTTGTTATGATTTGGCGCTATACAAATAAAGATGAATTGAATTGAATTGAATTACAGAATGTTTTTACAGCTATTACTATAATTTATATTGTAAACTGTATCTATAACAATTACCATTACAACACAGTGATAACAAAGATTGAACCATAGTTGAAATTCAGTAACAGCAGAGAGCGTAGAAATATTAATGTTAACACATTGCAACTTGATGAGCACAGTGATATATAATGTTATATATTTCTTGTAGACAGTATAGATTTTTGTCATCATAAGAAAAGCTTATTGTCAGGAGCGATAATCAAATAGACATCAGTCGGACAAATGTAACCATTATTACTTTCTGGAGGGAGGTAAACATTACAAACTCAGCATCATTGCGCTTTATGACAGACCATGGCTCCCTCTGTGGAAACAAAATGATATTACACTATGGTCACACAACCCTAAATGACTGGTAAACAATCTAAAGCCTACTTTGTCGCACAGCTTTAACATGCTGTGCAGATCTGATCTGATCTGCTGTGTTATAATGGTCAGTGCTACTTAATGATTTTATGACTGATGCCAATATGTAATATTTAATGCCAATATTTTAGGTATAAGATTTATTCTGAAATCACGGTAAGGAGTCAAAAATAAAATATGGTAATTTTTCTATGTCTGACATAGTACAATAGTAACTCAGTTTACATAACTTCAGTATTTACAGTCAGTCACAACAACACGTTTCCCCTCAGAGAAGATTATTAACTTTCTGTCTGTGATGGACTGTCAACATAAAGAGTCTTGGTTTTGTATTTGCAAGTGACAACATTTCTCCATCCCCTTTTCATATTGTTTTGTGGCAGTTTTGTGTGAATTACCAAATGAATAAGAAACCTCAAATTCTGTCAAACAGTGAATTTTTAATAGTGACAGTTTACAGTATCTAGAGCAGCGTCTTCCTTGTACTTAGTGTTCTGTGCTTATGTAACATCAGCTCTTAGTCACACAGGCCCGACTCTGCCTTTTTTCATCTAATGCTAGGTTTGGCTGCCTATTATATAACAAAACCAATGCTCTTCAAACCTCTGGATTGCAGTATTTCTCTCTGATAGCCCTAATCTTATAGCAAGATGACAGAACACACAAGAGGGAACAAAGCTGTTCCACTGATTTACCAGTGGATGGCAATGTTTTTACACTGCTACTTCCTGTAAATGACTTGAAAAGCTTGTGGCATCTGCTGTAGAGGTACCTCCCTGGCCATTCACATGTCTCCCTGTTGATAGTTTCCATCATTAATATACTATTTGGTACGTATTTTTAAAATTTTAGCATTTACCATTAATTGGCAGGATAAGATGGAAAATGAATAATGGTGTTTGTGTGTTCACAGTATTACAATGTCAACAAAATCTGAAGTGATTTTAAGGTAATTATTTATGGTGTGTTACAGTAAGTAAAAACACCATGGAGGGCATGAATTTTCCTTTTTTATTTTAAAATTGAACTGATTGGCTTAAGAGACATGCAATACCTTGTTGCTAGGTAACATCAGGATGTTGCCTTTGCCTCAACTCAGTACTCTGAATCACTGTGAAATGAAACCTTTTTCATACTTATGTGTTTGTTATTAAATCAACTTCATCCCTTTCACATTTAACTTATCTACATATGTAAGTATCGTTAATGTGACAGAGAAGAATACATGCAGACTTTAAAAATATTATTTTTAGGTTAGGGAGAATAACAATGTTTAGTTTTAACATTTCTTGTAGATACAGTTATTTTGTTTAACACAACAGATTGTACAGTAACTGTGAAGATTTGAAAATTTGTCATGCTGCATTATTTACTCTTATAATCTAAAAATACTATTCTATTAATAAATAATTACCATTTTTTTCTCAAGGATATTTAAGAATCAGTACGAAAACTTCTCTCTGAATTTTGCTCTTTTCTCCTGCACAGATATTAAGTTGCTTGTTGTACTGTACTGTAGATGATCCTTTGAAAGGAGATATGCTGTTTCTGGCAGGTGATGACCTCATCCTGGGTCTATGTGGGGAAGTCTTTAATTTAGGACTTTTTCTGGATGTGTTTATCCAGACACAGATCTCCCTTCAGATTACAGTAATAGTTCTGCTTGTTGAAATCAAAGTGATATGAAATAGTCAGAAGCTCAGAAATGTTGCATTGGATTCAATGAGCAAAGAGACAAGTTCAATCAGTTCCTAACAGTAGGGAGAATAGGTGAGCTAGTCAAGGTGTGGCCCGATTCCAGGCGAGCATGTAGGAGTATGTACAAAGCTGTAGGTACAAAAACACACTCTGTTGTTAGTACTACAGACATAAATAATTAGCAACCAGTAAGAAGCGTAAGTGAGTACAGCACTTGTACTGTCTGCCACTGATTACTGTAACACTGGTTGTTGGTACAGTAATGTGCTTTCACCTTCTGAGCATTTTGTCCCCTTCTGCTGCACTGATGTAGTACTGCTTGCCAGGTTAGGTTCTGCCATCTGTTACTGCGTGTGTAATCTGTCACTGTGGTTGTGTAGTTTGCAAGTCAGTATCGCAGTGACGTGTCACTTGGCTTACATTAGCATTAAAACAAGTAAATTAAGGTGAGCATGAACTAGCGTACCAGACCCTGGGGACCATGTTAGGTTGTGACATGACATGTACAATGTAACTGCTTACTCTGGTACACGAATACTTAAATACTTGTACCATTGTGCTTTGTTACATTGTTGTCTGTGAACATTCTGTCACAGTACTTTCAGTGTACCCTGTACCCAGTAGTGTAGTGTAGTAGTATGTAGTGTAACAGGAATGCAGTTTCAGTGATCTGAATACCAGTACAGAAAGACAGATTCATGCGGTTTTGGGATAGGGGAGCATTTAGACTGTACAGGTGTTTAATATATTGTTAGAAACCGCCTGTTGTGAGTTCCTGAGCTTTGAATATGAACACTTTTGTAATCATACAATAAAACTGAAGAGACAATTGAAAAGTGAAAACTCTAGAGTGTGAAAAATGGTTTTGATAATCTCTATAAATAGGATGATTGATGAATTTATACAGCACATCCTACAGCAATGCTACTGCATGTTATAAACAGACATTCAGTAGTTGAAAGTTGCTGCTTTTGCACTTCTGTGAAACTCAAAACAGTTAATTGGGCTAAAAACCTTGTCAGATTCTATTCATAAGTGTTTGATTTATGAAAAAATATACCGGTTGCATTTATACTGGCTATATACTTATACTTCTGTCCTCAAACAAGAGCCTACATACTGTAATTTCATCACTCTCGTTATTGTTTACTTGCAGATGAAAGCTGCATTTACTGTAATAACATTCTTGTTTTGTAAGTTGTTATACTGCATCAAAGCTACTCATTGAAAGAAGGTTTAGTTGGGGTCACCGTGCTTCCACACTAATGAGCTACACATTCGAATGAGTCTTCAGTAGATGATTTGTATGTACAGTAGTTTGCAACTATTGGGAGCTGACTGTTAACACAGTGGATCAAGCTGCATACATTAGTGTGATTAGTGACGACTGCTGCAGTATGGGGAGAGGAAGAACGAGTTAGGGGGTGGTAAGGGTAAGCGGGTGACAGAGAAGAGAGAGAGAGAGTGAGAGCTTCCTCTCACTCTCTACAGTATGTGATCAGCGCTCTGCTGCATTACTCTACAATGCAATTTCTATGTAGTCCTCCACTCCCTCTCTCTCTCTCCTTCACTCTGTCTGTCTGTAAGCAGTAATCTCCAGTCGCGCTTGCTGCCTCACAGCTTTCTGCTCTGCCACAGCGCATCTCCCTCTCCCCTCGGCTCCACTTTCTCCCCAGTGAGAATGACATCCCCGAATTTGATGAACCAGCGAAGCTCTCATTCTGGCTGGTGGCTTCCGAGGGAGACCCCACATGAACGGGCTTACCGGACAAGGAAGTGCATCTAAGGATCTGCATAGAAGACCTGTCAGCTGTAGCAGTCTCTGAGTAAGTGCCATACTATTTTATTTATTCCATCAAAGATAAGGAAGGGGTTGACTTTGTTAGGGAAGCAATGAAAACAAGATCTTTGCTTTACTCTGCACTGTTACAGTGCATTGTTATTTTACCCTTCTCAGCACACAGCAACTATTGCTTAATTGATTGACTGACACTACAGTTGAACATTTATGGGGTAATGAGAGACACTGCTAGCACCAAGCTTTCGCAGCAGCTGTATCTTGTCTGTTAGGAGTGAGCTCTATTCTTGGTCACGACACTGAAATGCTGTGCCTTCGTTTGCCTATTTCTCTTTCTCGCTCTGCTTACTGTAGCATACATTCATACAGATGGATATCACTCTCTGGGGTAGACTTCCAACTCCCTACAGTTTGTATGTGATCATAATAAGACCACTGCATGCTTTTGTTAGAAATCGGATTATTCTATACCAATACTGGAGAAGTTTTGAGACAAAGTTTATCTGCAGTTATTTTCCAAATGAGCTCACCTCACTTTAAGCGTCTACCCGGGAAGGTCCTGGAGCAATCGAGGTTGAGATTCAGTGCAGAAAGAAAGCTGAAATGATATAGTCAGTAGGAAAAAGTATGACAAGATGAAGACTGTGGTTGGAAGAATGTATCTCTATGGTAACAGTGGGTTTTGCCAAGGGTAGAGGAGAGGTGAAGGAAGCTTGCTGTTTCTTTCTGGCATCTATTCAGCTGGATCACAAATGACGGTACTGACAGGACAGAACAAAACAGAATATTAATGAAGAAATTTTGGGAGAGACAGATACATTTTAAGATAAATATAGATTGAGACATACAGGGGATAATTATACTAAAATCTATACACTACATGTGCAGTGACTAGATAATGTAATACATTTTAACAAGAGAATGCTTTAGAAGTTCTCAGAACATGTAGGATATGTTTCTAAAAAATATGGTTAAACGTTTGCCAGCATGACTGTGTAGACATAAGTGTTTGATTTAATGTAGTTACCTGTGTTCGAAGGCAGACCGAACTGACGGTAGATGGCACAGAGGGAATGAGGGACACCTGTGTATAGTAAAAAAAACAACTCTCCGCAGAGGAAATCTGTCAAAGCTAATGTAAGTTGTGATGAGAGAGAGAGCTGTACTACTTCATATCCTCAAGTGTCATTTTCCCAAAAGCCTCCTTCAGAAGCCCACACTGATCCTCTTTGTCATTTGGATTTGTGATATAATGATGGACTAGATTTTTAAAGTGCTTTCCCAAGTGCTCAACATACTTTTATAGATTGTGATATTCAGTCAACTCAACCACCTCAGTGTATTCAGGTGCAGATCTATAGCATCATTTTAACAGCTATCTGCTTGGGACCTGCTGGCCTAGTACAGGTTTTGCATTTTCTTTGCTTGTTTCAAGATTTTGATAGTTTAACATCTCATGTAACAAATGTTAGTCAGTAGTAGTAATGTTTATATATTTCTTTGTGTGTGCACAAACCTTATGACAGCAAGAATAAGAATTTCCAGAATCACTACAGCTGTGGAAAAAGTATTTGCCACCTTCTTGATTTTTTTTAATTTTAACATCACACTAAGTGCATTTTTAAATGAACCTGCCTGGCCCTCTGTGTAAACTGTGCACTCTAAAAACAATTTTGAAAGCAGTCTATGAAAACAAATTTAAATTCATTCAGATGATATGTGAATGCATTTGACATGCTGTGTTAATCAACTGAAAGTACAAGTCCCATACAAATATGTATATTATTGTAATATCAAGGACAGATTCTATGGATGCATTTGCAGTATTGGCCATGGTACCCTTCCCTAACCTTTAAAGTCTTTGGTGTTTAGCAAGAATCTCAGTCTTTCTTGGATGACAGTGATATTGCTAATTTGCCATTGTCATGGCAATAGGCATAAAATGTCTCTATAGTACATGTGAAGAAGATGGGCTGAAAGATCAAACTAAAGGGGAGTAGATGAGAGAAGGACAATGAGCTTGTTTTTCAGAGAAGAATCTGTGCCACTACAGTGCTGCTACAGGTCAGTGATTCACCGCTGCCTACAGATCATACAGTAGCACTGGCCCCTGGTCACCCTGCAGACTGAATGTAGAGCAACACCATGACTGGGATGCAACCTCTCTCTACTTTCCTCCTCTTCAACAACTCTGACTCACAGCCCAGTACACATTATTCAACCCACAAAGAAGAGCTCCTCGACAGAGCTAGAAGCTGACGATGATGGAAGAGATGAATGTTCATTTTCTGATCTGGGTAACATGAATTTGGAAATGTAGTCATAGATAGCTCAGTTGTCAAACTGTTGTTATTGTAGTTTTTTTTGTACTTTTAGAGGTATAGCTCATAGTAATTGCTTTCAGGGAGCTAATTATTGCAGAGGAGGAGCCCAGCTGCACAGTCTGTTAGCTCAGCTCATTATGGGCAGTCAGCTAGTGCTTGAGTCTGGGAGGAAGACAGCCAGATCCGAGTCCCATCTGGTGCCTCAAGCTAGGATGGCACCCTGCAACCACCAACTTTACCACTGGCTGGCTGCTGAGGAAGTTCTCCGCATTGTTAAGAAGTATACAACACTAAATCATGCAGTGTTGTTACGAGGGGCAAATAAGGCTTCTGTGTTTCTCGGTCAAAAACTTTAGGTGGATGAAAATCTTTTTGGAGATGACACCTGCGGGGTTAAAAGTTTTTCTCTCTAATCACTCGACACTTTCAACAAATACAAACGAATTTTTTGACATCTCATCTAAACTAGACAGCACTAATATGTGCCATTCATGTAACGCACTTACAGGGTGAAGATCAGCAGGTGCTAGAGAAAGCTCAGCTCGGCAAACGCTTCGCTCATACCATCATCACTCATTACAACCCACCTGCTCCTGCATCATGTTGTGCCAGTCAAACTGGAATACCAGGCAGTATTGTGATGCAGCTTGAGCACATGCTGTGATAGTGAACAGCCCAACCCCCAAATGACCCTTGAGGCATAATGATTACATCAGTTACATTTCTGGGCAAATATTAGAAAGTACCAGAGTCATGTGTAGAGACTCACAAAATCTGTTGTTCATCTGAAAGGTGTAGTATTGTTTTTTGACACCAGTGCTACTGTATGTGGTCTTCCAGGCAGAAACAGATCACAAGAACTGAAACAGACAACATACAGTAACAACAGACAGCAAAAATGACAATTCATGTCAACACATGACAGTAAACACAACACGGTGCTGTTTTTAGACAACAGTAAAAATAGCAATGCACTCCAGTCCACATGTTAATTTAGCATGTGTTGAGCATGTTACTGTAGGGAGGAGTGGGAGGTGAGCCTCTGCTTTTAATAGACATTCTCCCTCCGTCACTCATTGTTCTGACTGCCTCTTGATCACGAAAGTTGTCAAAAATATCCAGTGGTGGTAAAAAGAGGCTGTTGTGTGAACACGAGCAGGCTATTTATAGTCTCTGTTAGCTAGAATCAGAGCATATTTGGACAGCACAGTATGGCTCTCATGTGATATATTCGGAACCTAAACAGTGAACAACGTACTTTATCTGCTAGTCATCTGTGTGAACACTTTACTGTATAAATGGATTAAGTGCTAATGTTTAAAGCTGTGGAATGACTATGTGTTATGTGAATTTCTCAAGTCTTCAGTGCTTGATTGCTAATTGCTGTTCCTGGTATTAGAGCCAATATTAGAGTCTACTTTGAATGTATTTAATAAGGGCACATTTAGTTGATTAGCTATTTGTAATTAACCTGACCTATTGAACTTTGATTGCAGTAATCACAACTGCGATGTAGGGCTTGATATTTGTTATTTACTTTCATAGTAGGTAAACACTGAGATACAGTGTGCTGTTACTTTTTGATGAATGTCACAGAACATATGGAAGGAAAATTATTCCAATTAACTGCCTGGAAATAGTCATCTATACTGTATAAATATAAGAGGTAAGTGTTTTACATAAGAGAAATGAGTCAGTCCTTCAGTTTTCAAGAGAGGTTGTGCATAAAGACTATTTACTGTCTCATGTTTTCCTCCCCCTTCTCTGTCTCCCATCCTCTCTTCATGCTCTCCTCTCCTACAGATTAGCGACTACATTCATCAACTCCCCAGATAAGAGAGTTTCCTTCGGAACAAAACATCATTAATTTAAAAACACAAAACAGCCAGAATTGCCGGACACATGTCACAGGTATTACTCTTCACATGGTAAGAGTTTGATTCCAGTGCAAGCTAAATCAACCTTAAGTTTGTCATTTGAGTTGAATGTGTGTGTGTGTGTGTGTGTGTGCGTGTGCGTGCATGCATGTCTTTATCTCCTTGTCTGGACAAATTAAGTTTTAATACAATTGCTGAACATTTTGGTACTGTGAGGACATTTTAGCTGGTGATCACAACTTTAAAGAGTATTTTGGGGATTAAGACTAGATTTTAAGGTTTGGGTTAGGCATTTAGTTGTGATGGTTAGGGTTAGGGAATGCTTTCTGTCAATAAGTATCCTCACAAGTATAGTGAGACATGACTGTGTGTGTGTTTCTTTTGTTTGTTTCTAAGTATTCCACGCCACTCTCTGATTATTTGTGAATATCAGGTCGTCCTTGTGCACTTAACCTTGTTTAAGTGGGAACAGTGATGGTGGTTGGGCAGTTGAGTATTTCAGGCCCTCTGATGAAATTGCATAATAACAACCCAGGTACTGTAGCTTAACCTCAGCAAATGCAGTACTGATATTACACTGTGTCACATAGAGCACTATGTGCTCTTTGTTTGGGTGAGAATAGGATTCAAGAATGCTTTAAAGGTCCAGTAGAGAAAAGACTGGTAACTTTATTTTTGTTTGCTTACTATTTGCAGGACTAATGGTTGGACCTTTGAGTGGACCATGGTATTCAGATGAAGCTGCCACTGGGACCAACCATGATAGCTTAGTCTAAGCAGATACAGTGTGGATATTGAGGCTGGCTCACACTGCCAAGCATTTACTTTTTGTTTAGATTAAGGTAAAAGAATCTTAACAGGTCAGGTCAGGTAGGCTTGGGATAGTGAATTGTGTCACCTATCACGAGGCCCAGCACATTTATGATGGCATGGCCTGATACCCATCTGTTTGGACAAATGATAGATCATGAATACGGAGGTTCCATAGGACATTTGTCACATTTAGTGTGTACTGATAACGGATAATCCCTATAAACAGTCACCTGTGGGTGTATGATTTAACACACCACATTTGTTTTTCAAGTAAAATAACCTTAAAATTATCCCATGAAAAGTATATTGTCAAAAAAAAAAGAACACAAAGTACTGAGATGGGTAAAACAATCAAATGTAACATGACCCTTCCCATGCAATGGAAAAGGTCAAATTAGGATCATGTAAATAATGAAAGACTATTACACAAACATAATTAACATTATTTGTGACTCAACACAACACACAGTTTTGTGTGGAGAGCATGCGCCTATCCTCCCACAACTCCATTATCAAATTATTTTTTTCTTTTCCCTTCATAAACATTTTATGTTTATACACAAATAATATTTGATGTCTGTATAGAGAGATCACTTTTTTATCACATCAGTGATAAAAAAAATAAATATATTATTATCCATTTGTTGGGCGGCAGTGGCTCAGGAGGTAGAGCAGCCGTCTGCTAATCATGAGATCAGTGGTTCGATTCCCGGCTCCTCCAGTCATATGTCGAAGTGTCCTTGGGCAAGAAACTGAACCCCAAGTTGCCCCCGCTGCATAGCAGCTCTGCCATCGGTGTGTGAATTGAATTGAAGAGCAAAACATAGCTGATTTTTTTTGTTGTTGTAAGATTTCTAGGTAATGAAGTCTGTATGATTCAAGACATAACTTCTCTGTGTGACATGAAATTGTTCAGTGCTGCAAGGTTGGATGACTATAAAGTGCTGACCCATTGATTTTACTGGCTGCAGCCCTTTTCTGTGGTGCTGTGTTGTTGTGAACATGTGTCTGCATTCTGAATGTGTATCAGTGTCTGCTGTTTCTCTGGTTCCCAGTGTTCCTCAGGCCCTGCAATGCTGTAATGGTGCATCTAATTGTATCATCAATCATTACCAATCACATATGCCACCAAACGGACACGCAGATTTGTCTATCTGTAGATCTGTGGGGACTGATTGATATAGTCCTTTACCTTAACTGTAACGGTAACTATCACAACACATGCCTAACCCCAACCTACACCCTAACACGGCTGTATTTACACAGACACGTGTTCTATGGCCTAACTGCAACATTTAATATAATTGCTAATATTTCAAACAGTAGGAAGACGTCCTAAACACAGCTACACTCTCAAAGGACATTGTAATATCATCTACCTAGTCAGACCCTTGAGCACCAGATATTCGTTAAATGAAACTAAACCTTTGTGAGAAAAGTTTGGTCAATTCTATGTTCTTGTTTCCAGGTAGAGCAGGAGATCTCACTCGTCCAGAGGAAGATGTCTGACCTAGAGTCAGTGCTGCAGCAGAAGGATATAGAGCTGAAGGCCTCAGAGACTCAGAGGACCATCCTGGAACAGGATCTGGCAACCTACATCACAGAATGCAGTGTGAGTAGCCGTGTAGTTACTGTACTACAATGTTTGTGTATGTATGTTTTTACATTTCAGGATAAATAAGTATTAATTGATTTAATTTAAAACACCACACACACCACCACCACAGTTAAATAGCACAGCCTTGAAAATGTCCATAGATTGAGTCAAAACATTCTGTATTTAAAACAGTTTTAGCAAAAACTTCACATTGTAACAGGTGCTGTATTAGTTGCTTTATTTTTAACTGAATGTATCCAACAAACTGTCAACTGAGTGTACATATGTGTGCGTATGTCTTGGTCGCAGAGTCTAAAACGCAGCTTAGAACAGGCTCGTATGGAAGTGTCACAGGAGGATGATAAAGCTCTGCAGCTCCTCCATGACATCCGGGAGCAGAGCAACAAGCTTCAAGAGATCAAAGAGCAGGTAGGACAGTATTTTGGATGTCACCTGTGTGTCATGATGTAGTTCGGATACATACTAATTACTCTGCTCTCTACTGTTGTGCGCTCCACAACAAACCACTGATCAACAATCTAACGTTAGAATTATTTGAATCTATAATCATTGTGTAATTCTTGAAAGAGTTTATCATGAATTTTCCATAATGGCAGTCTGATGGAGCAGGTCAAGTAATATGACGTGGGGAGTGTAAGTGCTAATTAGACAGGCACGTGATGTTGGAACCCTGTCTGTGGCATTTCTGTAGGGGTGCAGGCAGTGTTTCATGTTATACTGACTGCAGAGCTACAGAAATACCACAGACTACATGAACCTTTAAGGAATTTATTATTGTCTCCTTATTTTTCCTTGAACCTTTTTCACAACATATATACGATATAAGAATGCATCTATGCATCTGTTTTATTGAAAAAGGATTGTTTAGAATTTCACGTCACAATAGATGAACAAGTTAAGTTCATTATAAGTTTGTTTGCAAGAACAAGCAATGTGTTAAGTCGATCATTGACTCAGGTGTCAACTGTGTCAACTTACTGTAGATCTCTGTAGAGTCACAAATACTATTAAACAGAAACAGAGAGTGTAGCTTTACTGTACATGTAGCCCTTAATTACTGAAATCAAATGTGATGAGTGTGAGTGTTTGGGTGTATGTGTCTGTATTTCTGCATGTGTGGCAGCAGCAGATGACATAGTGCTGCCAGCTGTGGGAATTAAGCTGTTAGAAGACTGACAGTTTAGGACAACACATGGCAAGCATGAAAAATCATCTTCCTGGCACTATGTGCTACTTTTTCTTTAAAAGGTAATAGAAAAGCAACCTGTTTTTCTCAGCCTACACTAGTGCTGGTTACCAAGCACTGAATACATTGTGCAATGGTTGCTATGGTGATGAGAGCCATATACCTACAAGTGAAGAGAGCACTGATGCAGTGGGCAGGCTGTCGTGATGAGGTGCTGGGGCCTTAGCTCATAATGTTTGAGAAACACAATTTTTGACCATCATTTGATACATCACATAAAAACCAGAGATGCATGTTGGGGGATTTCACCTTGTTCTTTATAGTAGAAACAAGGTGTGAACAATTTGAAAATCTACATTTAATACTAGTACTGTGCACATGCTTAAAGGTAGAAAATGAAACAATTCTTTTTAGAGGTGTTTAGGGCATAATTTACTCCTTCCAGACCCAGGATGTGCTAGAAGGATTAGATCTTTCATCTATCCTGTGAGTACTTAAGGGTACTTGAAAGGAAGCAAAATTGAAGATAAAGGTGTTAATACTTGTTCTGAATGGTTAAAAGCCTGTTGCCTTGGCTGCATCCCATTGCCTTCTTGATCTTTCTTAAAGAACTCTATCACTAGGCCTAAATGTCTTTTTTTTGTCTTAGTGCAATTAATCATGCAGTTGGGGCTGGTGGTGCATACTTTCTGTCTCTCCTTGAAGGAATTCATAATACACATGAAAAGTGACAAATAGATGAATGACAAATGAAGAAAACCAGCTTGACAGAAAAGGTCAAATCCTGCCTACAACTGGCCAGCCACTGCATGAAGTAGGCACGATTGCCAAATTATGTATTTTGGATGGTTACGAAAATTGCTGCATACAACCATCCCCCTCTTTTCAGAGGATGTTACACTATGCTCCCTCCTTCTCATGTGAAGCACTCTCAGGCCCTTGGGGATTCCTCAGGAGGAGCTGGAGCAAGTTCACCATCAAAGATTATTAGCTAACATTGCTAGCATTCATTTTAGCGTGTTACTGTGCATAGCTGTGCCTGATAATATCAGTTTTTATGCAACACTGTTGTTTTCACATAGCATGCATGACTGTACATGTATTAGATTGCTAGTATGATATTTGTGCTGTGCATTGCTGCTAAAGTGACTGCTGGATGTCCCAGCACAGTATTTGACTCCTCTCTGAGATTAGCTAGACAGTCTTCAGGTACAAGTTAAAGTTCAACTCACAACACAATGGGAATACATAATACACTTCCATCAGCATTTTCAGCAGGTGAGTTAAAAATAATAAAAATAATAACAAAACCTTCAAAAAAGAAAACCTTCTATGGATAAGTTGTAATTAAAACAAAAAGTATAGTCTGTATCTGTAAATTTATGAGCATAGTTTGCTGCTCATGCATATTATCTTGCTCTTTGTTCCCATTGGTGCGTCTCAGCAGGGTATTTACACCAGCTAAATCCAGCACTTCATCTTGAAAAGCATCTGTCTCCCACGCTCTGTCATATGACTGCAGTGTTTATCATTTTCATGCAGAAGCCATGCAGTGTTGGATCAACAAACAGTAGAGAGTGAGGATAGATTCACTTTCAGACAAAAGCTATCTGTGCCAAAGCCACTAAAATCTGCAAACAAATGCAAAGAGACAATTTTGCTAAAGGCAGAGCAAAGAAGAACCACAGAAAATCACATTTGCTCCTATGTTGTTCCTATCTTGGTTGTGTTAGCCCAAAAAAGTAAGATGGCATGATACTGTGGTCCATCGGTGTATGTATTTATTGTGTACAATTTGTATGTGTGCATGAGTAAGTGCGTTGGATATAAAGATAATATTCCATGGGCAATGTAACACAGACAAAAACTGAGTAATATATAAATAAATACATATATATATATATATTTATATTTTTTTTTTTTTTTTTTTTTTTTTTTTGACTATTCTTGCATTTTTTATATATTTATATTTAGAGCCTTACCTTCCTCAGATTTGCCAACTGAAATGACAGCTGGTAGATTTTCTCATCTGTAGCTTTCAAACTAATTAAACTAATGTTAGCTACATGAATGTGTTGAAAACACTGTTTCTGGCTGACTCATATTAAAACATGAACCCTGTAAAAATAGATGGCTGCATAAATGATATTTTACTAAAAGGCTGACATCTTCCATACAAGTCAGCATTGTCACCAGCTGATGATCAATGTATGATTCTAGTCTTACAATTTTCCTTCTATTCTAACATAGCCCACTGTGGCTGCTCTTTTGTTTTTGGCTAAATAAAAAGACACAATCCTCCACAGCAATGTGTTAAATGCTGAGTATTGCTCTCCCCCCATTCACACTACTTTGGCATGTGGGGAAAGAGTGCCAAAGCTTGATAGGCTGTGCCTAATCATGGTTTCTAAGCTATGGCTGCACAAATGCTGTTTGGGCAAGGTGTTTAGCAATTACTAATTAGTGGAATAGCGTGTCATGTTCCAGATGAAATTAATGTGTTGTACATGCAAGAGCATATATGAAACAATATGAGGCCCCAACACAAATACACAATTTTGCCACAATTTAGCAATTGATTACATGCCAAAAAAAAGTCTGTCATACAGAAATGAAGAGAATCAAATACCTACATTAAAAAACTACATTGAAATATCTAAAATACTACAGCAGTGTTTGGAAAAAAAGTCAGCAAAGATGTTAAGAATTCAACATTTACAGTAAATGGGAACAGAAAATGAAAAGTTACTGGTTTCTACCTTTAGCAAATTGAATTTAAGAAGATATGTTAACATACAATTACTACCTTGTGAATGGAGCATTGCACATGTTAAAATACATGAATGTAATACTACTTTTTTCAGTTGCTTCATGCAATTGGCAATATGATGAAAAAAAAGCTAGTCAGCATATTTCCTCTGAGCTCTGAGTGTTAAGGGCAAGTATATTGAGCTGGGGGAAAAGCACCAGAATTGTTATACGTTTGAGTGGATGATCTATTAGGTGAGTGAGCCAGTTTAACACCCTTAACCTTGAGGCTTGAGGAGAAAAAAAAAAGTTATTTTTTGATATTTTCTTTAACATTTCAGTTTTAACATAGAGGTGCTTTTTATCAATGCTTTTTCATTGCACCTCTCTCTAACATACAGTAAATTCACCTGTACTGAGTAACTGTTTGTAGGGCTGATGATACTATGGAGATTGTAGGCAGCCACAACATACTGAGTAAATAGACACTTGTCTTGACTAGAATGTCTTTCTCTGTCTCTATAGGATATAACATATGTAAAGCAGCAGTGTAAATCGATACTGCTCAGTGTGACTTTCCATTGACTGCGGAGATATTTTCAACCCAAGTACATGAACCAAATTGGATAAATTCAAACATCAGTGATGCAAGTATTGAACGCTTTATAATTTGCCTTTCTGCGCAACAGAAAATGTATTGTGTTCCTGGTTCTCTGAAATGATGTCTCTACAAGCCCTAGTTATTTAACGTCATAATAAAAGCTTCTCTTTTCTGTAGTTTCCTTTTATTGAGTCATTGTTTTGCCAAATAATTATTGGAATTTACTGGAATTTGAAAATCATTTCTAGCTTTTATTTATTTGGTATGTCATAAGCAGATCCTAGGAGATACAGTTCTCATTGATGTAAGCTGTCAACATGCTCTTTTTTTTTTAAAGTGCCTCACTTTTGGTTATTCTTACCTGACCCACACATATCTGTTCTCATACATGTGGAAAGCCAACATGGTGGTTAACCATGCATCCTTACCCAGTGATGCATGGTTACATACAGTATGTAACCTCCTGTTCCATTTCAAAACTGTTTTATCTTTGTTTTCACCGTGTCTGTTGCTGCCTTTTTCACTAGTTTTAATCTGTAGCAGGCTGCAGAAGGGTGTTACTTTTTATTAGTGTGACAGATGAGCTGATGTGCCCTGTAAGGTGATGAGGTTGAAATGAGATGTTAAGCAGTGAGAAATTCCTACTAAACAGACATGTGCAATAAGTCACCCTGGCTGATCACATGTTGTATCTCACATTTCTTTCTGTGTTTATGTGTCTTTTTTGTATCATTTGTGTGGTTATAGTTGCAACCATAAGTGTCTCTGTACTCCAGTGACTTCCAGAGAATTTAACATTATATAGCTTTCATACAGGCGCTGTAATTACTTCCATTATGCTGAACTCTTTCCATCTTGCTGAGGTTGAATGTGCTTACAGCATTTCTAAAATACATTTCTTATGAATGAGTTTCCCTTTATGAATGATGTAGTAGCTTCTAACAAAACATTTTCTTTAAACAGCACTGAAGCTGCTGGAGGGCTGTTTGTCACTTTCGTAGACACATGGTAATCACTCTGCCAGTTTTTCCAAAATTTGCTGCAGTGGTAAAAGGTCTCCCTTAATGGCTGCTAAACAAATCCAGTCAAGCTAACTTAATAAATCCCTTAAAATTGGGCAGAATTCAAAAAGGCTTACTCCCATTGCAGGTACTTTTGACACATGGCCATGCTCTGCTACTAAGTGGTATCTTTGTGTTATTTTGGAAATTTTCTTGCTTAATGTTATGGTCCCTTCTATGTCCTCTCCTCTCCTCTCCTCTCTGTGGTCTTTGTGCAGGAGTATCATGCCCAGCTGGAAGAGATGCGTGTTTCCATCAGACAACTCGAGGAGGATCTGTCGGCTGCCCGTCGCCGTAGTGACCTGTATGAGTCTGAGCTGAAAGAGTCTCGACAGACCAGCGAGGAACTGAAGAGGAAAGCTGCAGACTACCAGCATAGGATGCAAAAGGTCTTCACTCTAAATAAAGATATAAATAACCCAGAAAGTTCCATGGAGGAAATTGTGGATTATTGACACAAACATGTTCTGTTGTCTGTTTTGCGTTTTGGACTAGGACTCACAGCATAACTCAATGTAATATTATAGTTTCTTATATCTTCACAGGCCAAAGAACAAAGCAAAGCTGAAGCAGAGGACATAATGGCCAAGTTGGAGAAGGTAGTTTATTAAGTTCATTAAATTGTAAGAACATACTGTCATTGTTGGTGAATTCAAAAATATTTCTAGATAAGGACACTGACAAGTTCAAATTATTTCAGCAAAACAATGAGTAGCTTAAATATATATTTTTTATATATCATAGTGACTGTTTTTTTCTTTTTTAGACAAATGCTGAGCAGCAGACAAAGATCCAGGATCTTCAAGAGAAGCTTGCCAAGGTAGAAGAAGTAGTTTTTGCCAGCAAGATTAATGAATAATTTATATGACCTGTGTGCTTCCAAACAGAAGAGATGTAACAGCATTTTACACTTTCAGATGAGTGTACGAACTCCTTCTTCACCCTCCCTGACATACCTCTTTCTCTTACTGTCTCGCTCATAAACCCTTGTCTACAGTCAGATTTGATATACAGCTCAAAAACAGTTAAACTCTCTTTTAACGCTAGAGTTACTGCTTCGTTTTCAGCAAATAAACAGTAAAGATAATTTCGTTCTAATTCCTAGAAATGAATATTAAAAAGTACCATCCATCCTGCTAAGAGTACATGAGGTTGGTGTGCAGATATTCAAGGCTGACTGAGCCCACATTTGTGATAAATCTACTTCTGACTGAGTGCAGACGAGTTTATGAAATAATCAGTAAGCTTAGACTTACCTTACCTTACCCACTCCCTATATATACTATGTATATGACTTATTCATTTAATGTGTTTGATTTGTTATTATAACCAGTTATACTGGTACATGTTCACATTATTCTTAGTTTATTCTCAGTTATTTTAATTCATCATTGATCATTTAATCAATTCACAGTAGCATGTCATATCACAAATAAGATAGACTTTGTTAGACAAAGTTAACATGAACTTTCTAATACTATTTCTAATAATTTGTGTAAATAGCAGCATGGGTACTTTGTTACTGCCATTTCTTTCACTCTTAGGCATTAAAGGCCAGTGCTGAGGCTACAGACCTCCTTCAGAGTATGAGAGTAGCCAAAGAACGCATTGAGCGAGATCTAGAAAGGCTCCAGAACAAAGAGGACTCTAGTGACAGCCTGCGGAGACGCCTTCGTGAGACTGAGGTACATACCTACGCACCTCCCTTATAAACTATACACATACACACAGCTTTACATGTATGTGTTCTGGACTCCTGTTTCTTCTCATTATTCTGTGTGTAGTGTTATTTGTTGCTTTGCAACATCAAAAACCTCTTTGTTAAAAGTGTTGCATAAATAAATCTGGCTTGTGTATCTGCTAAGCACAAAGAGCCCATATGTTCTCTCGTAGACATGTTTTTGCACCTTCTGATGAACACTTGTGCTGTGATGGCATGGTAGCATGTCAGATAGCCTCAATGTTTGTCACAGTTGATCATAATTCGAACACAAAATACACTTGTGTTCCTGTGATAGTTGTACGTCCGGGTGTGTGAAGGTACCTATTTGTCCCATTTTTTAGGCCCATATAGGCACACAGGGACGAACTAAACCAAAAGGTTTTTAAGCTGATTTATACACAAACAGTCATTCATCCATATGAGTATGAGACCTTTAGTGCATTAAGTGATTTTTGGTACAGTCTGTGGTCTTGAACAGAACGGTCTGTAGATGCAAAAAGGTTGTTTAATAATGGCATTATTCAAATTTAGCAGCACTTAAGCAGTTCTGCCAAACAAAATTTTGGTATCGTCAAAGTGGCACAGTGGCTACTTTGACTTGTATACAATCAATGCCCAGACCACACTATCTTGGTTCCATACAGGTGTTAACTTTTGTTATACTGATTTTACACTGATTGGATTAAATGCACCTATGTATATATACATATGTCCACATTATGTATTCATTTATGCAGTCTGTATAGAGAACACTTATTTTGAAAGGGACTGTTATGAGTTTTTCACTTTACGTCAAGCACTAGACAAGTAAATTTGCTAATTATCATAGGTTAATTACACAGGGGAGTCAAAGAAAATAAGCATGCGGTCAAATTTGCACAGCTCCAAAGACCTCTCACACCATCACACATGAATGTGAACAGGCTCTTTTCTCTCCATTGTCAGGAACTTAGAATAATGAGGTATAAACACTCAGAGGTGCATCTCTAACAAGCCAAATGAATGTAGCTGCTACACTATGTCATAAATTTGTTCTTGAAGTGTAAAGTCTAATTAGCATTCCTTGCACTATAGCTCTTTTGACCTGTGATTGCATTTTAAAACTTAAAGAAATTAGTAATAAGTCAGGTAAGGGCTGTATGTGTGTGCCTTTTCATGTATGCTACTGTTGTCCATTGTGTGCAGGATGGTAGGAAGACTCTCGAGAACCAGGTGAAAAGGCTGGAGATTGTTGAGCGGCGAGAGACTAAACTGAAGGACGAGATCCAGAGCAAGGCCCAGCAGATTCAGCAGATGGCAGATAAGATCCTGGTAGCCCACCTTTCATCTCTTGTGCACAGCTAAAAGAATCAGAGGAGGTGTGAGATAAACATAGCTCACAGTCATCATTGTAGAGGAATTGCTATTTCACATCATATTTATGAAAAGCCTCAGGTTTATCATTTAATATCTTTAATAATTATGTGGATGTAAACTGCATAGATGGGGCAGAAAGTCACCCCATACTTTTATCCCATTAGTTTTATGTTATACTGCCTCATTCTAAAGATCCTACACAGCAGTGATACACCCACTCAAGTGCTTTCAATTATTTTACCTCATTAGTCTGGGCGTAAACAGACTCTGTTTGACTGACATCTCGCTCTAACTCTCATGTAAGTTATTTTGCACCTAAGGTGGGACAAATTATACCTTTTTTAGTCTTATATGTGCATTCCATTTGGTCCCATCATTTAATCATCTTCTTCAGTCTAGTTATCCAGAATCAATACAAACAGTTGAGTGGGTGTGCAGGGGAGAATGTAACAGTGTTTGTCATCTAGGAGTCCATCTAAATGTTTGTAGCCAAGAATGTTCTCTTTATACTTGTTCACAAAGCTGTTGAGAGGCACTTTTTTTGGAGTAAAGAGAACTTTTAGGAGTTTTCTGAACAGTTAATTGTGTCAGGTTGGGGGCTTGAGGATTCTGTATTAGTTCCAGTCTTTCTTTCTGTAACAAGTCAAAATGTATGCTGTGGAAAAGATCAATAAAGAGTGCCTCAGTAAATAGAAGGGGAAATGATTGGTATGGATGATTTTGTGTTTCACTAACCTGCCTACTTGCTACATCCATAGTGACAGAGACTTCTTATTTATTCCTGAGTCATGGATAAATATTTAATGCAATTTATGAAACTATAATTCTGCACCTTGTTAACATTTCTAACATATTGTATCTGTCTTCAGAAAACACATCTTGTTAAGGTGTTTGAATCTTTTACTGACTCCAGCACAATCAAGTTGAGCTAAATAAAAACTCATGGTGGGGAACGTTAACAGCAGGAACTATCACTGATTGTGATTAGGTGTTTGTGCTTTAAGAGTCCTTTGGATTACATTTAAATAATCACCTGTTCATGGGTTTGTTTGATAAAATGCTTCATGTCTGGCCCTAAAAGTAGTAAGAAGTAATTTTGTTTACTTTTAGCCTTTGTGCACGTGCTGATGTTTAAAATGCAAACCCATGCAATTAAACCCATTTGGATTTTTGCGTAGGAGCTGGAGGAGAAACTGCGAGAGACTCATGCCACGGCCCAGCGGTTGGAGACTCATCTGAAGCAGAAGGAGAAGCTCTATGAAGACAAGATTAAGGTCAAGTGTCACATAAACGCACTCATACATGTGTAGATCCTTTAGCTCTATGTAAAACACCAAGCACATATATCCTGATAAACTCACAGGAAGTGCTCCATGCTGTGTTTAGTGTTCATGGTTTATGTGGTTGAGTTGCGGATGCACTCTTTGCTTGGAAGACCTACAGTATGTCTTCTACCTTTCTCTGTCCTATTAAATGATATCCTGGTTATAGTTCTGTGGGCTGTCTGACATTGAGCAGGTGTTGGAGGCCCAGATGAAGGCGGACATGGCTGATAAGGAGATGCTGGAGTCCAGTCAGAGCAAATATGAGGAGGAGGTGAGGGAGAAGTGCAGCATCATCAGTGAACAGAAGGCGGTAAGAATTGACCAGCTTGGCAGTGACACTGTTTCAGGCGTATTTTAACATTTATTACACTGACATAGATTTTTTTGTTTGGAATAATCTTCTAATGAATAAATATTTAAAAAAAATAAATAATGACCCTTAATCTGATCTAGCACTTAAAACTATTACTATACTGATTACAGTGAATGTTTACTTAAGCTTATAGTGTCCATCAATTCTATTCAGACCATAAATGCAATGGACTCTAAGATGAACAGCCTGGAGCAGAGAATAGCTGAGTTGTCAGAAGCCAACAAACTTGCAGCTAACAGCAGCATCTACACCCAGAAAAACATGTAAGTACTGTTAGATGAAATATTTTTATTCTGATCAAAAGTAAGGATGAAAAGTATTTATGTATCCATGAAATACACTTTACTTTACAAGTTGAATTCAAGTGAAAAATCAAAGTAAAGTGTGTAACATCCACTCCGGTCGTAATGGTATAATGTAAGATGAAGGGTAAGAGATTGATTAAATAATACCTAGAACATACCTTGCTTTTATCTTGGGAGTGTTGCTTTGCTTCCTATTAAACCTTTTTTGCTCATGTTTATGTGGGATCATGTCAGGAAAGCCCAGGAGGAGATGATCTCAGAGCTTCGCCAGCAGAAGTTCTACTTAGAGTCTCAGGCTGGGAAGTTGGAGGCCCAGAATGCTAAACTGGAAGAGCATCTAGAGAAAATGAGTCAGCAAGAGCAAAGCAACAAGAGCCGTGTGATGGAGCTGGAAACCAGGCTCCGAGAGGTGAGGAGATATTATAAGGGGGTGGAGCTGAAAGCAGGATTCAGTGTTGATAGATTATTTGATGTATCCTTTCCCACCAGTTTAACTGTTGTTAAATAGATTGTGGACAAGACCTCTTCCATCCATACTGATCTGGATCTAAATAGTGGAAACAAACCTGTCAATAATTGCTTTTCTGAATATATTTTCAGGAAATAATTATAGTGCATCGTGACTCCATGTGGAAGCAGATGCAGCATATAAAGCGCTTGTTAGCAGTTGATAATATATAGGCTCTAGCTGCTAAGTGGGATGTTTAAAAAGTTTATTTGATGTACAGATACATGTGACACATGACATAATGTAAAGATCTAGTATGTTTTGTAAAAGGTTTTAGAAATGTTTCAAATGTTCTACAATATTCCGGAAAGTGAATTTTATAGGATGGTCAATAAAAATATTACTCACTACAGTAATTTTCTAATTCAAATGTAACGTAACAATTCAAGGTGGATTCAGAGAAGGTGAAGAGTCAGGTGTAATCTCGTCCATGTGGACAGTTGTGTTATGTCAGCACATCTCCCCCCTTCCTCCTCCCTGATCCTCGATGCCCCTCTATGTCTGCATTCATAGCACGGTCTGGAGCATGAGGAACAGAAGCTGGAGATTAAGCGTCAGGTGACGGAGCTGACCCTGTCACTGCAAGAGCGCGAATCCCAGATCAGCAACCTGCAGGCAGCTCGCCATGCTCTGGAGAGCCAGCTGCAGCAGGCCAAGACTGAGCTGGAAGAGACCACTGCAGAAGCCGAGGAGGAGATCACTGTGCTCAGAGTGAGAGATAGAGAAAGTAGAGGAGTACTGAAGATGATGTGTACTTTGATGGTTTATAAGTCAGGGAGTAAAATCTGTCCCTCTTGCTCTTGTCATACCTGCTAGGCACATAGAGATGAAATACAACGCAAGTATGACGCCTTGAGAGACAGCTGTGCGGTAAGCTTTTAGTTTTTTTGCTTTTTTCAACAAATTAAACACCAGCTGAATCATCACACATGACACACAACTACCAACGTAAAGCAGCCACAACGTTTTAGTCAGATTTGTCTTCTAATTACAGTTAGTATTTGGACAGTTTTTTATAATTTATTTTTATACACCACCTCAGTTGATTTAAAATAAAACAAAGAAAATGTGATCAAAGTTTAGACTTCACAAAAATATGCCATTTACCATTTAGTCATTTTAACCAAAGTACCTCCATTTTCAGTGGCTCAATAATATTTGGACAGAGTGACATAATTATAAATATAACTATAATTTTTAATACTTGAATGAAAATCCTTTGCGGTCAGTAACTGTCTGAAGTCTGGAGCCTATGCACATCACCAAATTCTGAGTTTCCTCCCTGGAGATGCTTTGCCAGGCTTCACTGCAGCCACCTTCATTTGCTGCTTGTTTGTTGAGCTGTCTCAAAACGCTGTCTATGGTCAAAGTGAGCTGCTAATTCAAATAGGACCAAACTAACCATTAGTGGTAGATTAATCCTGTGATGTTTCTGTGATGCTGCTGTGCACATTAACAACTAAGTGAGCTATCAGTACCAAAACTACTCCTGCTGGAACTGTAACAGGAAGATAATGACTGTTATCCAGTCTTTATTGTTTGTCAGCTTCATGTGTTTGTTTGTTTTTTTGTTTTTTTGTAATTAATGTTTTTTTATTGGACAATATGGGTGGTATTATTGTGGAGCCCTGGTGTCCCTCACCTTGAGAACATGTTGGGATGTTTAAATCAAATTCATATACCTTGAATAAACACTGGGACCTGTATGGTCTTCCTTCATCCCATTGCCCTAATTTTGAGATCCTCCCACTCACAAACTGTTCAGCACTGCCCATAGATTCAGCTGGCCAGTTTGCAGGCAAACACGGCCAAATTCTGCAGCAAGCAGGGCTTAAAATGCCAGATTTGTTTCCCTGTTAAGGCTTGTTAGCCTCTCCATTGAACTCTTCGGACCCAAACAAGATAGCTTGATAACTACAGACCAAATTGTCATTCAATTTAGTATAGTTCCCAGGTTGGTGATGCTTAGTCATTTTTGCCACTCCTTGACATTTCATCTGCAGCAATTTTATCATCCCCATCAGCATTTACAGTAGGTCAGAATTTTAATTTGTGCCAATAAAATCTGTTCTAGTTTACATTCCTGCCAGGTGAACTGTTTTCCCTTTGGTCATACCATAACCTTTCCTTTTGTTCTGTCTTCAGGTCAAAGAATGACAACATCCCATAGTCGACACACTGTAATGAAATTTACTGTACAAATTGACTGTACAAATACTTACACAGTCAGTATGTTGTTTGTTGTGTCAAAGTATTTAGTATTAGCTGCCACTGGGGTTTCACCTGTTATCCTTTGTACCTGTACTAATTCTTTATATACTAGGCTAACATTACACAGTCATTACACTGTTCAAACTGTCTTTAAGAAGAAGAAGAATAGTGAATCAGTCATTCATATGATGCAGTGACTAGGTAGCAATGATGTCACTGAAAAGTGGTCACATTTTAAAAATTGTGAGTAAACCAAATACAGATGGATTTGCCCTTTGCAGCATCTCTGCTGCTCTGACTGTTTTCATAGAAAGACCAGATGTTCCGTGGTATTTTGTGCTATTAGTGTACAGTAAATGTTACGTTAATTTTCGTCAAGGAAATTGCGGGACTGATTTACTGCCTCTTTAACTGGGCTTTTTATTTGCTGTACACCCACAGCCTTCACAAATAGTATTGAGCGATTTGTATTCAGCAGTGTCGAAGATGTACAGCTCCGGATGTGATCTACTTTAGGTCTGCAGGTTGCTCTACAGATGGGGATGACAGACAAATAGAGTAAATATAGTGACTTGCCAGATCACCACTGCATCCATTGCATCGTTGACTTCCTCACCCCGCCTTAAGTATTTAGTTGCTGCTGTCAGTCCCCTGCCTCGGGGGAGCTGAAGCATTGAGTCAGTGCAGAACAGACAGCTAATTTATGTACACAAAAGCTTTGAATGTTTCCCCCCGCCACCTTGAAGCTCTGCATGGTACACATGTCCCATGATAACTGAGTATAAGGGTCTCTTAACAGGCAGCCTCATTAGCCTCTAACCCTCATTTCCCTACAGCATGCAGTAGTCATGGTTGATTAAAGGAACAGACCGATGCTGATGAAATGATTAGCCTGCTCCTTGCTCTGAATAGTGCCTGGGTTAAACAAGTAGTCCAGATATCATTTCAAAAATGATTACTGCATTATATCACTAACCTAGATATCTGCATCATGTAATAATGCAGCAGTAAAGTTTAGACTGTGTGGGGTGTTGGGCCAAGTTTTTGTGTCGATGAACAATGATATACACAATGCTGTGCCTATGTGTGTGATGTAAGTGAGACCTTTTTATGCATGTAAATTGTAGAATAAATGTATTGTACATTTATTGTGTACATGAGATTAGTTGAATTTGCATTACAATACAGTAAGATACTCTGCCCAGTCGATCTACTATACGTGTCAACTGTGTTGAGGTTTAGAAACCTTATGTAGATACTAAGCTTAGCCTTAGTCTTTTTATTTGCAGCCAAACCAACGCTAGGGCATCTTTTTCTAAGTAAAAAGCATTATATACATTTTTATAAATGTAAAAAACTTTGCATGTGATTACTCTCTGTAGGTGATAACAGATCTGGAGGAGCAGCTGACCACACTGACTCAGGAGAATGCAGAGCTGAACCGCCAGAACTTCTACTTATCCAAGCAGCTGGATGAGGCTTCTGATGAGAGAGAAGACCGGCTTCAGCTCAGCCAGGATGTAGACAGGCTGCGTCGGGAGGTGGCCGACCGTGAGATGCACCTTAATAACCAGAAACAGGTACCTGGATGAAGGTGGTCACGTAATAGTTGCATAGGAATATGTGTGAAAATAAGAATGTTGTATAGATTTGTTGATGAAGTCATCTATCAGCCCGTCATGTTGTCAGACTCCAAATATAAATGCAGTTTGTTTAATCGTATTCGTAATATTGAGCAAGGCTATTCTAGTTTGCCTGTTAGAGCTGCTGTAGTTAAAGAGAGTTAATAGAGTATTTGATCGATGTTTTTACATGTCAGTCCCTATTTAGTTAGCTCTCATGTGCACATACAAGTACATGGGTGATGTGTTATACATTCCTGCCAACAGTCCCTGCTCTACAGGTGGCGGTAATGTGCAAAGAACCAAGCAATCAAAGGCGAGAACAAATAAGACCTCTAGCAAGTAAACACAGAGATAAATATCACAAGTTTTAAAATTATCAAAATTTGGGATTTGCTAAATTTGTTACGAGGCAGGAAATGCATTCAATACTTGTTTACAAGAAAACAATCATACTCCACAGAGCACCGTTAAATGGATTGTAATGGGACATTTTGATCGGAACCCACGAAGAAGGAAGGAAGACAACCACACAGCTGAGTTTTAAAAAACAGTTTTCCAGTCACATAAAATTTCTTCATTAAATTGGCACAAATTATCAGCAGCCATTTGTTAAACATTTTCTAAGACAGCTATAAGACAGTTTCATTCTCCTAGCTCAGGTTTCTTTCCTCAGCCTACTTCCCACTCAGACACCAGCTTTTCACTTACTCACATTATGTGATACCTCCGCAATAACTGTGACAGGTGACCTAGACATCTCTTGTGGCTCTGACAGTGTTAAGTGTAAATCAGGCAGCAGAAACCCTGGGAATAGTTCAGTATTGTTATGTGCTGTATTCTTGATGCAGCGAGAGAGAGCGCGAGCGAGGAGGCTGTGTGATGTGTGTGCTGCCCCTGTGGGAGGAGATGTGTGTGGGTGTCCAGTAGCGCTCTTGGTCCTGATGGTTGTGTAACCAGAGATGGAAGTCATAGACGAGGGATGGGGTGGTGTGTGGGAGGGATGTGTCATCCCCATCACTCCCAGGTCGTGTCAGCTGTGGAAGCGTTGGACTTCAGAGGGCCATGGTGTTGCTGCAGCACCAGCACAGGCTATATTTGTCTCTCGATGCTTTGTCTAAACCAGTGTGTTGTAAGAAATGAAACACAGCGCTTTGTGTGGGCCCTGTGAAAAACATTCTGTGTCCAAACATGTCATGTAAATATGTCCACAAGTAATACTGATGCTGGTTTGTAGCAACCTTTTTTTAAATTTTGTTAGTCTTCAAGGTCCAGATAAATAGTTTTAAGTTGCCATCACATTCTCCTCATAAGTCTCGCTGTTGGATTGTAATTTATTTTAGTCATGGTGCTCTGTTAAATGTGCTGTGGCTGACTGAAATCCATGTCTGACGTGTAAACAAAGAAGTTGCTGTCAACGTAGCCTGTTAGCCCCCTCTCCTTTCCTGATTTACTAACAGTTTCTGGTGGGAGGATGATTAGGTATTAGATATGCTGTGCAATGTCATTTTGGGCAGGAACATTGATTGCTTTTTTTTTTTACAGTATATGCAATCAATTTAACTGAAATATTAAAATATACAATAATATACTGACATGATAATTTTCTGTATTATTAATACTTTTGACAAACTTCAGGTACATATTTATAGATCCACAACTTAAAGAAACAATATGTAACTTTTTATGCCTCCGCGCTGGTAATTGCCAGGACTGGAGGCATTATATTTTGGAGTTGTTTGTCCATCTGAGGAGCGCTGGAAGGGAATTCCTTCAAATTTGGCACAACTGTCAACTTGGACTTATTGATGAACTGATTAGATTCTGTGGCCAAAGGTCAAAGTTCAAGGTCAGACTGACTTCACGTTCATCCAGTTCTTGCAGCCCATTGTTGTGAACATGATATGTACCGAATGTTTGGAGGGTATTTCTTCAAATTTAGTACAACTGTCCAATTGGAGTCAATAATGAACTGATTACTTTTTGGTGGCAAAAGGTCAAAGGTCAAGGTCATAGTGTCCTTACCTTCATCCAATCCTTGTGAACTGAAATGTCAGGAATAGCTTGAGGGAATTTCTTCAAATTTGTCACAACTCTCCACTTGGACACTGTGATGAACTGTTCTGTGGTTCCCAGGCTCGGTTCTCGGGCCGGAGAACCAAGTTTGGGAACTACTGGTTTAGATTTTGGTGGCCAGAGGTCAAAGTCGAGGTCACAATCACCTTATTTTCATCCAGTTCTTGTTTAAACCTGTAATCTTCAGAGAGAAAGCTGATCCATATTTATTTTTTATGTTTTCAGGTTGTCGATCCATCCATCCATCTGTCCATACATCTGACCGTCCATCTATCCAATTCCTGTCAATGCAATATCTCAACACCTTAAGTCCTTGTGTCCGCTTGGACACAAGGAGAAACTGATTAGACTTTGGGGGTCAAATGTTGGGTCACTATGATCTCATGTAAATCCCATTCTCATCAATGCTATCTTCCGCTGGATGGAATTTTATAACATGTGGCACAATCATCCACATGGTCTCATGCATAAACTTATTAGAACATGAGTCTGGAAAGACATGCATGTAAACTACAACTTCACCGGTTGGGGGAGGCATGCAGTACAACCACAATGTGGTAATTCTAGTTTCTAATATTTTTTTTACTGGAAATATGTAAAGCCAACCCACAATACCAACAATCAGTATAAACTGTTTTGATACTGTTGAACTACATTGCTCTCCTTAACCTGCACTTTTGCTGAGAAGGAATAAATTGTTGAGTTCTTCCCTTTAAATAAATGTATTACTCATCTAACTGCTGTTTTGTCCCAGAACCTTGAGACGCTGAAGACCACATGCACCATGCTGGAGGAGCAGGTTCTGGAGCTGGAGACACTGAACGACGAGCTGATGGAGAAGGAGAGACAGTGGGATGCCTGGAGAGCAACACTGGAGGAGGAGAAGAACCTAGCTGAGAGGAGAACCAGGGAGATACAGAGATTGCTGGACACAGAGAAACAGAACAGGTGACAAACTGTCACAGTATAAATGCCTCGTTACCATAACTGTTGATGATTACTGGTTAAACTGACTCCTTAATTTGTCTACAGCTTGTCTTTGAATTCTAGGTCAACTTGGTGTTGTAGTTTTCTTGTTACTGCAGATATTTAAGGAGATTTCTGTTTCTTTACCCATATTGCTTCAATAGTGAATTATATAATGTCCACAGGGTATGTTACATTTTGAGAAACTGTTACCATATGAGATTTTGTTTGCACTGGAAAAAAAAGCTGTTTTTGCTTTGAATCTTTCTCTTGCTATCAGTGTTGGATCTGGCTCCCTCCACCTACACACAATGGATGCAACAGGTTTAGGCATATTCTCTAGGGTTTGTCAAAATGTATTTTGGGAAATATATAAAATTATTCTCTGAGTTGGTGTAGGCAGGGCAGGGTGATAAAAATTAGGTACACAAAAAGCATATTAAAACATGGAATTTGTTTGTTCTAAACTATCCTTTGATGAACTACAGCAGTGGTTCTCAACCTTTCTGAGTCACGACCCCAAATATAACAGTTGTTGGTGTTGGCGACCCCCCGCACGTCCCGTCCCGTTACCCCCCCAAACACTGAACTAGAAAACAAGTAAAACGACTTAAAAATCAATTTCATTAAAATCCAAAAGTTATTTTGTAAATGTATATTTTTTCACAATGATCTGGCGACCCCCCAAAATTATCTTGTGACCCCCGTGGGGGTTGGGACCCCCAGGTTGAGAAAGGCTGAACTACAGACTAAGGTAGCACCCTTCTTTGCAGTAGTGTAGAAATACCCACACACAAAACAGAATCAATTTCGTTTGATTAAAATAATTCCTGTGTTGCAGTTAAAAATCCACTAAAACATGCAAGTCAACTCAGAGACTCAAAGAAATCATGTAAACAGTAGTTTGCTAAATGTTATAGGCTGCGAGTGGAGCAGCGCAGCTCTGAGTCCCGCCAGGCTGTGGAACAGGCAGTCAAAGAGCACAAAGCTGAGATCCTGGCCCTGCAGCAGGCCCTCAAAGACCAGAAACTCAAAGCTGAAAGCCTTGCAGACACTGTAAGCATTTCCACACTGTTGAATACATTTTTTTCTGGTTAGCAGCTGTTACAGCACACTCTTCCTGATTTTTGTCCTCAGTTGAATGATTTGGAGAAGAAGCATGCCATGCTGGAGATGAACGCTCGCAGTTTGCAGCAAAAGCTGGAGAGTGAGAGGGATCTGAAGCAGAGACTGCTTGATGAGGTACATTTTCATATATATCTATATATACGGTACCATCAATCTTGATCAGTTTTCTTTTATGCACTCTGAACAAATTTTAGATGTTTAAATATTTTCTTTGTGCTTATTACTGCATGTGTGTGATGATGTATGTCTTTCCTGCAAATCAATAGCCAGAATAGAAAAATAAACTTGAGGTTTTTTTTGTAAAGTCAGAGCAGTAACAAATGTCAAAACATGCTGCAAGCTATAGCTGGTGCTACCACTAGAAGCAGTCAGTTGTAAGAAGCACACGTGGCAAAGTCACAGGGTCCAGTTGGTGATGTAGCAGCTGTTTTACCTCCACAGCAAGAGAAACTCCAGCAGCAGATGGATGCCCAGAAGACCCACATCTTCCGTCTGACCCAGGGGCTGCAGGACGCTCTGGACCAGACTGACCTGCTAAAAACCGAGAGGACTGACCTGGAATACCAGCTGGAAAACATCCAGGTGCTGCTACACACACATACACATCAACCTGCTAAAGTATATGTGCAGAAAAACACACACACACACACACTCAGAGAATATGAGGTAGTAATTGCAATTGCTGGACTGAGAGCAAATCAATTGCAGTCTTGTTTCTCCCCTCTTGTTCTGTCCCTCTGTTTTAATAGTGAAGGGCATAAACACAAACATGCCCCCCAAACATACACCCCCCTTCTCTCTGTCACCCTCTCTGTGTGAAGTGAAATACTTGAGGAGAAATTCATGGCAGTAGTGATGTTCACTTAGCTCCACCTGCAGGCTGTGTACTCCCATGAGAAGGTGAAAATGGAGGGAACCATCACCCAGCAGACCAAGCTCATAGACTTCCTCCAGGCCCAGGCTCATGGTGGCTCAAAGAAGAAAAAGGTCAGATGGGATTATATATTTCATTAGACTGATTCATAATTTGTCAGTCTTCCTACACATGGCTGGGTGTTTAGGGAAACCCAGCAATAACTCATTATTAGACATGTTTTTGTCTGTAGAGTGAGATTATTATTTACATCCAACCACTATCACCTATTCAGGTAAAAGCAATTAAATATGTGAAGAGAAACCTGAAAAGGGAAGGAAAAGCTATGAAAGAGGTTCAAAAACTATTACAAATTCAGGAAGTCCAGAGCGCCACAGTTTCATCATAAAAATATCCTCAGGTATAAAAACATGTATTTGAGCACATCTTTGGAACATCAGAGATAACAAAGAGATATTTTTTGAATGAGTTTAATAAATATATATTTAAGAAAGGCTTTTGAATTAAAATAACAAGTTTGATAATTACTTTATTACTAAGGTTAAATTCAGGGCAGCTACAAATGAGTCACATTATGCATAAACTGTCATTACAGTTTCCACCAGCCTCTTTGCACATTTACAAAGAGTTGTAGATTATCTGCACACACAAACTGATTTAGAACCAGAGCCCACGAGAAAGCATTGAGTGAGAGTCTATACAACTACGTCTTCCTGGCAATAAAGGAAGAATTAATAAAAGAAGAGATTCAACGTAGCTTTTCACTTCTGACCTTGTGTTATATGGGGTTTTTTTTTCTTTGTGCGCTTGCTTGTATGTGTCTCAGGGTCTGTTTGGGCGTCGTCGGGAGGACCTGTTGGCTGCCATGGCTGCTCAGGCCCAAGCTCAGGGGCAAGGTCAAGGCCAGGTTTCCCCTGTGCCTCCGATCCAGCCAGTGCCTCTGCAGTACAGCGACATGAAGGCAGCTCTGGACAAAGAGCGTGCTCGTTGCTCTGAGCTGGAAGACGCTCTTCAGAAAATGAGAGCAGAGCTGCGATCTCTGAGAGAGGAAGGTGAGACTGTTGTTCTGTATCAGTGTATTCACACTGCTCAACATGAATTTTAGAGACAATATCTTTTTTAACAATAGGAACAACAATTAATCATTTATTCCAAACCCAGCGCTTCAGTATAAAGATCACAGCAGCTCTACAAACCCAGCCACAGCACGGCAGCAGATGATTATGTCTGCCATGGTGAAGTCTCCTGAGCACCAGCAGGGCTCGACCAGCCTGGCACCCTCCAACTCTGGACGCAGGAAGGAGACTGCAACACCCGAGGGTGAGTAAAGGCATGATGTTTACTGAAGTGCAATTTTTTTCTCTCTAACAGAAACATACGTTCATACGCGATCCATGCTGGCCCTAACTGTACACATAGAGTATGTACACACACAGACACACATCTAATCTCGCTCATGAAGGATCATTTATGGAGCTCTTACTATCCTTTTTCTTTCACACACCTTTCAGAGAGAAGGAGGGTCACTTTTGAAAGTAAGTGTTCCAAACTGATGGTCTCTGCAGTTTGGTCTCTTATCTCTCTTCTCCCTTTGTCTCATCCACATCCTTGAAAGGCCAGATTTTAAAAGCTCTGCACTTTTATAAAAGATCAAATCCCACCAGGCTGGTCAGGTGAGGCTGAGACAAGTATCTTTCTTTCTTTTCAGTGCAAAGCTTTAGAAATCTGAAGCATTGTACCTTGGTTGCTGAAGCTTATCCTCTATCTGATTTGCAGAACTTCCTGCTCTGTTCTTTAACTCACTACAATCCCACCTGAACCTCACATCATACACTAATAGAGATGCACCATGTGATAAACTCTGCGATGCACAAAACACTGTTTGAACCCACACTCTGAAAAACTAAAGGTATTATTCAGTCACTGTATTTCTTCTGACAAAAGAGTCAAGATTACAACAGTAGAGTAGAAGCTTGAGGATCTCCATCTTAATGTTATGTCAATGTAACTTTATATTGATCAAAGTGCAAAGAAAAGGAAAACAGACTAAAAAATGTAAAATGATGCTAACATCAACACACTCAGCAAACGTCAAAGTATGTATTATGGAAAGAAATACATCTTAGATGTTTGCTGCAATGTGTTTTCATCAGTTAAAACACACAATTATTAACAAGTGAATATTTCTGTTTATATTAAGACTTGTACATCATGTTGTGGTGTGTGGACAAAGAAGAACAGACATAAAACAGAAGGCTTGATAATAACTGGATAATGCCTTTAAAATTCAGAAGTGAGTGGGCACAAGCAAAGGCATTTATTAAATCAATATTCTTTTTCAAGTATTTTGTCTTCAGAGTTGACTTGCTTATGCATATTACTAAACATCTTATGGTTCTTTTGGATACTTCTTTTTTTTGAACTGATATCATACCTGATATGGCATGTCGCACTGAGGTTTTAAAGTGATGGATGTACCTGACATATTAAGAGCTGGCTGCCCTCACTGTGTTCCCTGACTGTATGTAGAGTATAGTCGGCGTTTGAAGGACAGTCAGAGAGACAGAGAGAGGGAGCGAGAGAGGGTGGTGCACCACAACACCCCTCACCGCTTCACAGTGGGACTCAACATGAGAGCTGCCAAGTGTACTGTGTGCCTGGATACTGTGCACTTCGGTCGCCAAGCTGCTACCTGTCTCGGTGAGTTACCTGTTTGTTCACAATGACAGCGCTGAACTCAGTAATGCACTTCACACGGTAGATGTTTGAGCCCGTGGTGATAGCCGCTGCTGTTGCCTCTCATTTAGTCCCATTTGTTTTTGTGTGGCATTGCGCTCTCTTCAACAGTGTTTTTCCTCCTCAGAATGTCACGCTTTGTGCCACCCAAAATGCTCCCCCTGCCTTCCAGCCACGTGTGGCATGTCCAGCGACTGCTCACTGCATCTGTCTGAGAGCCTGTGTCGGGACAAAGGCAGCTCCACAGGCCAACAGCTCAAAGAAGCCGGCGGACACATGCACCTAGAGGGCTGGATGAAGCAGCCCAGGTTAGCTACAAATACAGTGATGTGATTCTTTACTCAAACTCTTCTGTACCAATGTAATTTCTAGAGTGCAGATCACGAGTGGGGGCCAAGAAATCCATTGAACTGTCAAAAAACACGGACGCTATAATTGCCCACGATGGTGCAAATTTAAATAAAAACCATAGCAAGATTGAATAACTATGCTGTAGATGCTTCTATACAGAGCAGAAGGAGTCACTGAGAGGTTGGTCATATGCTCCGAAAAGTTTAAAATCTACGACAAACAGCATCTGTTCTGGAATCTTGTAGTGTCCAACACATCACTAACACATCCATCATATCCTTACACCTATTCATTTATTTGTGTCATGCAATAAAGTTTCTTTTGTGTGATCCCTCCCTGTCATGCTGTGTCACCTCCTCCCACTAATCAGGCCTGATGTTACTGAACACGAGCCCTCTCTCAAAACCAACCGTGTGGTTCTAAAATCAGTCAAAACAAAGGCAAAAGCCAACACACTTTCAGTGTCTGTGATTTGTAATAATGCAGATGCCTTGTGTTTGCAGAAACGGGAAGCGAGGCCAAGGCTGGGAGAGGAAATATGTGGTCCTGGATGGGACCAAAATTTCCGTCTATGAGATAGAACCCAGAGAAGGTTGTTTCTCTTTTTGATGTCTGACTGTGTGTTTAATACAACATCATAAGATCTACTAGAGCTGCTAAGAAGTACCACTAGATACAGAGCTGATCTTTGTGTGTTTCTCAGACTCAGTGAAGCCACTGGAGGAGTTTGACCTGTGTCTGTCAGATGGGGAGGTGGTGGTTCATGGAGCAGTAGGAGCATCTGAGCTACCAAACACTGCAAAGTCAGGTAAACAGAACGTGTGCTGCTAGTTATTTGATACAACTACTTTAGTTCCAGCGCCAGAGAGACCCTGCAAAATGTAGCATGTTCTGAACAACAATCTGAAGTCATATCTTCCTTCTCTCTGTTCCCTTTGTGTCAGATGTTCCCTACGTCCTAAAACTGGAGTCCCGTTGTCACACTCCCTGCTGGCCTGGACAGTCTATTTACTTCATGGCTCCCAGTTTCCCAGACAAGCAACGCTGGGTGGCTGTCATGGAGTCTGTGGTATCCGGGGGGCGAGCCTCACGGGAGAAGGCCGAAGCCGACGCAGTGAGTATCTCTAGAGCAGGCGAAGTGCAACTGGGGCAGCTGGCTCTCTGCATCCTCAGTGTCTGTGGTCTCAAACTCACAGTTGAACTGTTTGGGGTCTTTTCCTGAGCAGCACATTTGCCCTTTGTAGTTATTTTAAAACTCAAGATTTAGATTCAGAGTTTGATGGGTAGTTTCACTTGTATGTGTCGTTAATCGTTCCCTTCTTCTCTCTTTCTCTCCTCTCTCTTTGTCTTTCTCATTCTTGTTTTCCTGTGTGTTGCTTTGTCACCATGCCACATTGTATGTCCCGTATATGGGCATGTTTTTTTGATTTGCTCTATTCTGCCCATTCCATTGGGTTTCATTGTACACATAGGCTGCTGTGTCCAAAAGACAAATGGTTCTGTCTCCTCTGGTCCAGGTAAAGAGTTACCAAGATATAGACACAAGACTTCTTGCATATTCTTCATGAGGCACGCAGTAGTGCATGTGTCTATCATTTTGTTGGTTGGTCATCCCCCCCCTGCTCTCACCTCACCAGCTGTGACTACTCCTCACTCTCACTCTACTAATGTCCTGTACGAACTCTGTGTTGATATAATACTTTGAATGTTACTCAAGTATTCTTCCCTTTCTTTGATGTCCTATTTTATAACCACACTACACAAATCCTCACCAAGATGTTTGATCATCTTTGGGTTGATCCTCTTGAGCTGTCCTGTCCTAAGGACCAGGGATCAGACAGTGGGTTTTTACCCGCTCGTGCACTCGTCTGTGTTTTTACCCTGCTGCCCCACTGCACACTCTTTAGAGACTGGGACTCAAGTCACGTGACTCTGACACACGTCGCAAACTTAATGACACCAATATCTACAATTTTTAAAACCTAGATTTTTGTCATGCATTGTATTAAACTGACTTGAAGCTAATATTGTCTCGACTAATAAGATCTGACTTGAGTTCTTTCCCGTGTTGCTGTTGCCTCTTTTGAAAACACCGGCTAAACCAGCCTGTTGAGATTTCCATTAATGGTAATGTTTTCAATGGCGATACAGTCACAAATGATGACTTCATGGTGATGCTGCTTTTAATACTGGTAATAATGAGTCAACCAAGCCAAATTTAAACACAATGATTGTGGACTTTAAATGCGTCATCACTTAGTATTGTGTAACTTCTGTCTAAAGCCTGAAGTGTCCATACTGAAATGAACAGGAATTACTCAAACTTGAGACTGGTTTGTGCCTTGGTCCCACCTCTGACATTGTTGACCTACACACAGTCCTGCAGCCACCCGGTCCCCCTGTTCTGCTCCTCTGCTACCTCCCCAGCCTTGTGAGTTTTTGTTGAGGTTGTGATAAAGCTGACCCCTCACATTTCTCTGCTCCCACAGAAGCTGCTAGGAAACTCTCTACTAAAGCTGGAGGGAGATGATAGGCTGGATATTAACTGCACCCTCCCTCTCACTGATCAGGTAGAACATTATTTATAACATAACTGATCGGCTGTTTTTATGTTTAGACATTTAGTAATTTGGTCATTTAGAAAACACCTTTATCCACTGTGGCAGTTTCACTCCAAGTAAAGTGATCTTAATTTATGGAGGGACATGGAGCGCAGAGCAGATGCTCGGGGCTCACTGCCAAGGTTTGCCACACGTTGCCCTTGTTTGAAATCTCACCATGTTCACTGGAATAATAACGGTTCTGTTTCTGGCTGTGATTTTGTGCTGTGCTGCAGATCGTTCTGGTGGGTTCTGAAGAGGGCCTGTACGCCCTGAATGTTATCAAGAACTCCCTGACTCACATCCCTGGTTTGGGATCAGTCTTTCAGATCCACATCATCAAAGAGCAGGAGAAGCTGCTGATGATTGTTGGTGAGATTTTCAGCTTCGTCTGTTTACGGTGTAGCAACAATTGTGTCTTTACTTTAAATTCATTTCATTCAGGTGATGACTTTGTCCTGCGATAACCTGCTGCTGTTGTAGGTAATCGGCATAACTGATGAACCACAGTTACACAGTTTTGGTGAAACATGTAGATACAGTATGATACATCTTGTTACACAGGGCAGCATGATGACATAGAAGTGAATTGTCTCCACGTCCTGGATCAGCTTCTGTGTAACGTCTGTATGCGTGTGCTGCAGGGGACGAGAGAGCGCTGTGTCTGGTGGAGATCAAGAGAGTGAAGCAGTCTCTGGCCCAGTCCCACCTGCCCAACCAGTCTGATCTGGCTCCCTACATCTTTGAGACAGTAAAGGGCTGTCATCTCTTTGCTGCTGGAAGAGTAGGTCTTCTTCTCCTCTGTGAAATCTGAGGAAAAAGCAGGTTTTAGAGTGCTGGTGGGAAAACAAGTGTTTCTACGAACTGACTTTAAAAAGTGACGTGTGCGTTCTCTTTACAGATAGACAACAGTCCTTGTATATGTGCTGCAATGCCTAACAAGATAACCATTTTGCGCTACAACGACAATCTCAACAAATACTGCATTCGTAAGGTTGGTATGACCTGTTAGATATTTTAGATGATTATTAGATCATAGAATACGTTGGAAGGTAAAAAATACACAATTGAAAGTGCAGCACTACATAATAAAAAGAGACAAGTTATAAAGAAAACAATAATAATATAAACAAAATCTTAAAAGAAATTTAATTTTCAATAAAAGCTGAATTTCACCAACTGAATCCATTGAAAATATGTTTCCTTCCTAGTTAAAAAGATTTCTTTGTAGCATCTTTTACACATGCTCATATGCTAAATCTAACAGGAAATTGAAACCCTGGAGCCCTGCAGCTGCATCCATCTGACCAGCTACAGCACCATCATCGGCACCAACAAGTTCTACGAGATTGAAATGAAGCAGTTTGTGCTTGAGGGTGAGGACCCAAGTGAAGTAAACACACAGAGAAACACAGCAGCAGTTCTGCTGTTTGACTCTAATCAACCAGCAGTACAAAGAAAAGTTAGCTCCATCATGCCTGCACAGTGGGTTCTTACTTGCATGGAATTACTTTATTCCATGCAAGTAACTGGGGAGAATATTTGTGTCTTAACTGGCCCCAGGTTGAAACAGAGGATCATACATTAGGAACCAGGTAATCACGGGATAATATTCTAGTGCTGCCTGAAAGTAACGTCTTGTTTATCAATAAAACAATATTGTTCCCTCCACCTCAAGCATTAAGATTATGTTTGCTGGACCACTGTGCTCCGTGTTTAACCCAGGTCGTCTGTTTTGTCCTACCACAGAGTTCTTGGATAAGAACGATATGTCACTGGCTTCAGCAGTGTTTGCAGCCTCGTCCCACAGTTTCCCCATTGCCATCATGCAGGTGGCCAGCAGCATGCAGAAGGAGGAATACCTGCTGTGTTTTCATGGTGAGTTTAAATGAATAATGTGAGGCAAAACCCACCATTATGAACACAAAAGTATATTTTTAGTGTTAATTTGCCCCTAATTAATTTATTTTAATTTATTCTTACCCCCCGTACATTTTTGTGATTGCATTCTCTCTTGGTATGTGACAGAGTTCGGCGTGTTTGTGGACACGTACGGGCGAAGAAGTCGCTCTGAGGAAATTAAATGGAGCCGTCTGCCTCTGTCCTTTGGTGAATAAACTTTTTATATTGCTTTATGTTGCATTAATACAGCAGCCAGCATCAAATATAAAAAATATGTGATGTTCCATTCTTCTCTGGTGCAGCCTACAGAGAACCCTACCTGTTTGTCACCTACTACAACTCTCTGGACGTCATCGAGGTTCAGGGACATGCTGCTCTGGGGTGAGACGGACCAGCTGCATTGTACCAAACACTTTTAAACACAGTGATATTGCTTGTTAGCTGTATTACCCACATCGCTATCCTTGCTCCTAGTCCTACAGTGCTGGCCCACTTGGACATCCCCAGCCCTCGCTACCTGGGTCCGGCCATCTCCTCCGGGGCCATTTACCTGGCCTCGTCCTACCAGAACAAACTGCGCGTCATCTGCTGTAAGGGAAGTCTGATCCGAGAGTCTGGAGAGCTGCAGAGGACTGGCTCCAGCCGAGGGTCAGCGCCCACTGTCATCTTTGATCTCTTTAGTTTTATTTGAAGAAGAAAACAAAGTAGAGAGAAAAGGCAGAATTTAAATGACACTGTGTAGGAGATTAAAAACACTTGAACACGTACAAAACACTCAACAAAAACAAATCACCTCAAAACACATTTATTGTGCACTGTGTTTTATATATTTAAGACTGGCTGTGCTGACAGCGCCATCTGCTGTAAAACTGTGAAATCTTGATTCTCAGAGAGAGTTGGTTTTCCTGGCAGTGACACCCCTGCTCTCCGCTGTGTTTTCTACAGCAGTCCCAGCAAGCGAGGCCCGCCCACCTACACAGAGCACATCTCCAAACGCTTGTCCTCGGGCCCCGGCAGCCACGATGGCCTGCACCGGGAGCCCAGCACCCCACATCGGTACCGGGAGGGCCGCACTGAATTCAGACGAGACAAGTCTCCTGCACGACCGCTGGACAGAGAGAAGTCACCAGGCAGGGTGCTGGACAGTCGCAGAGAGAGGTCCCCTGGGAGATTTGGGGACAGTACACGACTTCATGCCGGGTCTGTCCGGACACAGCTCGCCCCTGTTAACAAGGTGCTGTAGAGACGTCCTGGTAGCTGGGTCGTTAAGATGTGTGGTGTGTCTCAATTATCAACAGTTCAAAAACTAACAAAAAGGTTCTGTAACGCACACCGAACATTACATTTACAGTATCAACCACTAGTCCCCAACGTTTGGCTTTGACTCTTAAAAGCTCAATGATGTCTATTTATGATCCATCATTGTAAAAAAAAAAAACTGCTCAGAATTCCACATGAAGAAAACGAAGTGAATGAGAAAAGAAACAAAAGAAAAGCAAACTTCAGAGTAGCAGTAATGTGATCTTTTCTTCTTTGTTGTTAACCTGATACCAGGTTGGTAACACTTCCTGTGAGGAAAATAGGAGCTAAAGACAATAAAAGAATAGCAGATAAAGGGGGGGCAGGCAGCAAAAGACAGCAATAAAATGTAATTTAAAAAATGGTTAAACTATAACAAGCTTAATGATCATAGGAAATATTGACCTGACGTCAGATATGAAGTTGTAAGAGAATATGAGAAGACAGAAAGCAAAAACAAGCTTTACTTCTGGTGACAGAGGGATTCTCGTGTTTAATGAGCACTTTGCTTCATGCATTTGACTAAATCCATCATCACTCTTCTTCCTCCTGATAAAAAGCTGCTAGAACCAGCTCTGTTTTGTAGCACAAATCTTTGGACTCTAAATTTATTCTTGCTGGTCATTTCAACGTCAAGGTAAAATAATAATGCCACTGAGAATAAATATATATAAATAACTAAAGCATGTACTAAAACATATTGAACTGATCCTACTCTTATTCCTCTGTGTCATAACTACACACTGTAGTTTTTTTGGATTCAGTCTAACGCACTGTCCTGCCGTAAACACTTATTATACCAAATGTGTGTTTATAGTGTCAACAAATAAATGATGAGGTTATTTCAACATGTGTCTCTTGTAGAAATGGTAAATTCTAAGGACTGATTCTGACACTGCTCTTGTCTTTGCAGGTGTGGGATCAGTCATCGGTGTGAATCGAGCTCTGCGCTGCTCCTGACCAGAGGCTGAAGAGAAGCCCATGAGAAAGTCCTCGATCCACTCTGAGTGCAAAGCACACACACATGCACACAAACACGCGCAAACATCGCTCAGGCTGACTGTCGGCCTCATTGCCTGTACATAGTGCGGTCTCAGTTCCTCGTTCAGCAACACGGGCGACGTCTCCTGCGACAATCCTCTTTTCTGACACGTGCTTTCATGAGTAAAAGCCCGCAGTAGATTTGGTGACAGGGAACCTACGCTGATCTACACATCAAGAGAATCTACTTTATAATATATACGCCAAGTTGTAAATATTGCTGTGTGAGTTTTTATAGATAAAGGGAATAGTCGGCTGGTAAAGCCATGTCTATTTTTTTTAAAAATGAGTTTCTAAAGATGATGCAGGGAGATTAATGATGTCGCTGGTTAATACTCTATCAACATCTCATTAGAATCTGAAATATCACTTTTGTTTTTTTCTCTGCTCAGAGAATCAAACCAACATTTAATTGCTCACATAAATCATGAAGAGAAAGTGGGAGGAGGCGACACTTTGCACATGAGATTGGATTTGAACAGGAGTTTAAAAACTCGTTCTTGTCTCTCTTTGGATCAGATGTGTGGTCCTCTTGACTAAACAGCCTTTGATATATAATTGCATATGATTGCTTTATTGACAGTTGTCGTCTGGCCATACTTTGTAAAACAACTATTAAGCAATGTTTTACTCTAAGTGTTCCTTGTGTTGTTGTTTCATTTATTTTTTATTTATGTTTTTTTAGCAAACCTAAGATAAAGAAACCTGCAGCTCTGCCTCTGGTGCGGACGTCGTGCGGCCAGGCTGCCTGTCGCTGCCTCAGCTTGCTCTTAGTCCGCCGCTGCTGCTGATTGTGGTGCACATGTCCTGTTTCTGTGCGGTGATATGAAGTCTAGTAATTGTCAGGGGTCGTCACTTTCTAGTATCGTTTCTTTAGAGCCAGTAACACCACCACCTGTCGTCACATCAGTGAGCATGAGTAACTTAAGAGCAGCACTCGTCGCTTTTCGATCTTGATTCTCTCTCTTGGCTGTTCTTTTCTGACATGTATTCACTTAAATTTGCATTCAGTAAGTAGACATTGATGTTAGACAGTAACTTCAGATTTTCTTGATTTTTAGAGATGTATATCAGTACATGCATTAAACATGATTGAAGTGTTTTGACTGATTTCTTCTTTGTGTCAGCTGCAGGTTTTCCATCATATGTCAGTGAGAACAAACGGCACAGTAGGTTTTATCTAGTTTATTTCTTCTTTAATTCTACAACAATGTAATGCTCTTTAAAGTAAATCCAACAAAACAAAATATTCAGACTGAACAAGGAGCACTTGTTGTTACAGGAAATTGCTATGTACAGCTACACACTCCTCTGACAGACATGAGAAGGTTCAAAGTGCTTATCAAACAGAAGGGAAAGAAGGAGGAAAGTCGAAACAAAAGCACGAGTGATCCCTTTGTGAGAGACCCGTAATAAAACTGCTTGGCACCAGTCTCCACCAAAAGAGACACACACGCACACACACACACAGATGCTTGATGCATTCACACACACACACACACACACACACACACACTTGCGTCAAGTGATTACTGGGCCGTAGCAGTGACGCCTCTGATAGAGCATGTCAGCGTGAGTGGAGAGAACTACAACATATGCAGACCAAGAAAACTTATTGGGGGAGAGGGGGAAAAAAAACCCAGAAAGGGATCATTCTGGCAACATGTGTGTTTCTGGAGCCCCCGTTTACCACGTTAGCCAAACCTCCCACCAACAAGAACCACCAATCCTCTTGCTTGTTACTGAAGCACTTTCAGCCTTATTTCAACAAACTCTGGTTGTGTCTACCTAACGTCATGTGCAAACAATAGCCTCTTTTTTTTTGTTTTTAGACATTTCACATTCATGGATTGTTGAAAAAAAAATGAACCTGGTGCCCAGGCATGCTTGTGACGGTGGTGAAAATGCAGATAGAGAGAGAGAATTCATGCTACCAGTCATCAGTGTGTCTGTACACTGCAAAAATTGGCTATCTAACCAAGTCTTACAATCTTATATCCAGCCAAGAAGTCTTTTTGATCTTGTTTTGAGAGTGATATACTAAGCAAGCACAGAATGTGAAATTATCTTACTGCACTGACAGATTATTTCACTTGATTATAGTGTGAATCTTCTCAAATTAAGTGAAATAATCTGCCATTGCAGTAAGATAATTACACATTCTATGCTTGCGTAGTATATCACTCTCAAAACAAGATCAAAAAGACTTCTTGGCTGGATATAAGATTGTAAGACTTGGTTAGATAGCCAGTTTTTGCAGTGTTTAAGGTTAAGCTGAATATATTTCACAGTATCAAATGTATTGTCTCTCCAGGGTGATGTGGTACGGTTATTTCATGCAGAGCAGGAGAAATTCCTCACATGTGATGATCACAGAAAAAAACAATATGTCTTTCTTCGCACTACTGGACGGCAGTCAGCTACCTCAGCAACCAGCAGCAAAGCCCTCTGGGAGATTGAGGTGAGGAAAAATATTTTAGAGTTGATTCTGATGATTGTTGTATGCGGTTATGGTAAAGTATAGCAGTTTTAGTCTTTTATATCAGCACCGATTTAATAGATTGTACACATTTGTATAAGATGCTGCTGCTGTGTGCTCTGGTATCAGGTTGTGCAGCATGATCCATGTCGAGGGGGTGCAGGCTACTGGAACAGCCTGTTCAGGTTCAAACACCTGGCCACTGGACACTATCTGGCTGCAGAGGTGAGTCCACGGCAGACACTGTGTATTATGCAGCCAACATTGAAAAAAACAAACATTAGACTAGATTTAATCAAATATCCTTTACATCAGAATATTGTTCATTACTTCATTAATTGTGATCATATTTTAAGAATCACTGTTGCTGATTGCTGATGAAGCAGAAGTGTTCTCTGCTCATTAGTACTTAGAATCTGTTTCAGTAAACTGTAAAACAACTTTTAAGACCAAAAAACTGTAATTTAGATGAAATAATGTTATTATGTATAACAGTACAGTACAATGCAGACAATATCTAGACAGTCTTTTTATTGAAGGTAGTGAAGCACTTTCTGTTTTTGCAGGTGAATCCAGAGTATGAAGAGGAGTGCTTGGAGTCTCGCTCCTCTGTAAGTAAGCAATGCTGAAATGCGTAGTGTGTATGAGATTTATATAGTACTAATGATCAAAGGTTTTAGGACACGTTTTTCCATTTTTTATTGAAATGTATGCAGTTTTTTTAAATGAAGGAATTTGTTTTCTGCAGTTTCCAAGCTACTTTTCATGGTGTGGGGAACCATAGTAGCAATGTATATGCTTTTCACTGACTGACCAGTTAACTCACTGATAAAATTCATGTAACCTTATGGCTAAAACTGCCTTCAGACAAAAACAGTCAACAGCTTTCCTTTTTGCCTTACTTAAGTTGTGACAGTGGAGGAAAATAAAGTGTTCAGCAGTAGAGGACTGAAAAGACAAATAAGAAGTTATTGTATTTCGATGACCAGCAGGTGGCAGGCTTTCACTGTCAATTTATTGTCTTTAATGGCACTTGACTTACTTTCACATTTGCTGACCAGGCAGTGAGAAGTTTACTTCTTCACTGCTGCAGAAAAAAGCAGAGATCAAAGACAAAAGAAAATGTATTGTGATGACTTTTTCATTATAACTGCAAATAGAACTCAAAGTAGGAATATACAAATCATAGTATTGAGTTTGTATTTTAATTATGTGTAGTCTAGAAGCCAGTGTAGGACTAATTTGCTGAAGTGGTTTAGTCATTTTATTATTATTATTATTATTATTATTATTGGTAGTAGTAGTATTAGTATTAATATTAGTATTATAGGCCTGTTAATAATAAAGACTTAGACCAGTGGGTCTTTGAACAGTGACTGGATTTCTTTTTCACATCCTTAAGTCAGGTCCTAGAAATCTTTGCACAGTAACTTTGTAACCTTTTCAGTGACATAACAGTCTTTGGTTGAACTTGCCACCCACACATGCCAGGAAATCTCACTTGTTGAAAGCTGAGGGTTTTTTATGCAAGTAATTTCTAATCAGGCCGTGTTTTGACTTTTTCCTGTAGCTGGACTCGGAGCAGGAAGCCTTGCGGGCCCGTTTAAGAAATGCCCAGGACAAAGTCATGTACACACTTGTTTCTGTTCCTGATGGCAATGACATCTCATCAATATTTGAGCTTGACCCCACCACCTTAAGAGGCGGAGACTCACTAGTACCCAGGTAAAGCTGGAAGCCAATAAAGTGGTTCAGGATTTCAGACCTGCTCAGCAGAGGTGGTAGTACACAAACTCAATATGCAAGTAAAAGTGAAAGTACTTGCCTAAAAAATACTTTACTAAAGTACCACTTCAGTTTGTTTACACAAGTTGTAATATTAAGTATATGCTCTAAAGTGTATTTAAAGGCCAAAAGTACAAGTACTCCTCTAAGAAAATGCATGCAATGCATTTTAAACAGTATTGAATTTAATGCTGTTAACAACATAAATATTTAAGTCTAGTCCAGACTTGTTTCACAACAAACGACAACAAACTTCTATAAAGTAAATTTCTACAAAGTAAATTTCTATTAATTTAGAAATTTCTATTTCTATTTCTATTAATTAATAGAATAAGGACAAAATATCTGTTACTGTAGAGATATGGTGTGAAACAAAAACAGCAGCTGGTAAAGATGGAGCAGATTATGACGACTTTATTTACTGGCAGGTGGTTAATACACAACAATACATTATAATTAAGTGCTTATAATTTTTTTTTACAAGAATCAGCATCTACAAAATGTTAAAAGTAACTAAAGCTGTTAAATAAATATAGTGGAGTAAAAGGTAACAAAAGTGGAGTATTTCCCTCACAAATGTGGAGTAAAAGTAACATTTACTCTAGTAAAGTTCAGTTGTTCAACTGTAACTGAATACAGCACTTGAGTAAATGTACTTAGATACCTCTCAGACCAGTGTTATTACACATGTGACTACAGACAAGGACATGGTCTGTTTCCTGGTCTGTCACTCTTTCCACTGAACAATGAGCAGAAGGGGACTTCCACTCTGTATTACAATTTCTTTATATGGTTTCAACATTATAGACCATGGAGTTTGTGTGTGAATTCTTGATGCTAAGAGAGTGTATGACTTACTGTTGGTCACATAAGTATATCCTGCTGGTTACACTGGTAGAGTTCTTTTTCATGGTGGTGACGCAGCTCTAATAAACTGCATCAAGCAGATGATGTTTCTGGCGTGACCCACATGTGTTAATGTGAGCAGATGTGTTTGAACATGTTTGTAGTGAAGATTTCTTTTGCATCTGTGACAGATATAGCCCAGACTCACAGTAGTTTCCTAAAAGTACTGTGAATGTCACTGCAATAGCTCCTGTAGGGGAAGCTGTAAAAATCCATGCAGATGTGATATGTTCATGTGAGCATGAGCGCATAGTTGGAGACTGAAGTTAAAGCTGAATTACTAATGTGCTGTTTTCCAAGAAAAGGAATAGTATAATGGTATTATTTATTTTACCATTGGGTCAAGTCAAGAAAACCCAGTGAGTCCCAGACGTTAATTCTACAAATGTGTATGTTTATGTCTCAAGTGGTGGGAAGTAACAAATTAAATTTGAATTAAGTTTTCTACTTATATATAATGCTGACATACAGTTCTCAAAAGTGGTTTACTTGTGTATTTAAACTTTTTGACACTTAGATAGAATCAATCATTATACTTTTTACTTAACTGCATTTATGTATCAGCTACTCTTACTGTTCACATTAAGATATTACATAAAAAATATACTTTCATTTTATCGTGTTAATTTATGGTTCTAAAATAATTATATAAATTTAGTTCCTCATCAACACCACAGTGGTAACATACTATTTGGGTGTGAACACATCAATAATTAAATTCATGAATATAAAATATACAATAATAAAACAGTACTAACAAGTACTTTTACATTTGATACTAATTTCTTTTTGTTCTGCTTGTGTCTAGTGACAACAGACTGGTAGCGCGAGATTTGCACATGTCTGGGATGCTTAAGATAAATGACACTTATCTGTTTGTAGTGATTGGCAGCGTTGATCTTTTTCAAATGTCAGTAAATAATTAACTATTTTAAATTGTGTTTTCAGGAACTCATACGTGCGCCTCAGACATCTGTGCACAAACACGTGGGTTCACAGCACCAATCAACCAATTGACAAGGAAGAGGAAAAACCTGTAATGCTGCGCGTGAGTGGCTGTTTATATAACATATATAACATATGTACATCACCAGTAAACTGTTACAGCTTTTATCACAACTAGTCTTTGTCTAGGTCTTTCTGGGTTTGACATTTTATGTTCGCCAAGGCGTCAGCAGAAAAAAAAATCCAAACGAGTGGTTGTCAGCTGAAATAGAAGTTATGCAGTCATTCCTTCCTTGATGTCATTAAGAAGTGAATATGATTACTGAGTGCTGAATAACCTGTTTGTGCACTTGTTGTTTACAATTGATGTATAATTTCATTTTGCATTGTGGAATACCAATTGTAAATGTTCAAAAATATCACATCTTGCTCTGACAGATGACAAAATTGTACATTTTTTTCCAATTCAAGATTGGTACATCTGCACTAAAAGAGGACAAAGAGGCTTTTGCCATTGTGCCTGTTTCCCCGGCTGAAGTGAGAGATCTTGACTTTGCTAATGATGCCAGTAAAGTGCTGGCCTCTATTGCTGGAAAGCTGGAAAAAGGCACAATCACACAGAATGAGAGAAGGTATACAATTTATTGTGGTAACAGATTGAATTGGTAACAGATGAATTTTTAACAGGTAACAAGGTAGTCATGAGTTATTTTCCTGTGTGTCTGTGTGTTGTCATGTGTATCTAGAGCGGTTACTAAGCTTCTGGAAGATTTGGTGTTTTTTGTTGTGGACATTCCCAACAATGGACAGGATGTTCTAGAGATCATGGTCAACAAACCAAACAGGGAACGACAGAAACTCATGAGAGAGCAAAATATTCTCAAACAGGTAATGTCTTTATACTGTAAATACACTTCATTAAATGTGAGCTTTGAAAATCACTGAATTCTTCTTAACCTCCTCTGCAAATCTTTGTAACTTTGGCTTATTTCATTACCTTAAATGACATGTTTGTCAGGCCCAGTATGTGTATCAGTATGTTTTTTGGGTTGTAACCTCAATATGGTTAATTTTGTCACACTACTATTCCTGTATTCAGATCTTCAAGCTGCTGCAGGCTCCCTTCACAGACAGTGGGGATGGACCCATGCTGCGACTCGAGGAGCTGGCTGACCAACGACATGCCCCCTTCAGACACATCTGCCGCCTGTGTTATCGGGTTTTACGTCACTCTCAGCAGGACTATCGCAAGAATCAGGTACAGTTTGTTTGCTCTAAAAGTCTGACATTGGTCAGAGTATTTATAAAGGTACATACCAAATTTGCTTGATTAAATCGAACAGAAAGTGAAAGAGGCCTTTCTTCTGTAGTTGCACTGATGATTATCAAAAATATCTTGAATAAGCCCATTTGTCTAGACCCTTAATGAAATTTTCTGCTGATATGAATACATAGAGCCACAGTATCACATGAGCTAATGCTATGAAAAATTCCTGCAAATGTGAAATACAACATTCTCCTTTTCTTTTAATTGTTAGAAGAATCATTTGATTAGGGTGAATAAAGAGGCAGCCTAGTACTCATTTTGTTTTTTGTACACAGATGAACAGGGACCAAACTGACCTCTATTAGTAAATAAAATAAATGAATCTTGAGTTAATAAAAGATATTGGCTTAAAGCTCTTATAGAGAAGGTGCACAAGTGGAGCATTATTAATAATAATTCAGAATTTACAATTTTACAGTGACAAAAAGTTCATACTGGTTATCTGTCTGTCCCACAGGAATATATAGCCAAACAGTTTCGCTTCATGCAGAAACAGATCGGCTATGATGTCCTGGCAGAGGACACAATCACAGCTCTGCTCCATAACAACCGCAAGCTTCTGGAGAAACATATAACTGCTGCAGAAATTGACACGTTTGTTAGCCTGGTCCGCAAGAACCGAGAGCCCAGGTCTGTATGTGTCTGTCTGTCTGTGTACCATCTTCACAATGATCTGGTTTACAGACAGATTAAAGATAAAATAGTTTCCAAGATACTTTGTTAATGATTGTTATACCCTGATTATACAGATTATAATCTGCATATTTCAAGCCCAAACCAAACCCTATGTACATGTGCTCACTGTACATGAATACACATAATAAGTTAACTTTTTGTAACACAAGAAAAGTGTACTTCACATGTTTCTTTTCATTTTAATATTAAGCATTGTAGATAATTTTGCATATCTTTTGTGTGTGTTTATGTGTGTCCAGGTTCCTGGACTACTTGTCAGACTTGTGTGTGTCAATGAATAAGTCCATCCCTGTAACACAGGAACTAATCTGCAATGCAGTTCTGGATCCAGCTAATGCAGATATTCTCATAGAAACAAAGTAAGTGCTCCCCCCTTTACCTGCTGAAATTATTAGATAATTAATTGATAAGTCAGTTAAAAGAAATGCATCTAAGACTACTTTGACAAATAAGTAAATTAATCAGCATTGAATTCCTCTGTTTATTATCTGTGTACTACTACTACAACAAATGCTTTCTCCTTTATTCCCAGAAAAGGAATAGAAAAGTTTTGTTTTGTGTCTTTGTTTTTGTCTGTTACCTACTTTTTCAACAGATTAGTGTTGTCGAGATTTGAGATTGAGGGAGCACCGCTCGGGGAGAACTCTGTGGAGTCGGAGGAGGATGAGGAGGAGGTGTGGTTGTTCTGGAAGGACAGCAATAAAGAGATCCGTAGTAAAAGCATCAGGGAGCTGGCCCAGGATGCGAAGGATGGCCAGAAGGAGGACCAGGAGGTGATCAGATACTACAGGTAATGTAGTCACTGGACTTTATTTTCCATGTGGTTGTGTGGAATAAACATCATGCATGCCCTTATTCAGACTGAAGATTGCACCAGAGCACTCAGTCAATGATGCTGATAACTGTAATTGCATTGTACTGCACATGCTACATGTATATATATATATATATATACACATCTACAGGTACCAGTTGAACCTGTTTGCCAGGATGTGTTTGGACCGCCAGTATTTGGCAATCAACAAGATCTCTGGGCAGCTGGATGTGGACCTGATCTTGCGATGCATGTCAGATGAAGACCTCCCCTATGACCTGCGAGCCTCGTTCTGTCGCATGATGCTGCACATGCATGTGGACCGTGACCCTCAGGAGCAAGTTACACCTGTGAAATATGCACGACTCTGGTCAGAGATCCCATCGCAGATTGCCATTGACGAGTGAGCAGATGGACAAATTTAGTAACTTCTTAACTGTAAAATATGTCTCTTATGAGAAGCATGTTATTTGTTGTTGGAGATTGATTTGCATTTGTGTTGTGTTACTGTAGCTATGACAATGATGGGACATCTAAAGATGAAATTAAGGAGCGATTCTCACAGACTATGGAGTTTGTTGAGAACTACCTGAGAGATGTGGTGTGTCAGAGTTTCCCTTTTGCAGATAAAGAGAAGAACAAGCTCACCTTTGAGGTCAGGCAGACACGTCTTTGATATACAGTATAACAGCCATCATATCATATAGTTATATTGCAAGATTGGCATTAGCAAACATAATTAATGCATCTATTGTCCTCATTTAGGTGGTGAATCTGGCCAGGAACCTGATTTATTTTGGTTTTTACAACTTTAGTGACCTGCTGAGACTAACAAAGATCCTGCTGGCTATTCTAGACTGTGTCCATGTGAGCACAATTTTCCCTTTCAGCAAACTGGACAAAGGAGGTGAGAGTAAAGGTATGAATCATCCTGGATGGTCTGAGGACAACCTAATATCCCAATGACCCAAAGTTTATGTGTATGTTTGTGCTTGTATGTATCTGCGTTTCCAGGCAGTAATGTGATGAAGTCCATTCATGGTGTTGGGGAGCTAATGTCCCAAGTGGTCCTGAGAGGAGGGGGTTTCCTTCCCACGACTTCGAACAACAGCTCCAATGGAGACACAGTCAAAACTCAGACCGAACCAGAGAAACAAGACATATTGGTCATGGACACCAAGCTCAAGATCATCGAGATTCTGCAGGTGAAGGCCATGTAAAATACTTAAATGCATGTACGAACATACACTGTACAAATATAGTGCTAGGGGTGTAACAGATACAGGCCTTCCATCCTCCAAAATAATGTTACTTTCTACCCTGCTCTACAGTTCATCCTGAATGTCCGCCTGGACTACAGGATCTCCTGTCTGCTGTCGATATTTAAGAGGGAGTTTGATGAAAGTAACTCCCAGAGTGAATTATCTGTAAGTGGAGCAGTGGAAGGACCAAACAACATGCCAGGTCAGACTTGCGCATGATTACAGTTTATACAAATGGTTTTGTCAGTGAAATTTACATTGTTAGTTACACATATATTTGTGATTCCAGGGGCTTTGGATTTTGAACACATAGAAGAGCAGGCAGAGGGCATATTTGGTGGAAGGTATTCACAGTCTGATGCAGAAACATTCACAAAATACACAAAAGATGATGCTTTCTCATCTGAGTGTGTGTTCTGTGTGTGTCTAGTGAAGAGAACACCCCACTGGACCTAGACGATCATGGTGGCCGTACCTTTTTGAGGGTCCTGCTCCACCTAACCATGCATGACTATCCTCCTCTGGTATCCAGAGCTCTGCATCTGCTTTTTAGGCATTTCAGCCAAAGGCAGGAGGTTCTGCAGGCTTTTAAGCAGGTATCCTGCCAATTAATCAATTTCTACCTGTCAAAAACAAAAGCAAGAATACAATTTGCATTAGAATAGATGCATGCTTTTGCATGGCTTGCAAAATTAGTTCATCAACCATTTATTCTTCTCTCAACTAGATGAGAAGTATTTAAATGTTAACAATTATATCAGTAAGAAGAGATTAATGTGCTGTTCTGAACAGCTGGGATACATACTGTACGTGTCATACATACACAAATGCGTTCACAGTGGCTTTCCATTCCAGTCTGCCTGCTACATTCTCTATAATGCAGCATATACATGTTAATAGGTTCAGTTGTTGGTCACCAGCCAAGATGTGGAAAATTACAAGCAAATAAAGTCAGACCTGGACCAGCTGCGCTCTATCGTAGAGAAGTCTGAGCTCTGGGTTTACAAGAGGCAGGGGCCAGATGAAGGGATGGATGCAGGAGAGGTGCTGTCCACAGATCCAGAACGTAACAAGGTGCAGTAAATGATACATCAAAAGACCCAAATCACACTGAAGTATCTTATCTACAATAAGTTTTTTTCTGTTAAATTGTATTAAATCTTCTGTAGGGGGACTCAGGGGACACAGACAAACCAAAGAGAGCAGAAAGTACAAGCAGTTACAACTACAGAGTCATGAAAGAGGTAACTATCATAATTCTAGTTAAGCTGGAGGTTGACAAGCTCAGATCTGCATGGATTGCAAATGTAAGTGAAATCTTTGCAATTACCTGCATATAGTTGTCTGCATTTATTGGTCATGATCTTCACCAAAGTCACAAATCTAAACAAACACGATATTTCTAAGCTGGTAAAACACACAAACAGTCTTTTATGTCTTTGTTGAACACGCCCATTAAATATATGAAACTGAAAAAGTAAGTGAGGCTGTAGGCTTCCTGTTCACTAAACGTCAAGGTGTTTTTGAGAAACAAACTTACTTCTTCCACCATTACTCTGTATGTGTAATGGATGTGTTCAGTAAATACATGAAAGATGCTTTATCAGCTTAGAAATATTGTGTTGTGAAAAACAGGAAATTGCACTTACTTTTTCTTGCTGCTGTATATTGTACGGTCCTAAAGTTGAGACTTTTTAAAATCATATTGCCTTGTTTCTTTCTCTCTCTCTTTTATTTATCAGATCCTGCTACGTCTCAGCAGGCTATGTGTCCAAGAAGGTCTGTCAGGTAGGAAGAGCAAGAAGCAGCAGCAGAGACTTTTGAGGAACATGGGCGCTCATGCTGTGGTCCTTGAGCTCCTCCAGATCCCCTATGAGAAGGTATCAGTGGGTCTGTGGCTCAGTTGAAATACTTTTCTGTAAAATATGCTTTTGTGTGAACAAGTGGACAAACTGTCAGATTTTAACCTTCAGGGAGAAGATTTGCGTATGCAAGACATCATGAAGCTAGCCCACCAGTTCCTGCAGAACTTCTGTGCAGGAAACCAGCAGAACCAAGCCTTGCTTCACAAGCACATTAATCTTTTCCTCAACCCAGGGGTGAGCAATCCCACTAGACACTGCTGCAAAGTCAGTAATTTTGATTAGAATTTTAATTATTGCCATTTTTTTGTTTTCTTTCTGTGCTTCAGATTTTAGAAGCCATAACCATGCAGCACATCTTCATGAACAACTTCCAGCTCTGCAGTGAGATCAATGAGCGTGTGGTTCAACACTTTGTCCACTGCATTGAAACACATGGCCGTAATGTTCAGTACCTTAAGTTTCTGCAGACTATTGTCAAAGCAGAGAATAAGTTCATCAAAAAGTGTCAGGATATTGTCATGGCAGAGGTAGTGTCTTGTTTCAACATTGTTATTCTCAAATTTTTGTGTTTTATCTACACTGTAGTTTGATTGTGTCCTGATGCAACCATGTATATTTGTCTCTTCCTACAGCTCGTGAACGCTGGTGAAGATGTTTTGGTCTTCTATAATGACCGTGCCTCGTTCCAGACACTGGTCCAGATGATGCGATCAGAACGGGACCGCATGGATGAAAACAGTCCTCTAATGTACCACATACACCTGGTGGAGCTGTTGGCTGTTTGCACCGAGGGCAAGAACGTCTACACAGAGATCAAGTGTAACTCCCTGTTGCCACTGGATGACATAGTGCGAGTGGTGACCCATGAAGACTGCATCCCTGAGGTAAGAAAGGAGTCAGACACATGCTGAGGGTTGGGCTATGAACTATGAGAAAACTTTAAGTCACTTGTAAAGGAAACTTTATTTCTATTTAGACACAGAGGCTTACAAAAATGATTCTCACTGAATCTCATTTCCATATTTTAATTATTAACTGAACACATTTAATTCTCAGTACCATCATGAATCATCCACTTTTTATCATGAACAGTTTAGTTAATTTTATACAATCATGAACAGAATTGGACGTTTAGCATAACATTTTGTTCTGTTTGTCTTTGTGCCTTGATGTTACATGATGGTATTTATAAAGCACTATCTGTCCTGTTGTTTTGTGATGATTTGTTTAATTGTTTAAATGTTTAAACCACGAGGCTGCAAATGAACTTTCTGCTAGATGCTCCATATGCGCTGCTGCTATTGTGTGGCAAGTTCACCTTTATAGTCCCTGATGAAAAAACAACAAAGAAATGAATACAATCTTTTAGGAGTTTTGTGCAGGAGTTTTTGATGATTTTTTCATTCTTTACAGATTCTACCATTAATATTACTTTCTTGTATTTGACTCAACCTTAATCACAAATTTCTAGGTGAAGATTGCTTATATCAACTTCCTGAACCACTGCTATGTGGACACTGAGGTGGAAATGAAGGAGATCTACACTTCCAACCACATGTGGAAACTCTTTGAGAACTTCCTGGTTGACATTTGCAGAGTAAGCAACACCACTGGGCAGCTTTATGGAAACAATAACAATACTAAATTACCACAATGAGCCATTGTGTTATGTTCTGGGGTTTCCAGGTGTGCAATAATACAAGTGACCGCAAGCATGCTGACACCATTCTGGAGCGCTACGTGACGGAGACAGTCATGAGCATTGTCACAACATTCTTTAGTTCCCCTTTTTCAGACCAGAGCACCAGCCTGCAGGTATGTAACTGCAATCAAGGCATCAACTGCTATATGACGCACTGTGTAGGGAAGTTGCAAGCATATATAGTAGCTTTAAGTGTGTTCACTTAATGTGAATACCAACCCAGTTTCAAACTTCTTTCTTACTTATATATTTTTACTTACATATTTTCACTTGATGTCTGCTCCTATAAACTCTCTTCACAGAGTATGTCTAAAATGTCCAGAGCACTCTCTTCTTAAACGGTGATCTTTTCAGAATATGCCCTTAACTCATCATATCCCTACCATTAAACTATCAAATTATACTCTAAATGCCTTTTCTACAAAAGAGACATATCATGAGACAGATGGTAGATGCTTGAGCATCAGGGGTTCATCTCTAGCATCTCCATGTACAGTACCAGCTATTAATGTATAATATGTGTCATGCTTTAGGTTGCCATCAAAAAAATGTAAGTACAGATAGAATTAGTATTAGCTGTCCTGTGTAATTTTAACCTAATAGTGTGGCCCCCTTGAAAAACTCCTCAAACAACAGCCTGACTTTTAGTTTAAAACCAAATCATCCACTGTAGTGTTTTTCATATTACATGCTTCCTTAAGTGGCGAAATCAGTGCTTCCATGGAGTTTCTTAGAATTTTTTATTCTGATTAACCATTTATTTGAGTGGTTAAGGAGAATGAATGATTCCCTTATTATTCTATATGTATGTATTAATCAGAGTTTTGTTATTCATGGTGCGGTAGTGAATCACACAGTAGTCCAGTTAGTTGTAATTCTGATTGTTTTTATCCCTTTTAACATACACACAAGAATCTACTTTTTGTTATATAAGCAAACTTTCAAAGATGCATAGAAATAAGAAGTATTTTATTCACTGAATATATATTTTAAATGAAGTATTAATAACTTGGTAACCTGTTATTTATTCACAATGTTTTGCAAAGTAAAGGTTTCCATTATGTTGTAAAGCATTTTTCATGTCTCCAGGAACAATGATAGTTGTCCCTGAAAAGTACAGTAACATTTTTAGGAGCATGTGCATCATGCTGCTTGATTATTTTACGTGTACGTTTTCATTTCTTGACTTATATCTTCTGCTGCAGGCCTCTCTGTTGGGGAAAATATTTCAGGTATTTGTTGCAGTTTAGTTCAGCCGGGAAGACAGAATTGAATGTTGCAGATTAGGTTTAAAAAAAATATTTACCTTGTTTCTTACTGTATTTACAATACGTGTGAGCACACTGCTGATCAAGCACCATTGAACTGATTTTCAGTGGGTTAGATTTGGGCACCTGGAAAAGTAACACACCACCACTGAGTCAGCATGTTGTTCTCACCTCAGGTGCTGTCACCTGTATCACACACACAGGTGGTGCTGTATGCAGATGTATGGAGGAGTTACTTCCAATTAGATAAATATAATACTCAAGAGCCCTTTATCTTGCATTTTCTTGTCTTCCTTTCAGACCAGGCAGCCAGTCTTTGTGCAGCTGTTGCAGGCAGTGTTCAGGGTCTACCACTGTAACTGGCTGATCCCAGTCCAGAAGGGATCTGTTGAGAACTGTATCAAGGTGCTCTCCGATGTTGGTAAGAGAAAAGATTCTTCTCACAGTAGGTTTAACAGCTGTATTTTAACTTATGGTTCTCTGGGGCTGATTTCTCGTCCTTTGCTTGTGTGTGTACCTTGCAGCCAAAGGCAGAGCAATAGCCATCCCTGTGGACCTGGACAACCAGGTGAACAACCTGTTTGTGAAATCCAACAACATTGTCCAGAAGACAGCCATGAGCTGGAGACTTTCTGTTCGCAATGCTGCCCGCAGAGACTCTGTGGTGACCGCATCACGGGACTACAGGAACATAATAGAGAGGCTGCAGGTACGATGTGTATGTGTGTGTTTGTGCTTCTTTTAAGTTTATTCATTTATACAAAAGGTATGGCTGTTTTTTTGTCTGCGCTGTAGGACATTGTGTCAGCACTTGAGGACCGTCTGTGTCCATTGGTTCAGGCTGAGTTGTCAGTTCTGGTGGATGTGCTGCATCGACCTGAGCTGCTCTTCCCTGAAAACACAGACTCACGCAAAAAGTGTGAGAGTGGAGGTTTTATATGCAAGTAAGCAATACAAATATATATTTGTTATATTTGAAAAATAAGTATGTGTTCTTACAAATGAGACTTATAAACTAATGCACTTGTGCAGGCTGATCAAACACACTAAGCAGCTGCTGGAGGAAAATGAGGAGAGATTGTGTATCAAAGTTCTGCAAACACTGCGAGAGATGATGACAAAAGACCGGGGGTATGGAGAGAAGGTAGGAGAAGCTGCTAAGCACAGGTGTCATGGATTTTGATAGTAGGATGATATAATCGACTGTCAGAAACATGACATATTCTGTATTTTATATATGCATATAAATACTACTACTAAAAATTTGCAGAAAATATATAGAAAAATTGTCATTGTATTTTTTTATGTATTGTGCATATATGTGGGAGAAAGTATTTAAATATTTATAAATAATAAGTATTTATAAATAAAAGAGCCTCAGTTTTATTTATCCTTTAATTTTTTTTAAATAGCATATTTTGAAGAAATTTTTCATGTTTAAGATTTTAGATTTTCCACCTTGTTGAGGCCAATCTTTAATACTGCAAAGTTGCAACCTTACATAAAACAACAATATCGTGTGTATATATATATATATAATGTATGTACAGTATGTTCAGTTTGAGATTTAACATACATACTGCACCACACACAAACACACACACACTGACTTGTCCCTTCAGTCACATTCACCTTCGCAGTCAATAAAACAGGACTGGCCACTTCTCAGAAATGCTTTCAGCCACAGTCACTGCACTAATTTTGCTCGCTTTGGGTAGTGTCCATTCATAACTGCTATTTCTTTTAACCTGCTGAGGTTGAAAAGTATTTCCACAGACTTAACTCCCTTAACTAACATGTCACGCTGTATCATTGAACCCTGCTTTAACTGCCAGTTTCCTGTGTTGTAATTTAACCTCTTAAACCCTCTGTTCTTTTTCAGCTCAGGGCCTTTGATGATGAGATGGATATGCCTAAGGTTGTTTTTCTTTTTCTACTGTTCACCCCCTAGTTCCTCTCAGCTCCTGTCTGTGATGTCTGTGTAACGCTAGTAGTCGTTGTTTAACTGTACTGTAGCAGCAGCTGTGGTTGTCTGTTGTAGGCAGCGGGGGCTCTAGGCACAGCTGGTAACAAACAGCAGTAGGTTAATTCTGTCTTACACACCAGCTGCCGTCATAAAATGATTTATAGATCAATTGCAATCAATGAGAAAATGGCAGAGAGAGGTAGGGAGATGTGTGCCTTGGTTGACTGCATGTTGCTCAACATGTTATTCCAAGTTCCAAGGTGAGTCACTTGCTGACTGGGACAGTTGCCAGTGCTGTGTTTGTGTCTGCTCTCTGTCCTCTCAGTGGACATTTACAGTGCATTCCCTACGGTTCACCATATCAAAAAGTGTTTTGGGACGTATATTAACGTTAATTTTACGTTAATAGTTAAAGACTAAGTCGCATTTTATACACTAATACACTTGAAAACATATAACAAATGTGGGAAGATAGGTCAGGTTCATAAAAAATCACAGTAAACAGACAGTAAAGGAAAACAACCAATAAAATGAACAGAGAGTTGCAGTAATGAACTGACAAAAAAGAAACTGACTTGGGTGCAAGAGGATAAAAGTGCACACAATGCAATAAACAAGTGAAACACATCACAAATTAATATTATAGAATATCATATCATAGAAGGCTCTCTCTATTCTGTATCTGCATGTTTTATAAAGAGGAAGGTCAAGATAGTGGCAAATAAAGCCATAAAGCCATCTTCCTATTTTTTATTTCACTTCATGTTTATTGGCGGTGTTGACATGAATGTTCAGCACTTCTGTAGGGTGTTTCCCCTGTATCTCCTTCAGGCACCAATAGGTGTCACTGTGACTGTGTGCATGCCATGTGTTTGTGTGTGTGTGTGTGTGTGTATGTGTATTAATGAGTTTGTGGGGCTGTGGCAGTCATTGAGGCTGTGTCCTAGTTTTCTTTGCCTGCAAACTGCACGATTCCTGGGCCTCTGCCAACACTGGGCTGAGGTTACATAAGAACCAGGCTTTTTTTTTCCTGGAACTCAGCCCCTCTGCTGATGTGTGACCTTCAGCGGTAATTGCCAACCCCTAGTGCTGTTGTGTGTGTTGTGTGTGCGTGCACACCTGTTTGTAGAAGTGCAAGTTGGGAGCATGGCGGTGAGGGCGGTGAGGGTGGTGGTGGTGGGGGGGTGGGGGGGGTGGTGGGGGGGGTGAATGGCTGTTTACATGAGCGTGTGAGAAAGAGATGATCCCTACACACACCTGTTAAGTGTTGTATCTGTCTGTCTATATGAGAAAAGCAGCTCTGTTGTGAGTGTGGCACTCTAGTCGAAACGTGTTCCTCTCCCCCAATTTGCCAATCTTTATTTTTATCATCTCTTTATCCCTATTGTTCCCATTAAATCATTGTGACACAATTCCTTAGTTATTCCAAATGCTCCCCACTTCCACTCACACCCTTTCTCACATCGATGCAAACACACACCCACTCTGTGTAAACTTAATGAAGGTGGCTGCGAGTGTTTACGTAGGTGTGATATGAAAGTGCCTAGTTTGCTCTTGTCTCCTCTGATGCCCTTTGAGTAAAGCAGAATAGTAAGTTCTATAGTTGAAAAGAAACAAGGTGAATATGTGAGCTTGTTTAACAGGAAACATAACTTGTACAGGTCACATGATGCACTGCAGATTTATACTGCAGTATTCTACGCGATACATATTTATCGAGGTATTTCTTGAAATAGAGATAACAAGAGATATATTCTCCCTAGTGTGTGCATACTACCCTCTTGCTAAATGTCAGGGAAGTGATAATCAGCTAAATTCATTGCTCTTTGGTTGCCAGAGTTATGTAAGAGCCAGAAGTCATGAGTATACACAGTGTTGTGGCTCCACTCTTTACCTGGCATGTGTGTGTAGTCTAGTCAAAGCAGTTATGCAAGCTCGCCATGTTGGACGAAAGTCATGCTTCCTCCCTTTTACCTCCCTGTTTTTTCAGCTGGCAAGCTCATCAGTGGATGGATTTGTCAGCTTGTAGATTTTAAGATAGCATGTGGCTTCATTTTTTTGTTTTTGTTACTCAACACATTATCTCCCACACTCAGTGGTGTGTTACCCATTCTGGTCAAGACAGAAATTCATCTTACATTTCTGGTGTAGAAGTAGGTCAGCTGCAAAAAAAAAAAAGAGTGCACAGTCTCTTAATTTAATCTGCTTTTCTGTCTGCATGTAACAAGCAGCCGAGTAGTAAATCCCAGTGTTCATGTCACATTGGCCTTTTGTTTAAATATTACTCAGTCTGCAACGACACAAACGTGTATTTATGCACTTTCAGAAAAAAACACCTAAACATAAGGCATAATTCTCTTTATGTATGTGTGAGTGTGTGAACACATGTATTTCCTCTGTTTTTGAACTAAGAGGTGTGAGACTGAACAGGGGTTTGCCCCGGGGAGTTTCCAGTTTGTTGGAATGCACTGTAGTCAGGGCAGATGTGGCAGCTGTGAAGGGTTACTCTGTGGTGTCTGTGGTCAGACTGGGGGCAATTAGCTGCACATTTCTACTCCGATCAGCATCTTGTTTTGTGGTTTAATGTGGTCACAGTGAGGTAATGTCCAAAGACTTGTGGAAGATGATGCTCCTCCAGTATGTGAGTACTGAGTGTGTAGCCCCTGACCTGCTTCTGAACTCTGCACCACTTTAAATATTAGAAACCATACGGAATAATGTATGAATAACTGTATAAAACAACCCTGCGAAGCTTATAGCACAAGATCCAAATTAATAATGCAGCTTTAAATGACATGCACTGAGATGTTATCATTTTCAATTTAAAATTCTTTATCTGTGTAGACTCTGTGTTTTCCCTTTCTTCTTTCACACTTTGTCTCTGTCTGTCACTTTCTCTTTTCTGTCTCATTCTGCTTTTGCCTCCAACCACCCACATAGTAAACTCAGCCTCTTACCTTTAACCCTGTTTATCACTGGCCTTTACTGAAAACTGGGGATTTCAAATTTCTCAGATTAATCATTTGATTAATTGATGATTTATTGTCGAAGTAAAAGTTCAAGTAATGGGTCTAAAAACATGTATTGTCACAATATGGAAATCAAACAGTCCTGTCTATATGCTACTGATCTAATACCAGGAAGGTGCAGGGTGTAGTTTTGCTTGTACTGGTGTTTAAAACATGCATATAAGGTATGAACAGTTTCAGTTTCGCTGTGGTTAATATATTGTTTCAGTCAATTTAGTTCTTATTTCAGATCTCTTCTCAGCCACCTGCAAGTTGTCAAGTGTCTCATGCATATCTAGTCTGAGTACAAATTGAAGAATTGAACTAGATCACTGATTGGAGAAACAAAATTAACTTGGGTGAATTATGATGATGATTATCAAAAGAAGGTGAATTATATGCAGAATTGCCTTCCTAGTCACCAGTTCTTAACACAGTTGAGTTCCTGTTGAAGGCTGTGAACCCTTTATCATTAACATTAAAACACCAAATGAGGAGAGATTGATATTGATCCTTCCAGTAGAGCTTTAGAGATTTATGGTTTTGGACTGTATTACAGTATATTCATCTTTTTGTGGGGCGTCTATCTTATATTGCCAAACCAAATGTTTAGATGTTATCAACTTTTGTGTAAAACCTCGGATATGTAACTTGAGTTTGATTGATGTGGCTCATGTTCACACCTCCTAAAAGTCCTACCAGAGTCATACTGTACATCACTCCTTTGACTTTGACTGACAGAGACTAGTCCAACTGTCAGTGGCAGGTGTGGGTCAGGAGGTAGAGTGGATTTTCCACTGTTTCGCTTGCTCTCTCCCTGTCTTGTCCTCTGTGATTTTGGTGACAGATGGTCACTGTAAGCAGCTCCGTGTCATTGGTACACTGGCCTGGTTTCTTTTGAAGTGATTATGTAATTCTAACCCATTGCCCCTTGCCTCTCCTCTCCTCACGCCTGCCCCTCCTAGTGTGTGGTTTTATGTAACAGTTTATGTGGAGCATTGCCTTTTACCAGTTTCTTTATACTTTACATACATGTGCTGAATTTTAATACAGCAAAATGTTTTGTGATAACTATCTACAGTTACCAGGGGACAGATCCCATTTGTCTACATTTGGTTATTGTGTATTTTATCTTGCTCAGAGCTCAAGGTGAGAACTATTAATCTTGTGATTAACTATTGAATTATTAATAATTTTAATTTTAAATGACAGTTCCAGTGTGATTTCAGTTTTTGTTTTTTCTTTAAATGTTTAAAGACATAATTAGTCATTTTGGGAAATATGTCTTTCTTGTCTTCATGGACAAGTCATTGCACCTGCCCCACAAATGCCTACATAAAACCACAAATTTTTAATGGTTTTTAATGTTATGTTTATTATTGTTATTTTACTGTTAGGTTATTTTACCATATGGACAGACTTGCTGGTTCCCCATTTAAAAATACAGCAACTGACTTATAGCTCTGGCTATATATTTAGACATGAGAGGTGTATCAGTCTTCTTGGTAAGGAAGAAAGAATCCTATTTCTCCAAATGTTTACTGTTCTTACTCCTAAGAAAAAATAAACAACCTAGTGAGAAGAATAGCCAAAGCAGTGATAGTAATATAAAGGTAACGAAAACACCAATCACACTGGACATGTTGTTTAATATTTTATTAATTAATAAAAGTCAACATTGTACACATCTCCTGTCTCAGCTCTCTGAACCCTCTGCAAACCTTATGAACTCTAACAAACCCTAATGTTTTCCTGGTTTCTAATATGGCACTAAATGCATGGCAACTCACCCCAATCAGACCTTTGCATGGTCAGTTAAAATTCTTGAATAGCTACATTAATGTGGTAACTGCCTTTTCTGTGCTGCATGAATACTAACCCCATGTTTCTATCTGTTGGACTACTGTGCTCTCAATCCTAACTGCACCTAGAGGCTGGATCAGAACCAGCCTGAGAAGCTGTTGGAGGATCAGAGGAGGGTAGGTACTTTTAACAGCATGTGAGCTTACTGTAATCAAAACATCCAACACTACAGAGAGGCGTGGTGAGGTAACAAGTTTTATATTTATGGGAGCGATGCTTTTGAATTGGAATTTTCATTTTTATTTTATTTTCCCTGCTTTTTGTGTTTTCACTCTCCTTTACTGCTTAAAATAACATCTAACTACTTGGTCACAGCAAAGTGACTGACTGACAGCTAACTGAAGGAAGTTATATATTATTATATATAGTCTATATTTTAGTAATTTCACATAGTGTTTCTCTCTGTCTTATTTCGCTAATGGTACTTATGGCAATGTAGTGAGTTTACAAATCCTCAGGTGTTCCTGTTAAAGAGGCCAGAGTAACAATATCGATTAGAGTGTCCAATAGAAGAACATTATTGCGCTCAGGTGTTTACTGTAGGTATTGACTGAATGTCCTGAACAAGAAGTCAGCATTAGTGCCTCAATCTATTTTAGAAGGCTAGCAAATTTCACAAAATCCACAATGTATTGTCTTTGCTCTGGATTAATTCCAAGTACCGGCATCATGCTGTCATAGTTTCTGTACTATGTATCTATGGCACTGACTGTATAGACTGTTTAGATGATGTTCAGACAGGATCACGATTCAAGACTTCAGAGAAAAGGCAGTATTCTCCAATGAGACTAGGGAATCTTTTTCTTACTACAACTGATTGCACTATGCTGTTACATAGAAAACAAAAAGTTAAGGAACCTTCTGCAGAACAAAGATGGATAGTGTTCACACCTCCTACATAAACTAATTCTGACCTTCAGAGCAAAGCTATGTCAGCACAGCTTACATAATGCCACTGTTGTCTGTCAAGGACCTTGCACCAACAAGGATTTGCATTTTATAACTCACAAACGCAAAAAAAAACAAAAAAACCTCCTCTTTCATTTCCTTCACTTTATCCCATGGGAGGTCTGTCAGGTAACTATGGACTGTGGTTGCCATAACAACAGCAAAGTCGTGCTGCAGACTGCTCAACACTAGATGAGTCACAGTGTGGGAGGGCTGGGCCCAGGTCTGTCTAAGTGAAAACCGGGACCCCACATTGTCACTATACAGGGTCACTGCTGCTGCTGATAACCATAACAGTGTTGGTTGCGTGGGTGGTAAATTACATAAACTGAGGTTTATGTCTGCAAGTTTTTCATGAATAGAAATTTAGGAATTTGTTAAGTTGAATATTTAAAATGAAAAGTTGATATGTAGTACGTAACAATTGGTTTCAAAACCAACAAATGGTTTTGTTTAAACCAGTGGGCTAAAAATGCAGAATGTATGTCTGATGATGCACATTTTCCCTGTTATACAAGAAGTCTCCCCATTGCTGACATCACATCATTACATCCTACCCTTTCTTTTCTTCTCATAGGGAGAGGCACTGAGACAGATCCTGGTGAACCGTTACTATGGCAACTTCCATCGGAGTGGTGGGCGCAGGGACAGCCTGACGTCATTTGCCAACGGCCCCATCGGTCCGGTAGGATCTGGCAAAAACCAATCAGGTGGGACAGTGTGACTGGTGTTGCACACCTCTAACCTTGAACACAGAAGTTAGTTGTTGTTCTTCTACTTTCGGCTGCTCCCTTTAGCGGTCGCCACAGCAGATCATCTGCCTCCATCTCACCCTACCCTTAGCATCTTTCTCTGTCACAACAATCGTCTGCATGTCTCCCTTTAGTACATCCATAAACCTCCTCTGAGGTCTTCCTCTTTTCCTCCTGCCTGGCAGCTCCATACTCAACATCCTTTGTCCGATATATTCACTATCCCTCCTCTGCACATGTCCAAACCATCTCAACCTTGCCTCTCTAACTTTGTCTCCAAACTGCTCAACATGAGCTGTCCCTCTGATGTACTAATTTCTAATTCTGTCCTTCCTGGTCACTCCCAATGAAAATCTTAACATCTTCAGCTCTGCCACCTCCAGTTGTTAATTAATTAATATTTTTAGCAGGACATGTAGTTTAGTACACACAAGGCAGTGAAAACACTAATTTAAACATCTTTAACTGGGCTGATGAAGCTGTGAAGCATTAACCAAAATCTTCTGCCAAAGAGAAGCATGACTTTGCTGCTGACTACAACTACTACCAGGGGGCAAAGTCTAGATAAACCTTTTTCCTTTGGCTAGCCAAAACTTTTTTTGCCCCTGAAGTCATAGTAAGGCAAGGTCCTCTCAATAGTGTTATATAAGGATGGATTCTGTCTGGCCCTGAGTTGGTTATCAGCTCTTGAGTAGTGCTGTGCACTTCCCTTTGAGCATGCAGAGTACAGCACTCTTATCAGTAGTAGATAACATGACAATTGTATTACTGCCTCCAAAATACGTAAGCAAGGCATCTCTGTGCATTCTGTTTGTCTCATTCTGTATGAGCGATCTGCTGATACATACATTTTCACAGTGAAACATGGGTGTAATATTTGCATATTATGTACACTATACAGTTGTGGTGAATGGTCTTGATATAGACATCTCTGGACAAAAAATATATTATCTGAAGTGAAAAACGGAGAGAAAGTCACCTCTCTCCCATGTGCACCAAGATGTTGGCAAATTTCCAGACCACAGGAGGCGTACCCCTCCCCTGTGTGATCCACTTTTTGCTGTTGCTAGGTGACTGATACTTCCTGTGAAGACAGCCTGTGCACCTGTTGCAGAAACAAGAGCTGGGCTGACAATTTCATATGTAGCCTGATGTTAGCGCATTAGGGAGGGGAGATTTGCAGTCAAAGTCATGTACAGTGAATTGTACAACTGTACAGTTAAACTGGATAGTACAGGATTAGTTATAGCCATTTAATTTTATGTTTCTGTGTGCAATAATGTATGGGATACCAATATCAATCTTGCAGCTTTAAGCGTTGTATTAAATATGAAAATGGATGAGCAACAACTGTAAACTGTGGGTAAAAATTTTAAAAAGTATGTATTGGCCTGTTGCCTTGTCTCTGTCTTGCAGCATTAGGGGGACCTGGGGGCCTGAGTCGTGGTGAAATGAGCCTGGCAGAAGTACAGTGTCACCTGGACAAAGAGGGAGCCTCTGACCTTGTTATTGACCTCATCATGAACACCACTAGTGACCGAGTTTTCCAAGAAAGCATCCTCCTGGCTATTGCACTGCTGGAAGGTGGAAACACCATCATCCAGGTCAGTTAGTTCAAAGTCTGAGAGAAACTAAAGGGAAAATTTTGAATCTATTCAAAATGCACCTATTCAACTACTCCATCTACTGTAACTAGTCCACAGTGTTTTATTTTCATGGCCTGTAATCTATGCAGAGGCTCAGATTATTCCACAGTAAATCTAGATGATCTTCTACAATATGATCATTGAAGAGAACACACTGTGCCATGAATAGAAGTTTTCATTACTAGAGGATCTACTGTATGTGGGTCAGTGTGCCACCATAGCTGCATATGTATATTACCAAAGCAGCTCTGCTTCCACTCATAGTAGGCACTATATCATTTGGCCAAAAGGCCAGACTAGCTGGTAATGATGTCATTAATAAGTAGATTAATATATTATTAAATACTTGTATTGTTTTTTTTTTACTGTTTTACTGTAGGTTTGCATTAGTTGACCATTTTTCACTGTTTGCTTTAACCTGAGCTAACTAACCTTTCTCTCTCTAGCTGTCTCTGTGCTTGTCATTTTCATGTCTCTGTCTGTTGCCCTGTCTGTCGATCTCTCTGTCTCTCCATCTGTCTGTCCATCTGTGTGTTGTTGTGTAAGCACGGGGCTTGCATAATCAGATTACAGAGAGGAAGCCACTGTGGTGGAGATAATGCTTTGGCTTCCCATGGCTTCTGCAGAGCTATGTCACGTGATCAGTATGTGTTACATAAGGCCTGTGTGAATGAACAATGAGGAATGTCTCAAGCTTCAAAACATTCCAGCCTCCCGCTCCCTCACGCTCTCTTGCTGGCCCAAACTGGGTCATGCTGGGCCTCCGGAACTGGGGCAGTGGGGAGAGAGGGTGGAGGGATAGGGGAACACAGAGGGGTTTGAGGAGAAACTGGAGCTGAGCACCTGGTAGATCTTGGATATATGGTTCTCACGTAACACAGTTAACTATTTACTCATGACCTACAAAGCATGCAGAAATAAACCCCACAGAATTACTCAAGATGGCACGCACAATTCCTCCTTACAGACACACACACACACTCATGCTTTCTGGAATCATTCAAGGCTAATGCATATGGTATATGTCTTTGAACTCAGTGTTATAGATATTTTACAGTCTGTGTATTTTAGTGTCTTTAGTGCCATTAGCCCTCATTGCTCATCTTTATTTCTGTCACATTCAAGCTTTTCTTTAGAGAGCTTAGGCAGCTGTAAATTGTCTCACTCGTGAGCCATCTGGCATGTAACTATGTGGCGTGCTGTTCTGATTCCCTCCGAAGCACTTGCATTACAGGTGCATTTAACCGGTATTGTAAAAAATAAAACGACACCGGTAGACACACTTAACATTCAAGTGGCAAAATGATGAAGATGCTATGAATGATTGTAGTAAAGAAGGAAGAGGAAAAGAAAACAAGAATAAGGGCAGAGCAGAGCAGCAGTTACATTTGGTTTCCATGTGGTGCTGCCTGACATGAGAGGGAGGGTGAGAGGGAAAAGGGGTATAAGTATAAATAGCTGTTACATAACATCCCTCTGTTGATGCCAAGTGGCGGAACGGAAGGAGAGAAGGGAAAGCGCTATGACCTTGTTTTTCAGTGTTGTCCGCCCCCACCTCGCCCCGTTCCTCTCTGTCTCATTCCACTCAGGGTTTGTTTCCATGGATACAGACAGGCTCTGTGTTTACCCAACACTACAGTAGGGCCCTGAGATGCTCGTCCCTCTCCTCTTTTTCTCCTTTATCCTCCACTGTTGCTGTCACTCCGTTCTCTCCTTGACCACCATGTGTTACTTCATTCTCTACGTCATCCTTCCCCATCATGCCACTCTCGTCCTTGCTTTTCAAGTGTTATCAAAACACAGATGCCGTCTTGATACAGCAGCACAGATTTTGTCACAAAGTGTGTAAGGAGCAGCATCGAAACACTACAGAGGCTGCTACGTGGTTAGATATGAAAGTTTATGCTTTCGTTTGTGATTCATTGTCAGTAAGATGCAACCTCACATACATTTCTAAAGAAACCATAAAATGAATGTCCGCTGTTGTGTTTTCCTTTACTGTGGTGTTCCAACGTGATGAACAGGCTTTGTCTTGGTTTCAGTGACTCACTCAAACCACTCAACTCTGTTTAATTCTTAGGAACAGGCTGTAAAAAATTACACTTCCAGCCATCTGCTGCAAGAGAAAACTTTCACTTCTGAATAAAATTATTAATAATTTTTACAAAGTCAATACTTTCCCCTCCAACAGCCATCATTTAAACAAATTACATCTAACAAAGTGGAATATAAAGGAATATAAACTCCTGCTGGCATGGTGCTAGTCCTGCCTGACTGCACACTGAGACTTAATGCAGTATGTCTAACCTGGGATTTCCTAGACATGAGAGTTACAATATTAATAAAAGGACGGGCAGAGGAAAATGAATGTGATTACATAAGAATAAAGTTGGCAGTCACAGAGTTTGTGAGAGAATACTGTATTACGGAACATGTGTGATACCTGGGTGTGTCCTCTCAAAATTGGCATGTGCCTATGCTGGAGACAGTTGACCTAGTTTTGTGAGTGTAGAAGTCAACGGCGCTCTCAAGCCTGTGTGTGCTTGTACTGTACAAGTGTGTGTGTTTCGTGTGAGTTATATAATGGTAAATGCTGGTGGTGGGTGTGCTTTTTTCTCTATTTGTTCTGGTCTAATCAATGTGTGTTAACCTGGCCATGGGCCATATGCCTTACCCTCTGTGCCCTGCCTTTCTCACCGCTCCTTTTGGCCTCTCTGCAGGCCCAAGCTTTACCCTACTGATTAAGGACAGTGTTATGTGAGCAGAGACAGACACAGGCATGACCATTACTACCCTCCTCACCCTTCCCACCTCAGGCATGCTGTGAGTTGTGAGCTGTGAGTGGGTTTCAAATTGTGCAGCTAATCCACTCTCTGCACTCTCTACTCTATCATCAAGTTGTTTATTGCATGATGGCCTTGTTCGGTAGCTCTCCCCTCCCCATGCAGCTATCTCCTCGTCCCTGAGTATTGGCAGTGTGTGTACGTGCAGGAGGGCTGCTGCTCAGTGGTGGAGGGCCAGGTTGGGTCACAAGGCTTTGGAATCTGCTTTGGGGCACAAGCACACAGTTATGTCATTCTGTGTCTGGAAACAAACTGTGTTAGCTCTCCTCTGTGTTGCCTTAAGAATCTGCATACTCTCATATGTTTGGCTGCTTAACTGTTTGTTCAAGATTTAGCAGTATGTATTACATTAAATTCCAATGCATATCAGCCTCTTAGGACAAACACCCACTGACAATGTCCTTGGAATAGGAGAAACAAGGCTTATTTTGTCCATTTCACTTAACATTTTCCTTGTGACTATCAATTATTTGTTTCTTCCAGTAGCCCAGTTTTACATTTAACCTGGAAAGACGGATGGTTATGTAACAAACTTTGAGAACTGGCCTAGATACTGTCTGAAAACATTCTCTCCCCTCCTATCTCTTGCTCTTGTTTCCCCTCTCTCAGTCATCTGTTTTTTTCTCCCTCTTACTCCCCTATTCCCTCTTTGGTGTCTGTCTTTCATATTCATTTTTTTCCCCTCCCCACTCTCCACCATCTCTGTTTCTCTGTATCCGTGTAAGTAGGCCAGGCTTCTCCTGCTCGTGTCATTTTTCACCCCGTTAGTGTGGGGTGAGGCTACTTTAACTGGTTTTCCATAGGCTGCAGCAGATAGCAGCTCTTACATAATCAAAACAACAGCACCGTGGGTTGGGACACGGTGTATGCATCACGCTTTCAGGCTCGAAAATGTTCTAATTCTGCATGACCCCATTCCACAGCAATAACTGCAGCCCTCACATCACAGTAAATCCCGACTTGCTTCACTATAGTTATCTAATGTTTTGTGACGCTCCAGTCAAGACAATTTTTCCCACAGTGAGTGACAATTTATTTATTTTGCTTGGCATGAGACAATTTAAGTAAGTAAAATACACAAGGGATTTTAAATAAAACCAGATTTTAGAGCTGATAGCTTTATGCAAGTCCACATTCAGTGTGCCAACATCACATTGGCTGGTTTTACCCTCAGTTCATTGCACTCTTAATAACTTATCAGTTGCGTAATACAAACCTGGAGGGTTAAATAAAGTACTGACTACACAGTACATGTGTAACTAATGATCATTTTCATTATTGGTTTCTTTCATTTTGTATATAAAATGACTGAATGAAAAATTATTACAGACTTCAAAGGTAACGTCTTTAAATGCTTGTTTTTCAAGAATCAAGAATCTTTGGATATTTGAAAGAATTAATTGATTGTCAAAATAGTAATTACTGATTAATTTTCTGTTAATTGATTAACCAGGTAGTTGACAAATGGTTCTAATGTATATTTCCATCATTATAAGTCAAACAAAACAAATGATTTGCAGCAATTTCTCCACTGTACCTTCACAATATATAATTATTTTCAGATGCAGTGTGACACCAGGTATTCATTGTGTCTGTCACACATTAATATATAGTGTATAATCTCTCTTTTCTCTTCTCGTTCAGCGTTCGTTCTTTTGCCGTCTGACAGAAGACAAGAAGTCAGAAAAGTTTTTCCGGGTCTTCTACGACCGTATGAAAGTGGCCCAGTTAGAGATCAAAGCCACCGTGACAGTAAACACGAGCGACCTGGGAAACCGGAAGCGGGATGATGACAGCCAGGACAAAGATGTCCCTGTCCGCAAAAAAGGTCAGAGGTCACCCACCGTGATCTTATATATTTAACCTATGTCAGGATGAGAACACAAAAAGATACTAATGCAAGCTTTAATTTGTGAACTAGAGATTTAAAGTTTGTTTGCAAAACCATTATAGAATAGGATTTATGGGGTGATGGTTATGTGGGATTCAGCTGTGTCCTTAAACCCTCTTTGATGTCTGTGTTTTGCAGCCAAAGATTCAGCAGTGGTCATGACAGAGGATACAAAAGAGCAGCTATTAGAGGCATCGTCTGCCACCAAGAAGGCCTTTAACTCTTACCGGCGTGAGGCAGACCCTGAGGACCACTACACCTCTGCAGATGGCCAACCAAGCACTGGGGACAAGAACCAGGATGATGGAGAGATGAGTTTTGTGATCGTTATTATGCAGCCCATTCTTCGCTTCCTTCAGCTGCTTTGTGAGAATCACAACCGCGACCTGCAGGTGGGACAGACTGAGCATCACACACTGCTTGTAATACACTTATGCATTAGAAGGGGCCACACTTTGCTACATTATCTTTTTTGTGTTTTTTGTCGTGACATCTTGTGCAGTACCTGCCTGATTTGACTTATTTGAGACACAGTTTCATGGTTTTATTACAAATGCCAACTTCCTTCACAATCATCATTTGTATTCAAGCTCAGGTTTTACTTTAGTTCTTTCATTTATTCATAGAGATATGAAATGGAATTTCCCAACTGCATTTCTTGCAATCTCATGTTCTCTTTCACTGAGGCAAGTATAGACTATTAATCACCTAAAACCAACCCCACAAAGAACGCATCTTGAGGATTTTATTGCATTTATTTATTTATTATGCGAATATGTGTGCATAATACTCTAAAAGCAGTGATGCCTTCATATATTTTACTGAATAGTTAGAATAATTGTTCAATTTCTCTCTGATTTCTTAAAATATTATTTCCTCTATTATCATACCATATGTAATGACTCAGATGTTTACCATTTTATGGTTGAGCTCTTGGGCTCTGTTAAAAAAAACAAACAAGTTGCATGAAATTAAGAATTAAGTCAAACATTCACATTGCTCATCTTGCCTCTCATCTTCTCAGAATTTCCTTCGTTGTCAGAACAACAAGAACAATTACAACCTTGTGTGTGAGACTCTGCAGTTCTTAGACTGTATCTGTGGCAGCACCACAGGAGGTCTCGGTTTGTTGGGACTGTATATCAATGAGAAGAACGTGGCCCTAATCAACCAAACTCTGGAGAGTCTCACGGAGTACTGCCAGGGCCCCTGCCATGAAAACCAGGTAAACAAAGACTACAACACAGCTGGAGTCTCAAACTCTACTACGTCAGTGCTGGCTTCATAAATTCTCCCTTCCATTTTCCCACCAGAATTGCATTGCCACTCATGAGTCCAATGGTATTGATATAATCATCGCTCTGATCCTTAATGACATCAACCCACTTGGGAAAAAGAGGATGGATCTGGTGTTGGAGCTTAAGGTGAGTTGGTTAACTGGTGTACGTGGAGTGGAGGAAAGATCATCACCTTTGTCAATCTTGGGAATGAGTTAAGGCTGAGTTTGGGTCTTGGACCAAAACCAAGGAAAAAAACTGTAGATTTTTTCAGAGCATGATGGAATATTACTAACAGGCTGAAAGCATAAGAGCAGGAAGAGCAGAGCTTAATTTTATGCATGTTTGCCAAGACAAATAGCAGTACCTTTTCCTAGAGCAGCAGGGTTTCTTTCTGTTTTTTTAAGAGTTTAAGTTCTTATCTTGGATCTCTTGTTTCCCCTGCTTCCTTTCTTGAACAACGCAGAACAATGCATCTAAGCTGTTGCTCGCTATTATGGAGAGCCGCCATGACAGTGAGAATGCTGAGAGGATCCTGTACAACATGAGGCCAAAAGAGCTGGTGAGGAAGTGATTGCATCTTTTTACTATATTTGCTTTTCTCTGGCCCTTCTGCAGTACAACAGCTGACTGTTCAGTATCACAAGTTGCATCTCACATATTATCCTGTTAAAACTTGTATGGACGTGTGTGTGTGTGTCTGTGCAGGTGGAGGTGATAAAAAAGGCCTATCTGCAGGGAGAGGTAGAGTTTGAAGGCACAAAGGAGGAGGAGGATAACGGGGAGGAGGAGGAACATGATGCAGCTTCCCCCAGAAATGTTGGACACAACATTTATATTTTAGCTCACCAGGTCTGCCATTCATCTCTACAACATGTTTTGCAGAATCCCATGTTGATTGCCCAACAGCACAGCATGACACACAATATTATGTAATTATAAAATAATTAATTAATCTGTCCATTAATGCAGGGAAGTGATGAGACACGCACATGATTCATGAGTTGTTTTTTTGTGACAAGCTCACTTGTTGGCTGTGTGTCCTTCATACAGTTGGCACGTCATAATAAGGAGCTGTCCATGATGTTAAAGCCAGCAGGGGCCAGTGGAGAGGGAGATGAGGCCTTGGAGTTCTACGCTAAACACACAGCTCAGATAGAGGTCATAACATACCTTGTCACATAATATTAACTACTTAAAGCCTTCTATAATGTAATTTCAAAGCTGTAAAACTACAGATTTAGTGTGTTATTTGCACAGAAATAGGTACACATGCAGCCATGTTGGCCTGCAGAAGCCAAGTTATTTGCTCCTTGAAGGTGACTGTGTGACCCTCTTCAGATTGTGCGTCAGGACCGTACCATGGAGGAGATAGTGTTCCCTGTGCCCAATATCTGTGAGTTCCTGACCTCAGAGTCAAAGCTCCGGATCTACTACACCACAGAGAGAGACGAGCAGGGCAGCAAGATCAATGACTTCTTCTTACGAGCAGAGGATCTCTTTAATGAGATGAACTGGCAGAAGAAACTAAGAGGTAGGATCAGGAGGTAGTGTGTGCTAATACAGGAGTGTTTATTTAGATATATGTTGTTATATACTTGAATTTGATTGAATAAACCTCTTTCTGAGGGTGCAATATATACATATATATATATATTAGTGCTGGGCAGCACTTAAAATTGCGATTAATCGCATGACTTTTCTGCGATTAATCGCGAATAATCGCACTGTTAAGGGCAAAATTGAATAATGAATTCAAAAGTAGTTTATTGTGCATGTTTATTTTAAAAGTACTGCTCTATGAACAGAAGTGCAATAACATTTGGTTTGCACTTTAAAGAAATACAGCA
>JAUMHL010000030.1:3474998-3519594 GCA_032362345.1 Sandelia bainsii
CAAAACAAGATCAAAAAGACTTCTTGGCTGGATATAAGATTGTAAGACTTGGTTAGATAGCCAATTTTTGCAGTGTAGGGAGTGTGAATCCTTAGAGTAAATCATCTGTTAATAGAAGTGCTGATCTCAGATTACAGACCAGGTTTTACATCTCTATTATAAACTCAACTGTCTACAGATGAAAAGTCATTAATCTGGCTGCAGATCATTGTTCCAGTTTACCAAGTCTCTGCACATGCAGAGAGAGAGAACACGGAGCTGGATTAGAGGGAGGCTGATCGGGGTCAAACCAACATTCACATGCAGTAGTACCATCTCAAATAAACTCGAAAAGAAATTTCTGTTTGGACAATTAATGCCTCTCTCCTGTTGCCGTGGAGTCGCTTGTTCAAGTGTTTTTGTAAACATTGAATTTTCAGAAATTACAGCATTTACGAGGGGCAAACTATTCTATTACTGCTATTTTTCTTTTTTTAAATCTCTATTATGTTTCAAGGACTAAAGGTCAAACAGGTGAATGAAACACGTTTCAGCACTTCCACAGGAGGGCAGTGACCAAAAACACTTGAAGCCTGCTCCACTGCAAACTCCAATTATCCTCTCATTTTACCACCACACTATCATCCAACAGGAGACGTGAGGAACACGTGGCTCCGGTTTCATGTTGTCGAACACACAGTTATGTTGATGTGTTTCCAAAACTCTGTCATCCAGTGTGGGTCGAACTACAGCAACTGCTACATGAAGCACAAGCTGGATGATGACGAATGAAACATCGGCAGTGTCAACTAGAACATCATCACTAGAATGAAAGTGTGCGGCCGTGTGCTGTACCTTTAATGCTCCTGCTGAATAACAGAAGAAAAACGCATTCTCAGAAATGAACAACAAAGGCCATTCTCCATGATCTAAATCTGCAACGCAAGAGTCACTCAGTAACTACAAGCTCGGTGACTGTGTGTGTGTGTGTGTGTGCGTGCGCACATGAACAAGTGTGTGTACAAAGTAGAGGTAGTGTGTTTAGATGGGTTTAAATGGAGTAATGTTCGTGTGCGTGACTCAGGGGGATTTTATTTTGGATTCAGGCTGCTTGTTTTGGACCACGGTTCTCTCAGTGCATAGACGTCTCATTGGCTACAGACACACAAGTTGTTTCATTGTGACAAGCGGAGGTCAGAGGTCACGGTGCCCAGCGACACCCCCTCTCGCCCCACCCGGGTGCACAGCTCAAACGCGGATCAGGAGAGGACGAAGGGGCGTCGTAGCAACAGATTGCGACCCGTCTATCACTCCCCATGTCATAACCACTGATTATCCTGTGGCAATTTGAATTGTCTGGATTTTGAAAACAGCAATTCAACAAGAAAACCTTAATAAATAAAATCAAAGAAATGATCGCATGTAAAAGGGAAAAACCACTGCAGCATCAAAACAGGACACCCTGCTTCTCTATTTAAAAAAACACACACACCTGTTACTGTCAACAGGTTGCAAAATATAGGTACTTTTCTGCAATGAGCATCATAAGAAAACAAAGAAATAAAAAAACTTTTGGTGACTAAGTAAGTGAGCCACTATTCAAGAATTCTATACATTTTCTCTTAAATGCTATATATGAATCTGAATATATTATTTTATTAACTTATTTTACAAAACGTGTGTGTGTGTGTGCAACGAGGTCAGTGAATGGTTGTTAGGCAGAGCGGGCGTCTCAGAGAAGGTGAAAGTGACAGCTTATATTGTGGAGTTACAAACTTTTAGGAAAATGCCAAGAGCCCTTTTCTGCTGCCGCTGCTCCCCTCCACGCTTCAGCCAATCACGGCGGAAATCACAAGCGAGGGCGCGGTCGACTCAAAAGGAGGAATTAAGTAATAGAAAATGTGAACACGGGAATTTAAACGCGTCAAATTCCCACCGTCGCTTCTGATTCCCGCCGAACGACTGAAAAGTAAAAGCGAGACGTCAGCTCCCCAGTGCCTGCTGGGTAGAAACGGTAAAAAGGGGGCTGTGTGTGAGTGAAGGCTGAGAGGAGAGACTACACAGTCAGTCAGACAGTCGGTGTCAGGCACACGCATCCTGCAGCTCGTCACAAATCAACAAAGCCACAACACAACAGTTTCCACTCAGCAGACGAGTAATAACAGTCGATCAGCGGCCACGAGGTGTTAAGAGCCTTTTCTACAGCTCACTAACTGTTGGAAAACTCTATTTTGTTTGTCTGCAAGTTATTGTAGTAACTTTAAATTATTCTAATAACTACGGTACTTTGAGAAAGAGAAAAATGATTTGAATATTCAAACAGCATTTTTGTATAAATGATCACAAAGGTAGGATTTTACTCAGCCTTCAAAAATTCAAACATCTGTCTGAACTCTGGGCTGAATCTCATCACAAACAGCTCAATGTCTTTACTGTCTGTGTGTGTGTTTCTACAAACACACACACAGACAGTAAAGACAGAAAACGCTGCTAAAACTCACCAAAACAAAAGCAAGCAAATTTGCTGAGTTGAGATTCAGCCCACAGTGTGTTAAAGGGTTAGTTCACCCAATATGTCCCACTGATGACGGAGTTTACTTAACTGGAGGTACATTCTGAGAATCACGCATTCTAGGAGCCTGGACACGTCGGCCTCCGTCACAACAGTTTTCACAATTCTCTGTATGGAAGTGCAAAACTAAATCACTGCTTTAAATGCCAAATTTCAGTGCTGTGAGCCCCACAAACAATGGTTACAAGGAGTAAGTGAGGAATATGCTTTTCTTTTTTGTAATTTTGGTGAACTGACCCTTTAAGCTTATCCCTAAACAACATTTGTGCACATGACTATCCAAAAATTTTTGATGCTGAGAGACTCTCTCGTGATTGCCAGGATGTTTTCCACATTGCTCATGATTTTCCAGCTTCCAGAGAAGAGAAGGAGTCTGTGACGGTCTGTAAGTGTGGACAATGGGGAAAATGGTTCCGTGGACCGAAGCCTCCCAAGAGACTTCAGCAGCACAGTGAGATGACCTTCTCTGCCCGCCTGGTCCAAGCCACCAGGATGTCCATTCTCACTCCTCTGGCCTCGGAGTGCAGTCCCATCACTGTCACAAACCCTCTCCTCTTTGTGGCCAATGTGCAATATCCTCTCACACACACACTCTTGTGCGCACCCCTAGAGCACGCGGCAACTCGCTAAAACATCCTCTTCCATATATACACATTAATTTCATATCTGCAGCGTGCGCGCACACACACACACACTCACACACACAAAGTACATGGGACATTCTGTGTAGCTCCTGTGGTCTTCTTCAGCAGTGCGCCTGTGTCAGCGGCTGGCGACTCAGCCCGACCCCCCGCCTCCTGCCTCGCTCCTCTGAGCCTCAGTTGGAGCTGGCTGTGATGGGTTTCTCCAACTCCAGGTCTAGGGGGGTGGAGCTGAGCCGAAGGTTGCTGTAGCAGGTCTTACAGACCCGGCTGGGCTCGAACAGCTGCTGGCTTGGCACTGGGATCTTCTGGTCACAACAGCTGGCGCAGAACACGTTACCGCAGTTCCTGCAGGGGACACAGAGCAGTCACTGCTGGAGTCTCACACAGAGCCTCTTTACACCGACATTTACCATGTGTCTCCTTTTAAGATTTTGTTGGCATATGATTCAATTCTTTTCCATTTAAACCAGTGCCCTGTTCTTCAGAGGTGGAAACCTGATTTTCACCTCAAAAATTTTACATTATTATAACTCACTGCACAATAATACTACTTACTTAAACCATTTTCATATATGTATTTATATTATGTTTTAGGTTTGTCCTCCTCATCAAGTTACTACTGTGCAACTGCAACTGTCTGTAGCAGTAATCACGCACTGATCACGCCATCTTCACCGACTGTGAACTTGCTTCCATTGGTTTCGCTCCAGATGATCTGGAGGTAGTGGTCAGTTCAGATGATGTCATGTTTGGACCAATTGGTCTCGGTTGACCTGCTCCTCCAGATGACATCATCTGGAGGAGTTGATTTCTGTTCAGATGATTCCTCCAGCTAGAAGCAGGGTGACTCTTCAAGGTAAAGACAACAGAGGGAAGTTATATGACATTCATATACATGTACTCCCCAAACTAGAACCACAGGAAGCAAGTTGAAAAGTCTGTGGAGGTGCCCTTTAATTTCAAAATAAGGGCACATCATTATTCAACACAATTTTATTCAAGATTAACAAATCACATTAGCTGGATGAGAATTAAAAAGGGATCAAAGACCAAAGAAAATTTGTGAGCTCACATGTGAAGAACAGGATCCTGATATGAAACATGTCTGCTGCTGGCAAACAAACTTTTCAGAACTGTGACTGATTATAACCTGATGACACGTGATAAACAGGAGTAAAGCAGGTCCGAAACCCAAACCACTGAGCGATTCATACCGAGCTTTGCACTAGAGGTCTTCACAGGTCAGCTTGGTTCAAGTTGGACCAGGTATAAATTCTGCTCAGACTAATCAGGTCACATAGGTTCTGGTTCGTTTTACTGCAGCAGGGCTTCAGTCTGTGAGTGACTATGTCCAATATACGACTGGATCCAGTTAACTTATAGGTAACCAGGCTGCTTAAGGGTTTTTTCTCTGTTTGGGTCTATAAGTACCCAAACTGACCTTTTGGTTTCAGGTTTACCAAGGGCCCATTTTGTAAAGCGTCCAAAATAAAAGACACATGAAGACCTCTGCGGCACAGACTGCTCCTGTTTACATTCCCACTCTGCTGTAATGTTTCACTACATGCTGGGTTAGCAGATGTGCTATTAACACTTAGCGGTGCTAACTTGGTTATTCAGCCCATTAAAAACACACTACTATCAGTGGACAGGAGGCTTCAGATACCCATGCTCAGAATCAGATGTAAGGCCATGCTTACACACATACACACACTGGTCCCTTCTACCTGCCTGTGCTCGCCCTGAGCAGAAAAAGAATTGTAATTGTCAAGCTTTTTACACAGCCAGGTGCGTTGAGTGCCCTTCAATACCATGCTGTGCTGCTGGGGCTAGTTTGAGGCAGCATGCTGCCCGGGTGTGTGTTGAGGGTGCTGATGTGGTGCCATGGCAGGAGGAGGGTTTTTTTTTTTTTTTTAAAGGTTGAAACATTTCCGATGATGTAACAATCAGCCCTCGACCAAACACAGCGGGCCCACCGCCAGCACCATGCTCAGGATCACAGCCAATTAAAAACCGCTCAATGGCAACAAACTGGTGCTGCAGAACGCACACTCAAGTCAACACATCACAGAAATGAAGAGCGAGTTCCCTGACAAGTCGCTGACAACTGAAACACAATGGAGGGAAACCAGATGCAGGGAGGGAGGGGAAAGGATTAAGGGGAGGAAAAGGTGCAGCGATGCCAGGTTACACAGGTAGAGGGCAGAGGGTGGGGTGGTGAGGGTAAAGGGAGGGGGAGGGAGAAGATCTCACCAGACCTCCTGGACAGGCTCCCTGCCACTGTAGAGGAGGAGAGGGGCAGATAGTGGATAAGAACTGCCTCAACACACCTACAACACTTCACTGTTAAAACAAGTTCTCTGTGTTTGTTTCCAAAAGCTGAAATAACTACAGTAAACAGTCCACATCACACCGGATGAGCAACTGGAAGAAGAAGAGCAAACAAAAGTGTAGAGGAAACGATATCACCAGAGAATTACTATCAGACAGAAACCTAAAGTACACCAAACTAATCTGCTGCTCGCTGCACAGCATCTAAACACGTCCTGGCCTCTTCCAAGTAAACTTTAAGCAAACGCGGATGTCAGGACAGTAATCCTAACCAACAAAAGAAAATCAACCAATAAAACTACCACTGAGGTAAGTTGTGAAGTAAAGGGGGCTCTGAAGAAAAGAGCTGTATAATGTATTCAGTGGCTTCCGAAGTCTGAAAACATTCCAAGCCATGGGTGTTAAGTTTGAAGGTCATAGGTGTTTACTAGGCAGAGAATGCAAAATAAATAAAGGCTATCAGGTTGCATTATGGGAAAAGTAGGAACTGCAGTTTTGAATCCACTCTAGGAACTAAAAGTCATGATCTCTCTTCTTTTCGTGCCTTTATTTTGACAGTCTGTTTTAAATCTGTCTCTCACAAGTGCCAAACTTTACTAAATTACTGGAGTACTCCTTGTATATCGAGTTTAAAGGTACACCTATAGGACAGCTATAAGTATAGGTGTGATTTAAAGCACATCAGATCTTAGAAAGAGAATAAAATCCCAAAGGTGAATAGCATCCACTGTAACGTCTGTGAATCCAGAGTCTGATTTAGTGTATTCCTTTTCACTGTTGTCTAAAAACTATTGAAATCCTGTCAGTGAGCCACAACGCTGCACACTGGTTTCTTCATTATGGAAAAATATGGGCACTGTAGTTCACGTATAAACGGCTGCACAGACTAATAACGGCCATTTCTACCACATTAAGTTTGTATTGTAAACAGTCACCAGTTTTTCTTTACCTTTTTTTAACCCATACAAAGTTAACATAAGAAAATGAAAGTGTTCTGTACCTGGCTGTGCACATATCCAGACTGCAAGATTCTGGCCTCTTCCATCTTGCATTGTCTCATTCTTTATAGTGCCTGCACTGACTGCAGTAGCACCTGCCTCCCGTAGTTGTGTTTAGTGCGTCCTGTGTCTCACCGTCAGTTGATGGGGTAACATTAGTCTCTCCCTCTTAATATCTCTTTCTTGTATTTTCTCTTATGAACACTCCAACTCATATGAGCACGCTTCCATGATGTCGCAGAGATAGTAAATATATAAGACCTATATAAAGGTTATGATTTGTTGCGCAACAAGCTACCAAAGCCATGTAAACAGAAAAGTCTGAGTATACACAGTGGCTTCTGCTTTACAGGAACAGAAAGTAATGACCGTTTTTAGTCTGATGAGCTGTTTAGAAATAAATGACAGTGCCCATTATTTTTATGATGAACAATCACGTGTTTTTCATAGTTTTCTGACAGGTGTCACAGTAAATAGATGCATCATTGTTGGGTTTTCTCTTTATGGGATTGTAACAATAATAAAAATAAAGAAAAGTGCCGTTATGCCGTGATTATACTTTAAGGATGCACTGAACATAAACTAAACTAAACTAGACAGAGTCTTGATGTATCTGAATACAACAACCTTGTTCTGAACAGAGAACGAATTTAACTAGAGGAAATCTTTTTAAGCCTCAACGGGACAGACAGGAGTGGTTGATGACTGTAGGTTTGAGCTTCTGCAGCTTGATAATCCACAGTGTTTACCTGCAGTGGTGCTTCCTGGTGGCGAGCCAGAACCTGCTCTCGCAGCCGTAACACTGTGCTGCCAAATGATCGGGGTACCAGCGAGTAACCTGTAATGTTCAGATCAAGATCTGTTAACCGCCCCCGGACACAGATTAGCTCACCTATAAACATCTGAAGAGATCTGATGTCCAAAAATACTAAGCTAAGCTCTAAACAATCTCATTCATTGCTTTGAGAGCTTAGTTCCTGCCCCCCCCTAATAACTGTTTCCAGGTGAGTGCAGCTGCTAACCTCAGTGTCCTGCTTGTCCACCTGCTCCCAGCTGGCCTCAGAGAACAGCTCCGTGCTACAGCGCGACAAACAGTTGGGGTCCAGGTTGTATTCTGAATCTGTCATTGAGGTCTGAAAAGAGACAGAGTTAAGTTCACTGGCTGCAGGTCTGTCAATTTGTCAACCTGTTAGTATCTCACCAGTTCATCTCCCATGTCTCCATTGATCCTGTGGTAGCCGGTGTGCTGCTGATTCTCCAGACGGCTCCACAGCTCCTGCACCTGCTTCTTCAGCGTCTCCACCTCCATCTGGTGTCCCACCTCGATCTGCCTCAGCCTCTGCTGGATGACGTCGGTGTGCAGTGTGAGCCCGTCGTCATCCAGGTGGCTGCGGGATGGCTGCTCTGGGCTGATGGTGGCCCGACCCAACAGGGCACGGCACCAGTGGTGCTGGGAGCAGCTGCACCGCGGGTGGAGGATTAGGGAGTTACAGCTAGCTACGGACACCTGTCTACTCAGAGGGACTCGCTCTCCGTTCCCTTTGGCCCAGTGAGGACCACTGGGCTCCCCGTCAGAGCTGTCACCGTTACAAAGTCCATCCCTGGTGAAGTCAGCACTCACAGATGGAAAGGCACTGACAGAGGGTCTCTTGATGCCCCCGTTTAAAGTTCTGATAAAGCTGTGCTCACCTGTCTCGTGCCCTTTCTCTTTCCTGGAGCAGGGCAGCTGGCTCCTGCCATCGCTGCAGGGCTGACGGCTCAGACAAACAGGCGGCTGTGCTTGGAGCTCCAACCTGCTGCATGCCTCTTCTGTTAAAGTCTCTGTGGAGCTTTCCATCAGGGAGGCCCTCTTATCCACCTGCTCCACTGGCTCAGAAGCACCACGATCAGACTCAGAATCAGGGCAGGTCTCCTCATCCACCCCTGTCCCTTCAGGTGACGTGTCCACAAAGCCATTAGCTAAAGTCCTATGAGCTGCAGGCTGCTCTGGCTCACCTGAGCTCGATTCACTGGGTCCACCTGCAAGCTCCTCCTGCTTCACCAGATCCTCTGATGTCTTAGTCACCTCAGCTGCCTGTTGATCCGGCTCCTCTGCCTTCTGTGTGGGCAGAGGGGGAGACTCACCATCCTCCTCAGGCTCTATTACACCATTTTCTGGATGGTGACCATTAACAAATACTTCACTATGCATCTCTGACCCGCTGACCATAGAACACTGATCCAGCTCCTCAACATTTGCTCCTTTCTCCACTTTTGTGTCAGCTGTGTTGAATACATGAGTGACAGCAGCACCTCCCTCTTTCTGATCTGCTCCTGCCTCTTCCTTTGTGGCTTCCTGAAGAATGTTTTCCATTTGTCCCTCAGCCACACCCACGGCCACAGAGAGCTCTGCCTCTTCTCCTTCCTCTCCTGTTTCTGTTGGTGTCACAGCAGCTCCCTGTCCGAGCTCAGCGCATGAGCCCGGGGGCTCCGGGCTGTTATCCAGCTCAGAATCCCCTCCGTCTGGGTAAGGTCCTGCTCCGTTAGGCAGCATCTCCTGATCCTGGTCCCCCACTCCCTCAGGCCCTACTGCCATGTTGAGCTCCAAAGAGCGCCGGTGGTCCTGCCACTTTTCATTAAGGCTCGGGTCACTGGAACGTCGATTTGGAGCAAGCGAACTTCCCAGCTCACATGCACTGGGCAAGTTATCGAAGGAGCGAGTCATTGTACGCCTGAACAGGACACAAAAGGAGAATTATGCACAGAAACATAACAACGCCTCAGCGTGTGATACCTTAAGATGCAATCTTAAGGTGTCACACAAAGTCATTACAAAGTGTATAACTAACAAATCACATCAGTCTCATCTTAAGAAAAAGCAACAGAAATCCTAATATAGAAGCTTTCAGACTTCAGCTTTAACTCGAACATAGTTGTCAAAAACTTTGTCAACATTACAATGCAACAACTTCCTGGTGTTATAAATCATGTCTGCCTGTTATGAGACAGGAGATAAGCAGAGTATAAAACAGTAACTGTGAGGGCAAGAGCAGAGCAAAGTATCTAAGCAGACGAGTTGAAAAGTCGTGCCTCTGTGGCTCTGGGCGTCCTCGACCTGTGTTAATCTTACATGAGGGAGGAAGAGAGTGGGGTCGGGTGCCAGCGCGCCAGGCTCACCTGCCCAGAGGCGCATCCTCCGGGTTGGCACCGGGCACAGGGTAGGGGGCACAGGAGTCATCAGCGGGCGTGGTGGGGGAGGAACTGGGCAGGTAGACCGCCGTCCATAGCATCAGGTTGCGCACGTGACACACTGGGTGGAGAACCTGCAACAACAGCTGCAAATTTAACGTTTGGCTAAATGATTAAATTGTTGAAATCTGATAAAACACACATCCATATGACTTCACAGCCCAAGACTAGATTATAGACCCCGCTGCCCGGATGTTCTAAATGATCTTGTTTTTACTCCCAAATGTAAGATGACACACGTCTTTTCTTTTAACCACCACGATCATAAAGACACCAAGACCCTCACAATATGATGTGAATAAATAGAAATCCACATTCTCTATAGGGATATTTGACTAAGATTTGGTAAGGACATCTGAAAGGAACTCTGACCTCACGTCAACTGGAGAATTTTTATGGTCATGACACCCACGCACAGAAATGTGAGAACAAAACAACAGCAACCACAAAAATGCCATTCTGAGGAGGGTGGCAAAAGACTTCTAAATCAATTTTGAAACAATTAACAATAAAACTAAAAAGACATTAGGGAATTCATAGCTCTGAGGTTTGTCTGAGGCATTTGTTGTCTGGACCAGTAAATTTAAAAACCTAGGGCTGTTTTTAAAAATGTATTTCACTGACAAGTGGTCTTTATTTATTTACTAGTTTTATTCTTTGACTTGATGGACTTTTTTTTGTTTGTAGACAACTTGCGTCAGAAAATATTTTGTTAGGTTCATCATTTTCAAGTTGAATTAGCATAAATGTAAAACCAGATCACTCAGTAACAGATCTAGTAGTATCTATTTCCAAAAGGTCTTAATGCAGAACACTTGACGGACAGCGGACGTACAGTCTCGGAGTGTGAGGAGTACAGCATGTTCCTCAAGGTGCGGTTAGCCGGTCTCAGCAGTGACCAGACCGAGCAGGTCCTCTCCTGAACATGACGGTCCTCCCTCTCCTTGCCACTGTTACAAAGGAAGGTGCCGAACAGACAGGAGTAGGTGTGCTGCACCAGTTTCACCTGTACACACACACACACACAAACTGACATGTAGAGGCATGTATACACATCTCAGGTATGATAACAGGAGCTGAGGTGACAGGAGTTGCCTCGTACATTCATGAACACACCCAGACTGACACTTCTCATCAGTGGCTCACAATCAGAAACTGAATGTAAATACACATTTACACTGTTTTTTTGCAATGTCTAATCTCTGGATCTAAGAAGTTCTTCCACCAGTACGCACCAGGAAGGCCTCATTAAATTCAAAGGAGCAAGGGAATTGCCTCTGCAGCTGGTGAACACAGTCCAGCCACTGCAGGAAGACAGGGCAGCGTTCGTTCAGGTCCTCAGAGTTTTCGCCATGGCCGCAGCGATCAGCAAACTTATGGCCAAAGTCCAGCCACTCAGTCTCCACTAAAACCTGGAAGCCCTGCGAGTAGATGTACTTACTTTAGTAACACGATTCAATCATTCAATAGCATAAATCAACTGTTGTTATCGTGGCACTTAGCAATATCACAACTAATACATAAACATAACATAAATTAATGGGAATATACCTCCAAATTAAAATAAATCAGAGACTGAACTAAAAGCATGAGAGTCTGCATCTGTACCTCAATAGTGCGATAGTATGGGTCAAGCAGCAGCTTGGACAAAGCAACAATCTGAGGTGTGCGGTCCCAGCCATCGGAGCAGTGCACCAGGACGGGCCTGTGGTCTCGGTCCACGGCGTTGACCACGAGCAGTGCAGCCTTCAGCAGCAGAGACAGGTGCTGCAGCCACTTTGTGCTTTCCAGTGCAGAAAGCCAGCTGCAGGTAACCATTAAAAAAAATTGGAGACTTGACCAGACAGTAACACTGGTGACACATGTTCATAATTACAAATACATAACAGGGGCCAATGCTATATATAACAGCATTTATAGCCTCAGCTAGTTTGCATTGCCTGTAAATGACTTCTCTGTGGCTTCCTATAGCTACAGTAAGAGCACAAAAGTGATGTGTTATGTGTTTCTACTTTGTATTTTTTATGTTTTAGAGCAATTGTGCTCTGTATACTTAATGAATAATAGAACACGAGAGAAATCGGTACACTCCACTGTGTTTTGCATAAATATCATAAGGTTTGTGCACCATTCAAATAATGAAGCTAATAAAACAGTATAAGGACATAAACTGTACAACCCCCAGGAATTCAAGGTTGATGTTGATTGTCTAACTATTTTCAACAATTTTCTCTTAAGCCAGAGTGATTCAATTACACATCATTGTGGCACTGAATCTGTACACACGGAAAGAGATCCTCCAATTAGGGTTGGACGAGGATTCCTAAATTAGGCACAGATGTATGGCCAAGACCAAAAACACAGCTGTGATTACTAGTTACCTACAGTTATTACAGCACAGCTTGAGCTTGAGCTCTTGGTTTAATCGTTTTTGCCTGTAGAGGTATGGAGTTACAACTAGGAGAAGCTGGAGGCAGGAAAAAAAACTCACTTGGCTGGATCAGGCATCTGAGTGCAGAGAAAACGCAGAGACTGGAAACTCTTGCGGATGGAGTGGATGTTAGCCATGCTCATAAACACCACCTCACAGTTGGGGTAGTACTCTGAAACAGGAGGTAAACAATGGTTACAAAAAATGAACAAAAACTAATTTTAGCACAGAGCTGATGAACTGAGCTGCTGAATCCACAGCACACGTTGACCTAATTCTCCTTGTAGCCAGGGACAGACCCGAGAGCACCTACCTGGGCATTCACAGCCTCCCCCTTTGGCCCTGTTAGCTACAGCAGCAGCATAGGACCTGGCATCCAGGATCAGCAACTTGTGGGGTTGGATGGCCAGAGTCTCCACCTCTGAGCTGTTGGTCATGGAGGATTCTGACACAGACAGCAAAACACAGCAAAGTTACAACTCAGTGCAATTCAGGTTGTATGAAACTCAGACTGGGGAGATGTGTGAGAGGATTAGCATGTTCAGAAAGTAAAAAAACATTAGGATGTGAACATGTAGCACCCAGACACATGGATCAGAATGTGTTTGACATAAGAAGTTAATGTAATCTTTGTGCTTGGGTGACTGTGCTGCGTAAGACAAGCCCCAACAGGTCGGATTGCACAACAGTGTCTGCTGCAAATTCATGCAGACAGCAAGACCTCAGCATATAAATACCTTGTCTGTGTATGGTGGTAGGTGTGTGTGTGTTTCTGTGGGTGGATACAGTATGTCAATGACTGAGTGAGAAGGTGAGTGAGGCTGATTGAGTGCGAAAGTCAATACCAAAGTCGGAATCAGGCAGGTCCGAGCCGTTGGTGTAGTTGCCGTTGGGAAGGTGTTTGTGAGAGCTGCTGTCCACGGCACAGGCCTTGGCAATGGACTGGACTAAGTGCTCATCATCAGCGTTCCTCCAGCCCCACCAGCTGACCTCTGGTTGGCCACAACGTGCGATCACAGCACCTGTGCTCTGGTGCCTGTGCGAGGGGTTAGACAGAACAGAAACACAGTCTTAAGAAAAGACTGACTCATTTTATCTGGACTGATATCATTTACAGGAAGAAAAATAATACCAGCTAATAGACTACACAATAATCCAGAGACATGCATTATGTCCTACACATAACCCAACAAAACTGCACATTCATAACCCCTTAGTTTGACAACTGAGTTCAGATTAATGGGTCTCTAAGAAAAATCTATGAATAAAATGTGTTTCCCTAAGCTGCTCCCAAATCATCTGATCTCTGAGTCAAAAGTAGAGCTTTTTTGTTTTCATAATCTAAAAAGTTTTATAGCTGCCAAAGCAAAATGTGCAGTGATGCACCAACACGCATACAACTCTGGTTTTCCAGAAACAAAGTTCAAAGACTCTTAAATTATTCATTAAAGCAGTGATGCACTGTATGTCAGTGTAAAGTCAGCAGTTGTAGTGATGGTCTATGAACAGAGGCAAACAGACAAATGTAGTCTGGAGGGAGTTACTGTATCTATTAGTAATTAGAAGTATGATGTGGTTTTTCTAGTTGAAGTACAATCTGTGCACACTGGCACTATATATAGATATTATCTGAACAAAGAACAAAGGAGGTTTTTCATTTCTGTGTGGCAGTAAACACATTAAGCCTCTGGTTTGAAGAGCTCAAGGAGAAACAAACACACCAACCTATAAACCACAGCAGGGAACCTCTTCCAGGAGCGGAAGGCTGCCACGTTTTCCAGCTCCTTGTCAGTGATCCAGGCTGGCACCAGGAGCTGCTGAGGATAGCTGGGGCAAATCCTGGTAGAGGAGAGGGACAGAGAGAGCAATGGCTAAACAAGGAGAGAAAGCAAGGGAGGGGTTGGGGGCACCAAAGGGCTGTGATGGCTCAACAAAAGTCTGTCTACAGATACCTAATCTTGGGCTGGGTCTTTATCTGCCCAGGGCGCAGCACCAGTGGAGTGAATAACACAACCACCCACTGTCTAAAACACACACACACACAGACTTGTATTGTACGCCAATGAAAGCAAAGGATGGCTCGATCCTCTAGCTGGAAGTGATGGAAATCAACACAGCAGCAGGTTATGTATCCTGAATGAAAGCTAATATTACCTGAACTTGCTGTTGATGTCAGATATCCTCCAGGCATTTTGAGTGTCAAAGCCCATCCTCTCCACCTCGTTCTTGAACCAGGAGGTCACGTGTTCGCCTACGGGAGGAAACAGAGATGTCTGATAAGACCAGAGTGGAGCAGAGAGGACTTACAGGAGGACGTGTGGGAGACAGCGGAGCACCTGGCCTGCACAGTTCGCCATGCTGCTCCTTCTCTCCGGCGTACACGTCCATGCACCAGGCATGGAAGGCAAAGGAGAACAAGTCCTCCAGGCGAGAGGGAGGGCGCACTACCACGTTTAGGCGTTTCAACCATTCCTGACACTGTTCGAAGGTCGAGAACTGACATCTGGGAATGAAACACAAAAATCAATGTTAGATCTTGAGCACTTTACAAAAAACTGTGAGGCTGCGAGTGTGGTTCTGAAAAACCTCTCGATGTTGAGATCAGTAATAGAAACACTTCAGAATCCACCAAACCTGCCTGAACTGTTTGTGGAAAGCAAATACTTTTTTTTTTTTTACCTAAGGGTAAATTACTATCTGTGTTAATGCTCTAAATAACTTTTCTTGTTGGGTTCAACATGGTAAAGCTGCTCTTTTGTTTGGGTCATTTAGGAGTCACCTTGCTCAAACAAACAGTTTATGGCTCTATGATTCCTATGTTACCATGACGTGTTTAAATGTTGCCAGAGCACCCTTGAACCTGGCTTATGGACAGAATATTAACTGTTAGTTGGTGTTTTCTGTAACATCACATACTTTGCACAGAACATCCAGTTTTCCTACTGCTACATAAGGAGGAAATAAATCAAATTCTAACAAATCAAGTTTCCCATGGTTCAGGAGGTAAAATGAGTAGGAATTTGTTGCAGGAGCATGCCACTGGTCATACCTGATGACTTTGCAATCCTTACAGGTGACATGAAGCTGGAACATATCCCGACACTCCACGCTCTCAATTAGCTGTAGAGGGACCTGCGGAGCAAAGGAGAGTGAACATCAAACCTGCATCCACTTAACCTCTGAAAATGAACACGTTCAACATTTACAATGGGATGCCTGGAAAAGAGTATATCGAAAACGTATCAACCAACACACATGCAGTCAGTACAAGCAGTGTGGTGGACAACACAGTAACACCTTCATGCTGAGAATTAAAGACATGCTGCAAATACATCATTACATTTTTACTTGTTAAATTTGATTATATAAACCAAGCTACACAGATGACTTGTCCAGGTGCATTTTCAATTTTCCACATCATATCTCCTTGAGCACAGTTAATATAAATAATCCTCTTAATCTTGAATATGGGAGCACAAACACACTCCATGCTAGATCCTGAAGAGTTTGTATCTTTATTTCCCTTTTGGCTCAGAGCTATGGTCTTATCTTTTATAGGCAAATACCATCCAAAGTTCAGCACTGTCATGTGCTTATGACTTAAAAGCATATTTTAAATAATGCAGGGAAATATCTATGCTGCTTTTGACTAAGCCCTGTTAATTACTGTAGCCACAGTAAGAGCAGTATTCAGCAGCAAAGTGGGTTTTTGTTAAAGGTGTGGCTCATGCTGCTGTTCACACACAGTCCAGAGCCATGCACGATCAACAGTCAGTCATCAGCAGGTCAAGCTCCCGGAACAATGACAGGGCCACAGCGTGATGGAGATTTTGTCTGTGTATTAAAAAAGCTTGAGTGCCTTGTGTCGATAGATTTTTCACATATTTTCTCTCTCTCACACACACACACACACGCACACAAACACACATTCAGAACTTTAATCTGGTGGTGAAAGGATGAACAAGCAGGACTTTACTCCTCTAGGCACCAGCTGGTTAACAGACAGGCACACACACATACACAGTCATAGTTAACCACTTCACACCGTGCAGCTCCACTGGGTACTTACTGACACCTCACAACAACAACTCTATCCAAAACAAAACAGAGAGAAAAATAATGAAAATCATGCCTGCTGATTTGTAACTATTTTCTATCTGTGTTTTCCTGCCATTGCTGCACGTTACAGATGTTTGCACATCCTGCTGCCGCATCTGAATTCCTGTCCTTTAATCTGCATCGCTAATCTGGTCACAATAAAAATTCCTGGGCTACTTGTTAACAGCCTCTCGCTCAATTCTAGCACCTCCCACCCTAGATTCACAAGCTCTGACAACTCTGCTATGCAGATGCCTCGTCAACCCATCCAAATATGTGTGAGGAGAATGTTGCATGTTTTATGTGAGCACAGAGAGTTGGTTTGTGGGCCAGGAACTGAGGGTCACTGAGCTCCAGTTAGACGCAGCAACACATGACAGGCAGCCAGTAGCAACAAGAAAAACAGATACACTCACCAAAGCCACTGACTAAACCCTATACATACACAATGTCACTGCCGTATGATTATATGAATGTGTTAGTTTTGAGAGAATGCCAGACTTTGGGCTATGATACCACTACGACTGTTCCAGCTTTCAAACAATATGAAGTAACTCGAGAATAAACTTTGTAAAACTAGACAACAACATGAAATACTGCAGCTATCAATAGAGGTGGGCATTGTTTTAAATATTCAAAATGTAATGCTTATATAACTGAGCTAAAACTCTCGGACGTTAAATATCACCTAAACTCTGCACCAAAGAGCTTTGTTTAAATAAAATACTCTTAAACTTGCTACATTTAAATTTAAATCAGGAAACATCTGATCAAAGAATAAATAAGACTACAAATGTGACCCAAAAAAAACAAAGACTAATTTTGGCACTTCACAGTTTAGATATTCAGTTCTATGGAAACACTGTAGTCAGTACAAATTTCTTTAAAAAAAATAATCTTTGAACATCTTGGCTCAAGAATATATACTTTAATTTTCTAAAAGGCTAAATTAAGGTATTTATACTATTTTCATCTGCAAATTTTGTGTACTAATGAGTATTTTAGGCAGTGTGGTGTATGTGGGACTGACTCCAAATACACTACACTGTCCCATGTTTGCGGTAATGAAATTACATGTCCACCTGTGCATGCACCTGTGTCTATGTGATGTATTTTGAATAGCTCTTAAACACAGCAAGAAATACTCAACTGGGTCATAGATGCTTGAGCTCTTTTCATGGGATTTGTTGTCAATAAAAAAATATATAGAATATCAGATCATAAGTCATTTAAAATAATGACTGAATGTTACTTGCACATTCATAGAAGAATATGAAACAACAAGTGTTTTTTCTGCAGCATATGATTTGGCATTGCATAACTATTCTGCTTTCGCATGTCACCAACAAGGCAGCTTGGTGATATGAACAAAGCAACTTATTTCCCTGACGTATTTTGGAAACAAATGATGGAAAATACTTAATTTGTGAGTATAAACATCTACAGTATCCCTCATAGAATATAAGGAATACTGCACTGCATATAACATAGTATAGTGGGTGAAGAAAACTGTAGAACCACTTTGTGCACATGAAGACGGAGAACATATGGTCCAAATGTATATGTAATATATTTTACATGTGATGTGACTTTTCTATATATAGTGGAGTCTGTCTAGTAGCAGGAATATTAAAAAGATGAAAACAAAAAACATAAACATAAAGTAATGTAGTGAACACCTCTGTGATGGCAAATCAGGTCTTGTTTTTTATAGAAAGTGACCACACTTCATCACAGAGCTAGTCTCTCTTGCAACATTGTGAAAAGAGAAAGAGAGAGGGCGCGACTGTTATGCATCCCCTCTGGAACCACTGCAACCATGGCAACAGCAAGTGCAGAGAGAAAGCGGAGCGGGCAGGCGAGTGTAGAAACAGAGGTGATGGAAGAGTCACGCGGCACTGCTGCCAGTGCAGGTCAGCTCTGAATAGCCTGGTCACTACAGCACTGGCACAATGGCCCCAGCTCTGTCCATTCACAAAACATTAATAACTTCACACAGCTTTGAGGCAGAGGCAATGCAGCTCATTCTACAGTTATTCTGAGCTGTGTGAAAGACATTGTCTAATCCGAATCCGACTTGGAAGCACCTTGGGTCACTTTTTACACATACTTACGTTGACAATGGATTCTTTGAACTTGATGTGCAGGCGATAGCTGGACATTGCGATGATGGCATCCTCTGCTCTCCCCACATACTCAGTGAACTCCCCATGCAGCTCAGGAAAGGGCACCTAGCAACAGCAAGAGATAAAACATTTGCACAACATAGATAACCAGTGAATATGATGTTGAGTACATAGGGCCTGTGGTATGATCATTTCACTAGATATGACCACTATATCTAGTGAATGTTATGTGAACATATAGACCATTTTTACCACAGCAATCAGGCAAAATGAAACAGTCTAGCCTACACTCCTTTTCGATGACAAAAATGTTTCTCTATAAGCAACTCTGTATAGAGCCCCAAAGACTTCTTGACACAACTACCACTGTTAAATACAAGCAGCCAGTTCACTGAAAACAGACCAGTGGCAATTAGCAGAAACGATAAACAGGAAAACAGAAACCACATAAAATGCTTGGAATGACCAATAGGCCAATGGCAAGCACTGGATTAAGATATCACTTCACTTTTAACACTTCTGCTTCTAAGACTGGTAAAATTGAAAGTGAGCTGAAGTCACATGTGTCATGGTGATTATGTAACTGGTTACTGGTTACTGATTTACACACAGCTGTCATGTTAACTGTGTTTTTACAGCACAAGATAAGTGGCAAGAGTATAGGCTTCCTCACCTGCATGTTTTCATCCTCCAGGACGGGGGACTTCTTAGGGAAGATCTGATTGGCCTGGATACACTCCAAGCTCTGCTGCCCCTCCTCCTCCTGCAGAAAAGAGGCCTGTTAACTATTTACTCAACCAGTATGAACTTTAACAACCACAACCTTTCCTTCAGTCATATAATTTTCCATAGTTTTAATATGGCTGTTGACATGTGTCCAGGGAAGACTGGCTGAGTATTCCTTAATTATCACTCTGCTCCTGTCACACACTCAAGTACAGTAACATGCACATTCACAGCTTTGACCACAGAAATGCTCGTCTGGGGAGGTGGACAATTCCACCTTATTAGCAGTTTCACTTTGCCTTAGTTTACGCAGCCACTGCACCATCTGATTGGCTTTCACATTATTTGAAAATGGCGACAGAGTCACAACCCCTGTTGAGACACAGGACTGATTTAAGACCAGCGTGACGTTGCTACATTTATGCTGGTTAACACGGCTGTTTTCTCCTCCCCGACCACGCTGTAATGTGTAACTCAGGCTACTTTACTACAATCATGCCTTGTACAAGGAACCATAGTATTACTGATGCCAGTAACATACAGTTCTCTCTTGGAAACATGATAATTAATCTACACAAGAACATAAAAAACAAATCAAAATCAAACTGTTGTCAAGTCTTTTGGTTTTCATGATGGTTGAATGTTTTAGGTCACACTAGTCTTGGGTAAAATGAACATATTTCACAGAGGTTGCCTATTAGTGGGGAATGCAAGGCATGGATATACAAGCAGACTCAGGGATTTTTCCTCGAGGGCAAACCGGTGAATAAAAAATGTCTGGCCTTGTGCTGACAGAGAGCGACAGGAATCTGTGGCCTGTGTTTGGTCAGGAGAAGAGCTTAGTCTGAACATTGTGCAAATAAAGATTAAGCTGGTCGACAAGAGATGGCAGATAATGAAGAGTGGGATCCTATGGGATGCTGGCTCAGCATGAGCCAAGCTCATACACACTGTAGCAAACGGCTGGAGGACCAGCATGCTGAAGCCAGCCAGGGGGCAGCTCACAGTTCAACGGGGAACGCATCCGATCCAGTGGTTATGTCATGATGTAACAATACAACTTTCTGTAGTGAGAAGTGAAAGCTGCCATGCATAGACAGGAGCCTTAGATGATCTTTGACACTGCTGCAGCTGATGTAACTGTCTGCATCCTGATAAACAGGGCTGACACAGTGAAAAATCAATCGAGTGTTTCCGATTCTGCAAACTGCACCAAGGCACGAGAGAAACAACAGATACTGTCCAAACCATGCATCAAGGGAAGATACATTACCATGGCCCCTGTGAAGGAGTGCGGGTCACCCAACAAGGAACTCCGGGCTGGTTTAGTCTATAAAAGAAGAACGACAGTTGATTAGGCATCTTATTTAAATAATGTGATGCTCTTTTAAGCCTTTTCTCATTTGAAAGTCAGGTTTGTCTCAAACATTTCAAATTAAGATCTACTTTTTCCTCCTCATGTAGCCAATACCACTGGAACCATTACTGAAAAATATGAGGCAACATTCACAGAATTAGAAATCAAACAAAATCTGACAGCACTAATTTCAACTCAGTTGTGGAAACTGTGAAATAGCTTTTTGTTGCCATCCAGGTGACCGAATCTGAAAGAAACACACAAACATCTTTTTCTGCATTCATTTATAGTGCTTCTGATAGATGTATTTAGATTGCATGTGGACGGATTTTCAAGGAATTCAAAGGGATAAAAAACAGTTTAGTGTTTGAAAGGCTGGACAAACTGATGGTTGTGTTGGTGAAGTTTTATGCAAGCATCAGGGTGTAAATACTTTATCAGGGAATGGGTCTAAGTAACAAACTAAATGCAGCCCAAGATTGATCAACAGACTGTGAGCCCCTGGTTGAGCAGACATGATCACAACATTCAATAGCAGATCAATCAAACATGAAATGGCACTACAAGACAAAGCCTGCCCAGCAGGAGTAAAGCTTATATCAAAATAATTCCATCCAATTCAGTAAAGATGGATAAAAGTAATAAATAATGTGGTACAGTTTCACACTTACCACAAAGAATAAGTAATGTCTTGGTGATCCTGTTGATCCTGAAACTCTTACAAATAAGACATGGAAATCTGTGGAAATGAAGGCAAACATGCAGCTGAATAATGCTCAAATGGTTTTCCTTACAAACGTGTCTATATTTAGCAAAAACTGACTTTTTTTCACTGTGACATTTAAGCTACAGAAGCGCTTTTGATTCACTGGCAAATATAGCTGTACTGGTGGCCACAGTGGCTTGTATGTGAGCTCAGAGATGCCACTTAAAGTCAGTTGTGGAATGGAAAAAAGCCAACAGGATCTTGATGCACCGAACAGTTTAGGCAGCATACAAACATGGTCACATGAACTGAACGTCTACTATTCACCATGAGAAATACAATTAATCCACAGATAGTATCAAATTCAAAGCTAAAAACTTGGCTGGTGACTTGTATTAACTTCCTGTAACGTGTAGTAAAGGTGTAACACCTTTATGTTCAGGCAATTTTAAACAATTTTAAGGAGATAGTCCTTGAAGTGATACTGCCTAACATCTCTCTTCCAAACAGGCAACCTGTTAGGGCTCTCTAAGCATACAGCCACACAACAGTTGTAAAGGTCAGCTACTCCTGCAGAGTCTGAAATCTGATCCGAGAAGGTCAGCGTACCTTCTCAGCAATATTTAAGATGCCTGAAGACAGGAAGAAGACAAAAAGTCTCGACAGGTGAATGCCTCAGCACCGCCTGGTCGTTGAGAGTGTTGTGAAGGAGCCAGGGATGGTCATTCCTGTACTAACTGAGGAGTCTGGCTTTTACAGCCGGTGCAACCTGATAAAGCATATCTGCCACACACACACGGCTCTGTTTATCGCAATGGGCTCATGACCCGTGGCTACGGCTCAGTCTGGCTCTGAGTTGAGAGTCACACAGGGAAGGCTAAGCCCCTTAGAGCTTTAACATTACTCCTATCCCGTGACAGGCCACCGTGCATCACAGGCTGCAACATCATCTAATAAACAGCCTCGATCTACGAACTAATATTAGCAAAGAAAACAACTGAACATACAAACACAAAAAGCATAGCGCTGCATGTCAGATAATGTTAAAAAAAATCAGATTAGCTTAAAGGTAATATTACGTTTTCACTTTGCAACTGAAAGTAAATAACTAACGCTAGCTAGCTAAACGTGTTGTTTATTGTTGTTGTTACAAGCTAGATTGCGTTTGCTGAGATAAACTTAATGCTGACAACGAAATACCGTTGGAGCCTAGATGATAGTTACCCCGAATCATGGTAATGTCAATGTGTGCTAGCTTAATTTTAGAAAGCTAAGTGATCTGTAACATATTAAACGTTAACGTGTAACGTTAAGTTACAGAGAAACTATTTGTCAGGCAAAATAGTGTAATGTTAGTTAACATGTTGGTTAGATAACTACCCGTGTGAATACATAAAAGTACCGTTATCTAGCTAACACTGACATTACTGCTGCTGTTCCTTCTCTTTCGGTAACGTTAAGCTAGATTTTCTGCAGCTAACTAGCACTGACGCTAATTGTTAATCAAAAATAGCACGTCCGCAACGTAATGCTAGTAAACTAACGTTTAATATAAAGTTTATACTGCAAGCAGCAAGCATTAAAGTTTAAAACTGATAGTAAGCAGGGCGCTGTTTTATACAAGCCAATATGCGGACTAGCAGCTAACATTAGCTGGTTGAGCTAGCGCAGCTCTTTGCAACTGTTTTTGTTGTTATGAGATGGAGGGCGGACCCCAAAAAGGAGGCCTCCGTCAAAACACACCGAGGAACGAGCACAACCGGCGGACTCACCAGTGAAAGGAATGACGAGAAGTTGGGTGCCAAAGATTCATCCGAAACCCGTGCAATTATTAAGCAGCAAACAAACCTCGATCAAATAAACATTAGTCATATCCGAACCGAGGCCAGCTTCACTGCGTCCCTTTCCAGCACAGAGTCGTCGTCGCCATCGCCGCGAATTCTCCAGCCCAACAACCTACGTGACGTGACGTCATCGCGTCATCGCAGGGGCGGGGCTCAGACACACCACGCGGTACTATCATGTAAACACAGAGGCGTAATAACTGATCGCTTCTTACAACTGACTGTAATGGACACGAAAGCTGTTAATGAATGGAAGTGATTAAACGCACCAGATAGTTCATATAAAATAAAACATGTTTCAGATTGATGTAATACATATTACAGTGCGTTTATTAATTCTACTTTATTTATTTTTGTTTATTCATCTCTATGTAAATGTGGCCGACTTTTACGGGTGATCACCTGCATTAAGAAATAAAAACACAACACGACAGAATCTTAAACAATAATGTATTGAATCATGGCTTACATATGCAAAATCAATTCCAAGACGCTTGGCATACCTTTATCCATTCTTTAATTTAACAGCCTGACCTGAGGCATTAGATGGTTATTTATTTAAGCCTGCAGGACACTCGTCTTTATTGGCTCACAGCTGACTTTCAAATGAATGAAAAGTTTTCTTTGTGACAAACCATCAGTGTCAGAGTTGTTAATATTGTTTCTCTGATTGCAGTCATTCAAATTTTGCTGACCAATAATTAAATCATTTAGTGACTAGAGTCAATTATAAAATAAAACCTATTCCAATGTGTAGGGCTATTGTTACAAAAAGCTTTGCTTTTTTCTGAACTGGATGACAAAAAGCCCTCTTAGATCATACATTACCACAAGGCATTTCTCCTGTGAGGATAACGCATGAGGCATATGATATGGCACAAACTAATCTTGATTTAAATATTTACCTGGAAATGTTTACTGGGTCGTTTTTGGATTCTGATTTGACCGGATTCATAATGACTTTGTGAGAGCAAATTTATCAGCTGCATCATGCATGAGCTTCACTAATGTGAAAATACTTTAAGTGCTGATTCCACGTCCCTGTGCAAGAACAACAACACAAAACACAGTCTATCCCTTGTCATGTGAGCAGAATGGATTTGCATGCAAAACAATGAGATGAGCTTTACATGGAGAGATAATGGTCTGGGTAAATACATTTCTTTTTCTGTCATGTTACCATGAAAGACAATGAAATTTCCACATAAGAAATGCCACTTCTAATCATACAGTATATTATGCACAAAAAATGGTGGTACGAAAACCAGAAAAGAAAAATTTTCTGTGGCTCCAAGAGAAAACAAGAACAGTATTTTAGAGAGCAAAGTCTACTGATCTCAAAAAATGCAACCCATTAGGCCTTATCCTGGTAGTTCCAATCTACATTGACACATCTGTGTAATGAATTACAAAACAGCAACAACTTTCCAACAAATCACCATTTTCTGTGAAAGCTGCGACTCGCGTATACAAAACAACTTCCACAGGTCCATTTAATATATAACAGAATCATCCTCCACATAATGTTTTATCATAGTCACCACCTGCTGATGAGAGCAACCATTTCAGTAAAGCTTTAAAAAGCAAGACTACCCTGAGAGAAGGTCTAAAACGTGGGCAAGCTTGCCAGACCAGAACTGGCTTGAATGGGTTTGGTTTATTAAATCTGTACACTATTTCAATATAGTCAGCACATTTTGTTCCAAGAATGTAAGATATTATTTTTTTAGTAATTGTGTAATATATATCTCTACATAATACAATCCAAGTCCTCTGAACTATGTAGACATGTGCAAGTATTTACTACCAACTTCAACGATACAATAAAGGCAAAAGACTTGTGGACACTAAGTTAGGATAATGTTGATATTTGAAATTTTCTTGAGTCCTCACAATTATCAAAATCTAAGTGCTGTAAGTAGTTCATACACGAGGTATTGAATATCTAGTTAACTGTTCTGAGTATAAAATAGAGGCAAAATACATAAAGAACATCTTGCAAGCATGACAAAGAAACTTCTACAGACACAATACACAAGTGGTCAAAGATAATATGAGGGGATACCTGTAACTTTTTGTGCCCTTAAATATATCGTACTTACAGATCGAGTGTTTTCTTGTTGACGAGAAAACTGCCCAGCTAAACACCATCTCAGTGCTTAGACATTATTGTAGCTACAGTAAATGACCCATTTTGAGAAAGTGCACTGAATCAGGTGTTACCTGTGAGGAGAAGCACGATACAAAGGAATTATTAACTCCGTATCTCTTCAAACAGCAGAGTGTTCACTGCAGAAGGCAGATTTTGCTCATTAAAACATCGCGTCAGAGGCATGACACAAATGCTGCCCCTTCCGGTGATTCAAATAAGTGTGGGTCACGGTTGTGTATAAGAATGAAATGCATGGTCATAGCATGATGTGCGTCAACATAATCTGAGGTAAACCAGGTGTCCTGTGTCTTGGCCCATTACAGTCTGAGAACCAGCGCCTTAGAGGGTTAGAGAGGTAAGTCTGAAAGAAATCATGTAAACTGTGCTCATGTGTAGTGAATATTTCACTAACTACAAAAAGCACAAGGGCCCTAAACTGTAAACCTCGAGGATTATTCAAGGAAAAAAATAAAGAAAACAAAACACTAAAAGCACTCTACTCGTTAGATTAACGTTTCCTTTTTTCTTATTTTTTGCAGGGTTTTCCGCTTTTTTTCTCTTGTTTTCGCTCAAGTATAATCACAGGTGACTAACTACAGAGGATAACAGGGTCAGGTGAGTACCATGCTACATCAGGTTTAGAGAGGGCTATTGCAGACAATTCTACAACATGTACAACCACATTTTATACGTGTGAGTTACAAATATTTCAAAACATATCACCAAGAAACTAAGTACATACAAGATGTTGAATATTTAGAGTCTTAAAGGACTATCCCTCAGTCAGTAATAGGATTTCATGTTACTTGACTTAAACTGTCCAGTCTTACAGACAAAATCTGAAAAATTGCTATTCAAAAAGTAGCAAATTTGGTCAATGTCTCTTTTCAAATAGTTATAGTGCTTTTAATGGCTTAAGACAGGGGTCTTTTTTTAATCTCACCCAGTGGCAATCTACAGAACTTCAGTGTACATTTTATGACACCATAGCTGCAAAACTCTTCATGTCAAGTCCAATAGGTAAAACAACAGCTAGTGCTGTCACATATATTTCAAAGTAGTATGCATTATCAAAAGAAAGCAAAACAAAAAAACACAAATACACATTTATAAATTTTTTTTCAACTCTTTAAGTTTTTGCAGGGAATTCAGCCACATATTGAGCTCTGTGTTCCCGTTTGCTATGAGTTATGAGTCTGAGAGCACAGGCCTTCATCAAGCAGGCTCTGTTCAAAGTCTTCAGGAAGCTTCTGTCTGAGACTCTCCTGTGTGCTGTGAGGGTCATCAGGACTACATACAAGTAAAGTGGGGTTTAAAACTCCCATTCCAGTGTTTCTTCTCGATTGGCTGCCCTCTCTAACCTGTGGATGATGTTATTGAGGTTGGCCATTTTCTCATTGCGTCTCTGAGTGCTTCTGTTGAGTTTGGGGCTTTGGAAGGGAGGGACCTGGTTAGGGTCCAGGCTGTGATTGGTGCTTGTTGAGGGCGGGTTTGGTAACGAGGGTGATATGGGAGCAGAGGAAGAAGGAACAGGGGAGACTGACATCATGAGGCCGGGTGAGGACGCAGCAGAGGGGGAGTTGAGGGAGACTTCCAGGCTGCTGCGGCAGGGCTCTGATGAAGCCTTGAAGCAGACTGGGTCTACAGGCGACTTTCCGGCGTCTTCCCCCTCGTGCCTGGACTGATTGGCTCTCTGGGATCCGTCTATGGAGACCGCACCAGGGTAGAGCCCTTGAACCTGGCTGCTCATTCCCTCTTCCTGCCTCAAGCTCTGGCCAGCTAGGTGGGGCTCACGACAGCCAACGATGGAGTCCTCGCTTTTCAACTGTGGGAAAAGTGCTGCTGTGGAAAAACAATGAGCTCTCGACTGTTTCTTGGAGCCCTCCTTCCCCTCCTCCCCCTCGTCTTCCCTGTCCGTTGCCTCCTGTTTGACACGAGGCAGTGCAGCATTAAGAGGAAGGCTGGAGTGAATGTGTCCTGAGGGCTGCTGCAGCCTCGTCTCCTCTCCATCAGAGTTGGGGCTCCGCGTCACTGAGGGGGAGTAGCTGCGGTGCTCTGCATCGGTGTCATTGTCTGGCAGACCCTCCATTAGCACCTCCCGTCGCATCCTGGACCTGCACGCATACACTGTTGTTAGACAGTCATGTAAAGAAACACACTGTGTCAGGATATTAAAGTTAACTTTTAGTTGACGTTTAAATTAAATGAACAGTTGGAATGGATAAAACAGAGGTAGGCATCACTGTACTGGCCTGTAGTTGTGGAACCAGTTGATGACCGTGTTGGTTTTGAGGTTGAGCTGGGAGGCCAGCATCTCGATGGTGTTCTGAGAGGGGTAGGGCTCCAGGAGGTACGCCTTCCTCAGGGCTTCTTTCTCCTCAGCTCCCAGCACTACCCGAGGCTTCTTCACCTGGCTGTAAGGGCACAGGTCCAGCGAGGCCAAGGCCGGGCTCACACACTCAGAACGAGTACTGGGTGAGTCGCTGTCCGAGCCAGTGCTCAGCAGCCCATATCGCCTTTTCAGATAGGCTGAAAGGAACACAGTGAAAACAAAATACATATATAGATATACGGTATAGATAGGAAACACAAAAACTCTCACACTTGTGCCCACCTTTCTTCTCCATCTTTTTCATGGCCCTCAGCTTGTCTACATTATGAGGATCATTAAGCCACAGCTGCATGCGGACAAATGGCTCCCTCCCCTTCAGGCTGAGTTTGTGCCAAGGCTTGGGCCTGGAGAGCAGGTCAGACACTGAGCCCTGAGTCAGCCCCAGGATGGTCTCTCCAAAAAGACGCTGGCCTGTGAGGAAACAAACACACACAGAATATGTACAACTTGTGTCTGCATTCTTAAGGAGTTTCAACTGTGTGAACTCAGACCCACCTAGATTGTTGTCTGTCAGCACCTCCTTGACCTTCTTGGTGATGGTGTAGGTGTCCAGCTCTGGAGACATGGCTACCAGCTCCTGGATACCAAGTGGGTTTGTGGGCTGATGCAGGGTCATGAGGCTAGGAGTGGACTTTCCTCCCTCTGGGTGGGGGGGCAGCCCCAGCCTGAGGCTCTCAGGTTGTTGGTTCTCTTTGCTACTCTCCAGGGAGAGACTGACAGGCTCTACCAGTGGACTTGGGTGGCTCTCTGCTGGACTAGGAGGTGGGGAAGGTGAGGACTGGGCCGTCACTGGACTTTTATCTGGAAGATCAGAGGCATTACAAAAAACAGCCTTTAGCCTAGTCATAGCCACAGCATTGTGTCAAGGGTGAACTACTGCTATTTTACATTTTCAAATTTTATATTTCAGGATACTTTGTTCATCCATTGCTGCCGAGACAAGTCTGTATTATAAAGCACATCCTTACCCTGAGCTTGGACCTGGTTCGGGGGCTGGCTGAGGCTCTGGCCTAGCTGGTCCAGTAGCCACAGCTGCATGCGGATGAAGGGCTCCCTGCCTTTCTGGGTTAGCTTGCTCCAGGGTTTGGGCCGAGAGAGCATGTCGCTCACGCTGCCTTGGGAAAGCCCCAGCACCTGTTCCACAGAACTGCAGGTTAATATACTGGGGCAGAACACACTAAATTGTAATCTTACCTAGACCAACTGTATACACAACACCACACTGATTTTCCAAATTACTATCATGAACAACCAAAGAAAGGTTTGGCCACAGAGACACACTTCCAACAAAAAGCCACTAGAGGGAAGCATTACACCATGAATGTTTGTGTTGTGTTGAGTCTACTCAATTAACGCTCATTTATATTATTACATTTCATATATTTTATGAAGGTGAAAAAAGTTCATCCACTGGTCATTTTGAACTGACACAGTTTGATTTGTATGACTCTGATGTAATTCACTGAGAAAATGTGTCTAGGCATAAACCAAAAGGGAAAATATTTGCTTTTGTGTTTATTGAATAAAAAAAATCTCCACACACACCTGAATGTGCCAGAAAAACAATGTATCCAATGTAAGTGGAGGTGAATACGAATACTTCTCACTGAAAGGTATACACTGGAGAATTAGATTTAATATTACCAAGATGTTAAATCTGCACCATGAAACCTGTTACATTTTATCCGTACAAACTGACAAATCACAGTAGTGCCTAGGTAAACACCCAGAGGGATTTCCTGGAAATAAAAGCCATAATTTCTGGAGCTGAGCTAACAAAACTCTACAGAACATCCACAGCAAAAAGGGAAAATGCACATAAAATACAGTATTGTGAACTGTTGCTGTATATATATATATATATATATATATATATATAGTGAATGGTTCAATGTTCAAGCAAAATGTTTAGAAAAAAAATTACATTTGTATTAATATATTGATAACACATTACAAATTTGGATTTCATTCGTTTAAGCAACAAACCTTCCCAACACTGGTATCATACATTCAAAATTTTTTAGTCCTCTGTTACTCAGTCAGCCACATTTGATTGATAACTGGATTCAGACACTGGAGCACAGCTGAAAACCTACATGAACCTTATTATCAGAGTCACAAGAGACAACAACTAATCAACACAAAATTCATACAAGGACACTGTCCCACAAAAGAAATTGTGGGACAAAGCCTCTCATGTTTCCTCCCAGCCTCTCTGGATTTAGCAGTTAATGGCAGTTTTCGATGCGGCTGTTGTATTGTGGTGGGGTGTGGGGATGTTCAGGATTTATTATAGGCGGCATGAACTCTGCTCAGTGTCAAACAATTCTAAAAGAGAACAATCCAGTCTTCTGCCCATGAGCTATGTTATACCACAAAAAATGATCCAAAGCACAAAAGCAGATCTAAAAGGGTGGTAATCAAAAATCAAGGTCTTGGAGTGTCCTATTCAGCTTCTTGACTAGAACTCAACAGAGAGTAAAAGTTTGTGCTTACAAACCTACAAATATGTCTTTCTTTATTAAGAGCTGAGTTGAAATTCTTTCAATACTATTATCAGATTATACAAAAGCTTGAGCTGCAGTTATTTCTGCCAAAGTGCTGGAACCTGTTATTTGCTTTAAAAGAGGCAATTACTTTTTCACATGGATGATTTGAGTGTTTGATTCCTTAGTTGGTTTAAATGATTAAGATGTGTTTAGTGTTTACACAGGTCAGCTTTGTCTAATATTTCAAGTTGTCTTAAGGTCTGGAGCCATATATCTGAATGCAATAACACTAGAAAACTGGAAGATGGCAAAGACTTATTGATAACAGTGGCTTCCTACATTCATTGTTTCTGAAGCTGCTGAATTTTATTTTACACCGCAACACTGTGACGTGTTTGAATCTCTCAAAAAAAAAAAGTTATATATATATATATATATATGAATAGATATTTATACATACATTTATTTTTTATTCACTTTAATCCACACTGTATACCTTCATTTTGAATACAGTGTGCATGAGTGTGCTCATCTCTCCTATTTCTTGCTGTAAGGAAATACAAGAGAGCAACATCTGACCTTTTCACCAAAGATCCTCTGACAGATTCCGTTCTTTGCCAGCTTCTCCTTCACCTGCCTGGTCAGCTCAATGGTGTCCACCTCCCGGTACATGTACATCTCATATTGCTCTGGAGTCAGTGGTGGCACGGTGGGCTTGAGGGCACGGGGGATGTATGCTGGGTAGTAGGAGAGGCGCCCTGGACTAGGCCCTGGGGACTCGCCACTAACTGACGTGTCTGACTCCAACTTCACCTCCACTGGCCGGCCCAGTCCCAGCTCGTCCTCAGCAGCTGAGGCCTCCTCACTGTTGGAGTGACCCTCGCCGTTCTCCAGACGGGGCCACGGCCGGGGCAAGGCAGAAGAGGGCCCAGAGGAGGAGGAGGACAAGGAGGGGGAAACTGAATTGAAAAGCCGAGAGTTACCTCCACATCCTAGCCCCATGGACCCCCGGTCTTGAGACCAGTGTTGGTCAAAGTAGGTGCCTGCTTCACCGATCTCTGATTTGACTTTACGGATGATATTCTGGACAAAGGCGGCCGGAGAGAGCACACTGAGGGGTGTTTGGGGGCTGCTGATAGGGTTGGCCATGCACACAGCAGCGCAACCCACTTCCTCCTGTTTGATGGATATGGGAAAAGGCGGGCCCCTGGAGTGTTCCAGGGGTCCTAGACGTTCCGTCTGAGCTGCTGAGCTGGCAGTCGCGGCCCTTCCACAGGCTTCCATTTCCATCAGGGCCTGCTGCTGGGCCTCCATCTCCCTTCTGGCCTGTTCTAGGATGTTCTTTATGGTTTCATCAGAGCTGCTGCCTGCTCCATTACTGCTTCTGCCTGATGAGTTGTTCAGAGACGGCTTTCCATCACCTGAACAAGAAAGACCCCCCCGGTGACACTGATGCACATTCAAATCATCTCTCTAATTAAGAAGCATTAAAGTAGTCATCGACTTGTTAATAAAATTGTCAAATTAAGAAAAATCAATCAATATGGCTTTTAGTTATCACATGACTCGCAGTCCCATTCTCACCTCCCCTCTGGGACTGGATCTCCTTCTTGGCCTGCTCCAGGATATTCCTAATGGCGTCGTCTGACCCAGTTTCAGGAGTTCGGATGCGCGGAGTGATGCTCCCTGCCACAGAGGGTAACAGAAACAGATAGAGAGGGAGAGGAGGGAGGAGGGGGTGAGTGGGATGGTTGATCAGAGAGCAGTTCCAAGGCTTTGCTTTTGACTGGTAGATCAATGGCTGCCTTTGAGCTTGTGCTGTTTGAGGTTGCAGTATACGGGAAGCTCAACTTTCAAAAGCTGTGAATCTAGGGAGAAAACAAAGTTTAAAAGTAACACTACAAACATGGCAGAGGAAGCCGTGAAGAAGTCAAGGATGAGGTCCAAGTAGATTAGAAGGTTTAAACGTACACAGGTCCAGGAGCTAAGCCACCAAAACAACACAGTGTGATTACATCAGGTCTACACTCCCAAATCCCTTAAACATAACAACCAGGTGTCATCTGTAGTGACACTTGGTAAAACATGTTATAGAAATGTTAATGTCATTTTATCTAATGTCAAGACAAAAAGTGAGTGTTAAAGTTATTCTAACTGCTGTTTGTTAAAGACCATTGGTTTGTGCAGAACTACTTCCTGGTTCAATTGTAATCTACTCTAATCTACTTAAAGCATAAGACTGACGTTATCCTACTATATATTTTTCAGCTTTAAAACAAAAAGACCAAAACCAAGTCAATTCATTCCTATATTTTATAAAATGGAGTCAGGAGTCAAATGTATAGGAACTTAAAAAAAAAAAAAAGACTCAAACATCTAGGTACCGTAGATTTTAGCAGACGTTACTCAAACTGGAGAAAAAGGTGCATTTGTTGAAAACTATTTTTAGCTGTGGATTAATACATGTTTGGTGCTCTAGTTACAGCAGCAAGACGGTGCATGTGAGATTGACTCAAAGTAAACGGCAGCATGTGCGTTCATGGTAATGAAGGAACGTGTCACCTGGTGCTCACACTGATGTGTTTTTTTAGCACAGAAAATTGATTTGAAATCATTTATGTGAATAATAAGAAAATAAAATAAATGGTTGCCAGACACGATATATATCACAAATATTATATATTATGCACAGCAAGTCTTTAATGATCTCTATATAATTCACACTTATTCATGATTTGTAAAGCATACAACTAATATTATTCCATTTTATCCATCTTTCAATGTATTAATCATTTCTCAATGCTAGAAAATTGATCTATTTGACTATACAAGTCAAGTATGTGCTGTAGGTGAATCAGACAGTTTATGGACAATAATGGAGCTCTATGGCATAAAGGAAAGATATACTGTATCCAACTTTGGTCACACACGCTACATATTAGTCAGATAAATTCAAAAAGACAAAAAGAAAATATAATAAAATATTACCAGCTTTATGTCTTAATTATCACTGTACACTGCAGAATGCAGTAGATGAATATGAATGACACTTCAGACACTTAACTCACACTCATTTTCACTTCCAAGCCAGTGGTTTAGAAAATATGGTTAAAAAGACAACTTGTTTAAAATGTGAGCGACTTCACTGCTCACACTACTTCTCTGTTAATCTCTGCTGTGAAGCTCTCTCTCTATATATACGTAGTGGTGTCAATAAAGGCCTGTTTGATCAAGTGGCCTGTTTTTCTGATATTGTCTTTACAACTCACCTCTCTGGCGGACCTGGATAGTCCTGAGTGCCAGGATGTTCTGTTCATCAGAGAGGAACTGCTTCATCTTAATAAAAGGTTCTTTGCCTTTAACAGTCAGCTTCCTCCAGGGTTTGGGTCTTGCCAGTATCTCACTGACCGAGCCCTGGGAGAGGCCCAGCACATAGTGGCCAAACACACGCTGGCCAATGTTATGCTTCAGCAGCTGCTCCTTCACCTGGAAGGCGATCTCGGCCGTGTCTAGTTGGTCCTCATCTCCTGCAGTTGAGCTACCGCTTTCCGACTGGTCGCTGGGCAAGCCGGCGTCAATGCTGCCCGCTCCCACAGACCCTTGAGTGCCTGACATCAGGGCGACTTTGGCTGCATAGAGGGCAGTGGGAAAGGCCATGAGGCCCTCCTTTTTAAAGTGTGGGGACAGAAGCTGCTTGTGAAGGATATGGTCTCCTGACAGTCGCTCACCGGAGCACGGTGACACGGAGAAGGGACGGGAAAGGTCGTGGCTGGAAGAGGAGCCATCCAGGGTTGGGGGGCCAGTGCTGGGAGAGGCACGGCCATCCACCTGAGAAGAGGATGAGTGGGAGGCAGGCGGCCTGCATGACTCCCTCCCTGCATCCTCAGACTGGTCATCATCTGGTGACGGAAAACAAATTCTCACCATCAAGCTCGTATAGGATCCATACTGAACAGCTGCATGGCTTTATCAGCAGTGTTATCAGACCGACCAATTAGAATCTATCTGATAATAAATATGAATGAATGAACTCAATTGCTTTCTAGTCTTGGAAAAAGTCAGACTATATCTTGCAGGCTTTCAGTTTAAGCCCAGAGATTTAAGTCTGAAATGCAATGACTTCAGAAATCGACCTAGTCTGACCAATGAGCACCAAGCAATCAGTGAGTTATGGGGAGTTTTTAGAGGATGAAAAAACTCACATTGTGTTGTAAACTGTTTTAACTCAGACTTATATAGACAGAAGATGAAACATGAGGGACATTCATTTTACCATTGCTGTGCAAAATTTGGGCTTTATCCATCATGTACTTGTGAGATGAAAGAAAGGCTTCTTTATCCAGCATAAGCGCCTCTGCAGCCTTGGCAGAATCCTACACACACACACACATACACACAGACACACACACACAAACATAAGCTGTTAATTTTCGATTAATCAATTGCAGCAGCTGTGAATATTCTTATAATGGATGATGATCAGTGAAGCATTCAATGCCAGTGCTGTAGTTTTTTTACCTGACACTAAGAGAACATTAAGAACCAACAGTGAACTTTGGTAAAAGATGTCTAGTCTTATGAAAACTGCTGCAAGAATAATAAGATAATATAAAAGCATATATACCTGAGACGAGCCACCATTTGCTGAGGCCAGCTTCATTACCTTTAAGATACTATGGACAGAAACAAACATGCACAAAGTCAATTCTTTATCGATTTAAATCCACATTATTGTGAGTGAATCACACATTCTGTCTGTGCTGAAATTATCACCTGAGTTCAGTTTTAATCTCTTCATAGTCCATCTGGGATTGAAGTTTCGCTTCTAATCTCTAAAATGGAGCAGAAACATTTTGGTTTATATTAATAAGCGTCTGGTTAATTATCAGAGCCACTGAGGACTGAGGAGGTGTTGGTCATGTTCTGTCACGTCTCATGTGTCGCAGTCACTCACCTCGATTGCTTCCGTCTTATAGGCCAGCTGGCGTTCCAGCTCCAGGATCTGATTGGCTGAGGTCTCCTGAACTTCCTGCAGTGTGAACTGCAGCCGCTGTATGTTTTCAAGAAGGCGGAGGATTTCACGCTCTTTAGCCAGCAAGGCCGCCTCCAGCTGGGAGGGTAACACCTCGCCCTTCCTGTTCTTCTCCTGACAAGGTGAGAAGGAGATGTGGCGAAAGATGTGCGAGAATAGTGATAAAAGGAGAGAGGAGGGGAGAAAATGTATGAGGGCAGCCAGTGAATCACAGCTTCTGCAGTGTTGACGTTATGGAGATAAGTGGAAAGTGAGAGAATTGAACTTTGACAGAGTTATAGTTAAGTAGTTAAAAATAGCTTCAATTTGTCAGAGTTTATTTATTTGTTGTTTTGTGTTTGTCCAGTACTATTAAATGAGTGTTACAGTTTTTCATTTTCTGTAATTGTGGGATAAGTTTGAAGTCTAAATCTAAGAATAAATTTATATTTTCAAATACAGAAAAGAAAAAGTGGACCACTTACAGCAACTGAAACTACAAGAAACTTTTTTTTTTTTAACTTTTACAAATACAATTCATGCATCAAAATGGATTAAAATTAAGTGTTTTATAGTATTAGAGTATTAGATGTCATAATATGATTCATGAACATGTGAGCATGTTGTTGCAGGTTATCAGAAAGTTATTTTCACTGTTAAATACTATTGGTTGTTAGTTGTAACAATGCATAATATTAAGAACATTATATGTTTTGTGTGTAAAACCTATTTATATGTTAAATCTGCAATGTAAATAGTAATAGCTTTCAAAAACAGATAGTGGAGTAAAAGTACAATATATTTGTCTGAAATTTCATCTGAATAACTCAAGTAAGAACCAAGTACTTCAAAATAGCACTGGAGTACATGTACTTAGTTACCTTCCACCACTGCCTACGTGAAAATAAAAAAGCAAGCATGTGTGACATTGTTCTTACCCTGCTACTGCCCTCTGCTGGGTGGCAGTTCCCTGTGGTGACACTGGCTAACTGCTCCTTTAGCCTCTCCACTTCCCTCTGAGCCATTTCCGCTCTCTGTGTGCACACAGAGTATCACAGAGTTACAGTTTTCATACAGCAGCCACATCAATCGGCTAATGAGTTGATCAAGGTGAGAGCATATACATAAATCAAAGGAGGCACCCTAGCTCTGAAATTTTGGAGCTCAGTGAAAACCTGAGCAAGAGCTCGAGAAGACGAGTGCAGCCAAACGGTTTATTCTGCTGAAGGGGCTGTTTAGACAGCCTACTTTATTCCCCAAACTGTTTACCTGCTCTGTCACACCCGGTCTGCTAATTAATGATTCATTTTGAGGACATTTATCTAGGCCCTGCTGGCAGAGAGCAGCAGAGTGAGGAAAAGGGTGTGAGAGAGAAAAGCAGAGAGGAAGAGAAAGAAAGAGGTACCACCAGGATAGGAAGCAATCAAGGCAATGAGATAACTAAGAACCCTGGCGTTCAGCGCTCCGGTATCAATCGCACACGGCAGTCTGCTGTGCTCTGCTGAGTGGAGCCGTGCTGCTATAGCGCGCCCACCGACGGAGGCTCAGGTTTACACACGCTAATCACAGACTCAAGGGAGGGGGGAAGCAGAGGGAAGAGAAAAGCAGGGGGGGGGCACAGGACGGAGGGTGTCTAATTAAAGCCAAAGCTTGATTACAGGAGTGATTACCTTAACGAAGGAGCATCTCAATCAGAGAAATGCAGAGCAAGACTGTACTCACCTGGTTCGCTTTTTCAAGATTCGCCATGATGGCATCGACCTCCTCTGCCCTGGAACACAGACATCCAGACAGAAAAACACAGGATTACTGAGGAGATAGTGTACAGCAGTCAAAGAAAAATCTAAACCAGTTATTACCACAACATTTCTTAATTATATAATTCACCTTAGAATGATGCTAAAACGTCTACACAGAGCTGTACTGCTTATTACTAAAGCTGCACTTTGTGTCACATAAAGAAACAACAGTGAAAGCCTGACGCCTGAACAACTCCAATTTATACAAACATGATGTTTCAATATCATTTAGATTTTTGTCAGGTCACAATATTTGAAAACGCTCAAAAGTTCACAATTGCAGCCATATATATAAAACGCATCACTAACCACCAACAGGCTCTCAGTCTCCATGATAGTGCCAGGTGTGGTTGCTAATAATATACGCACAGAGGGCAAAACATCTCAGAGCACCATTTCAATACATAATATCAGTTATGAGCACATTACTTCAGATGACTGCATCTCAAAGGATAATATATATACTGTACACATAAACTTTCCATTATGTGTTCCACAAATCATTGTAGATGCAAATATTATGGGTTTAACAATTTTCCAAATCCACGGCTCAGTTCAGACCTCTGTTTTTGTTTTTTCGGGGGTTTTTCTGTTTTGAAACACCGATACCCTACACTTTATTTTGCATGCATCACACCTGAAGGGGACCAAGCAGACGGTTTTACACACCCATAACTAAATACAACAGATAGTAACATTAATACAGTCAACAATCCTGTAACTGAATGTCTTCATGTTTAAAATTCACTGAACACAGATACCTCCGTAGGTCTGAACAAAACCTAGCAGTATAACCTTCATGAAGACGGGGTTATTGCAGGGTTAATTATTGTTTTATCTGAATGATTCAGGTTTAGCTAATAGACTAGCCACTGAGTGACTGCCCCTCTGCTGCCACTTACCATAAATGCATAACTTTTAGACACAACAAGGTCAAATGTCCACATTCTTGCGTTATAATCACACCTCCACAGGAAATATTTCACTAGACCCCAAATGTAATTATTTATTTATCTGTTTAATTATCATTTCTGTCAATTGCATCCCCTAACAGGAAGCTGTCTCAATGCTGTGTCCACTATACACCAAATCTAAAATGTTTTATTCTCTAAGATAATAAATCTGATCTGATAAATCTGATTAAATATTGTAATCATTGTTAAAAACCAACCAAGTGTAAAGAGTGTGCAGGTAGCTGAAAACTCCTCTGAAGATCATTAAAAATCAATCAATCACACATATACCAATATACATGACCTCCATGTCCTCACTTTTAGCTGTGCCTTCATGTGCTCATATTGATTTGGATCATCAGCTTTCCCTCTATATATCTAACAATCACAGTAGTCTAATTTAAACAGAAGCTCAGCAGGATTATTCATGAGGTTTGTTTGAAGTTCAACAGTTTCATTTTGCACACATGGGACCTGACTTTCAAAAGGTAGATAAGGATGAATTAATGAGGATGCTCTGATTGATTTAAATATGCACATAGGTTTCACAAGTTTTGGGACACAGTGGTCCCTTTCTACCAAAAGAAAAAAAAAATGTTCAAAGCTCATTTTAGACTGTTTTTTATTCACATTAAGTTAGCTACATTAAGCTGAACCTTCAGTCTTTTTGATGTGTGAAGTGTGACCATTGTCTAACAACAGGCTGCGTCATTAACTAAAATATTAGTGATCCATTAGAATCATTCGATCACTCTGGCGTAAACGTGCTCAAGAAAGCAAATTACAATCTTCAGATATGTCTACTGTAAGTGATGGACTCAGTCAGACACTGACACCGTCTCAAACCACAACATCGGTGCAGTGTGGTGCAGCCCTGGCTTCAGAGGGTTGTGTCGAGTCCATGTCCACATCCTATCAATAAGACCAGGATAGATGGCGCCCCGCTGACAGCAAACACTAAAAGGTGTCAGCTGCACGTTTAATGAACTTGTGCAGTACGGAAAATATTTTGTATTGATTACCTGCTTGACTACTCAAGCTGATGCAGACAAATAGTATTTATTATCAACATTGAGGAAACAGTCAGTGAGAGTAATAGAAACTGGTCCAGTGTTCAGATGCTCGGGGTCAGGGAGGGATAACTGCAGCTGGAGCGCAGGGGTCAGCGGTGCAGCTGTCATCCCAGAGGAATGTGATCAGGACGACGCACATTATATGACAAACCACATAACAGAGACGGTCTTTCAAAGTGTAGCCACGCAAAAAAAAAAGGTAAGGCCCAACTGAAAATGTGTCCAATCCAACAAATGGATGGCAGTAGGTATAGAAACATCAGTTCAATTGTGCCATGGATTAGGCCTGGGAGAAAATCCATTAGCAGTGGCTGACTGTGCTCTGGAGCACAACCCAAACAAAGGAGTGTTTACTTTGAATGTCTATCGACATCCTTCATACAAGCTCAGATTCATTTCAGGCGTGCGGTGGATACACTGCGCTCAAAGACCAGGACAAGGTAGAGTGTTTTCTGAAGCAATTTTTAAATGGAGCAATTCTTCTTGAGGGCTGTCAAGGCCCAGCTGCCAGTGAAGGCAAACACAGACCTCTCTCATCGACTTGCATTAGTGGCTGAGTCACTCTCACTCCTCGTCTTTACAATGGCATTCCTCAGCTCTACTGTGGTCATGAGTTTATGTAGGCAAAATAAAAAAAAATAAAAAAGAAGAGAGGCTTCAGCACTCGAAATGCTACAATGAGCACTAGTGAGGAATGCAACAGAGATGGTAGTGTGGTGGTGGTGGGGTGGGGGTATCAGAAATATATGATCAAGTAAACAGAAAGTGTAAAATGTGACTCTTACTTGCTTGTCATCTCCTGGTTGTATTTACACCGCAGGTCCAGCAGCTCTGTCTGTGCAGTGTTCAAAGCTGGTGAGAGGCAGACAGAGGGAGGTGAGAGATTAATAAAAAAAATACAGATGAACTTTGAATTTAAAGTTACATTGCTGAATTTATTTACCAATACATTTTATCAATACATTCATTTATATATTTTCCATATTTAAAATACAGGTGAGTTTTAGTAAAAAAAACAAAACACCTCTAACACTCAAGGAACTGATTAAAAGCTGATTTTTAACTGTTAAATATGGTGAAAGACAAATTCAATCAGTAAAATCTAGCTTTACCGTTTTTATGCAAACAAAGCACAAGTGTTTCAGCAAGGGGGGGTCATACTGCAATTATATACATGATGGTTCTCTAAAATTAAATATAACAGCTTCAGTGCGAGCTGGCGTTAAAACCACTTACATGAATGCAGAACCTTGATCTTCTCCTTGGCCTCCGACAGTCTGTCAGCCAAACTAATATCAGCGCTCTCCTCCTCCTCCCTAAGAGAAGAAACTTGTCAGTTTCTTTGCTACATCATGGCCACACATTAAATGCTACAATATGCACCTTCATGCTTTATGACAGAAAAATATATTCATTCAAACGTCCTCCCACCTAGAGAGGCGGCAAGTGTGGTGGAGTGAACAGAAAAATATGGACAAATTGAAAGTTAAAAAAGCAGGCTTGATGTGTTCGGAGCTGTTTGCAGCTCTTTGCTTAGCTAAACTGAGGAATTTTGGTCTTTTCAACAGTGTCACTTATGTAAAACAACAGTTCATACTTAATTGTTTTAATGTTATCGTGACAGAAATTGAATATATTTGCTACAATAATCAAAAAATACAGACAACCATGTACTGGAAATGGGTTAGGACCAAGTTTATCCTTGATAATCTTCAATGTCTAAAAGAATTAGGAGACTGAGTGGCGCAGGGGGTTAAGGAGATTTATTCATCTTAGATTTTAGGTTTATAATTTATATTCATGAATACGTTTTAAACACTGTTCGCAGGTTCTTACCCTCGGTCCTCTGTTCTGTCCTTATGGTTTTGCTGTGAGGAGCCTGGGGCCCTGGGAGCCGGTGTGCTGTTGGGGGTCATCAGGGAGTTTAGTGAGCTGGATTCTGAGGCCTCTGTCACGGTTGCCCCTGAGACTGCAGGACAGTCCTCTGTGGGCTCTGTGTTGAAGGTGGAGACTAGCATTAGAATGGTTCTGATGATAACAGGCAGGATATCGCCATCATAAGGTGACTTTTCATACTTCTTCAGATAGTTAGAAGACCAGGTACACTTAAATTAACCACCCAGCAACACCAGACGTTCTGTGCCAGCAAGTGAAGTAGTACTGCCCCCTGATGTGTCTGATTTTGGCCTGACCTGTCTTTTCAAGGCACTCCAGGTGTTTCCTCCAGTGCCCGGTGATCTCTCGTACCAGGGCCTCGCTGTCTGGGGCTGAACTCTGAAGCTGCTGCAGCCTTTCCTCCAGAGTGTGTGAGGCCTCTAGCACAGGAGCTGGATCTGTGAGAAAAAAAAACAGACACAAACAAATCTCTGTAAAAAGAACTACTAAGGTTCACACGATATCCAGATACTTCTACTTTTCAAAAAAAGCAAAATAGCTGTTTTACTCTGTAAAGCACATTACAGATTTTTCTGCATCGCAGTTTCAACAGAAGCAGACTATTCCACTGAGACTTGTTTCCAAAGAGTGACTCTTAGACTTTCCCCACTCAGACGACTTTGAAAATTTCACAGGCTGGACCCTAATGACACGAGTGCTGTTCGGACCCTTCACATGTACAGAAATCTAATCTAATGAGTCTGCTCACATGCTGATGAATAGCAAAGAAGACAAGGAGATTGCCATGAATGTGTGACAGAGTCCCAAGTATACACCTAGGCAAAGTGTAGAAAAAGTCTGCTCCTGAAAAGGGGGTAAAAAAAAACAAAAAAAAAAAACGGGATTCTTTAGCACAACAGAGGAGCTGTTTTGCAATGCATGCGCGGCAGCACCGGGCCCATGGGGCCAACTAGGAGGCTGTTTCTCAGCTAACAAGTCTCCTCTGTATCATTTGATCATTTAAATTATTATGCCAGGAATTCTCAGGAGGCAACTCGGCACTCCACATCACAGGGCTGTTTTTAATCTTCCCCTTCCCTTTCTTCCCCTCCCGAAAAGTTCAACAGCTCAGAGAGAGAGAGCTGCTCCTGTTGTGTACCTGCCTGCCGAACACCAAAGGAGGTGACTTCTAGTGCCAAAGCACAGAGAGGGAAGCTCAGGGGAGCTCCTTGACAAGGGGGGGGAGGTAAGATGTAGAGCCACGCGCACATATGCATGCATGCTCACACACACACACACACACACACACACACACACACAAACCACAGCCCTTCAAAACTCTAAAAGAGGAGGAAAATCGCTGCTTTGCTGCACAAACTTTTCTCCCACAGCTTTCATCCACTCATCTTAGACTTCTGTGTGGAACCCAATTGGATCCCTTCTTCAGCATGGGCACCGACTGAAGTGACTTTTCATAAGAAGTTGGAGCCACAGCCGTTTCAACTTTGCCAGATGCCACTGATTGAATGCAAACTCCGAGCCGACAGGCCACAGAAATAAATGCTCATCAGAGAGCCCAAACCTCTGCAACATGCAATTTGTTGAAATCCTGCGCATACATTGCAGCTTGCCATATCTGCATTTTCATCAGACAAACATTTTGGGCCATTTAATTGATCAAGCTATTTTTCCCAAGACCGTTTACAGTCAAACATTGTCTGCATTCATTGTTACACCAACAGTGGAGATATTGCATCAGTCACAAGGGACATCACTATTAAGAGCACAGCTCTTCTAAGACAAACTGGATGACTTAAAGCACTGCTATTCCATCGACCCACTGTCACAGAAATCACTTTATCAGCCTCTTTCCCATATATCCTTTCAACTTTTAATGATCAAAGGACAGAGATTATGGTAAGGAATCTCTCACACATGGACAAGCCAGGATTATCAATCAGTGGCAGGGGAGTAAAGTAAAGTCAAATTTAAAGTGAAGGGATATAACTTAAGTCTGTATACAAAATTAACCCCCGTCAAAGTTGAGCAGCAGGGATACTCTCCAAGGGCCCAGGATCTACAGTTACTGATGGAGAGTCCAGAAAGAGTGCTGATAACTTTGGAAAATAGAGCCACTAATTGATGTAGCTAATAAGCAGCAGTGGAGCTTCTTTTTTAAAGCAGCTCTGATGGTAAATCCACCAAATACAACCTGGAGTGGAAGAGGAATTCAACACTAACCCCACCGCTCACATCCCCATTAAATCAAGATATATAACACAGCTTATGAGGCATTATGTACACCGGGTGAGTCACATCACTCTCGGTGCAAATAAACGGCTCAGTTTTTAATTCATCTCTTATCTTAATTACAGATGACTGGACGTCTGCTCTGAGGTCATGATAACTGATTGGACAACTGGAGCTTTTTAAAGCTAATAAATCACAGGACATTTAATGTGTCATTTTCTGTGGTGAAACATGGGTCCAGGTCCAAATACGGAGGAATCATAGATCATGATAAGAGAAGAACAGCACAGGGAGGTTTAATGATATGGTAAATGTAGAAACTATCTGCTATTGGTCATATATTTGTAGATCTGATCATGATTTATAACAGATATAATAACACTGTACACACAAAATGTTACACCAACTGTGAGGCGACAGCAAGAAGGACGTCCGAGTTTAGAATTTGCTGCTATTTACTGAAAATTGAAATTCAACCTCTTGATGGGTTAAGATGAAAGATTGTATTTGCTGCAGGGCACTTTAAAAACTTGGTTGTAATATTTTACATGTGATCATTCGGTGAATGAAGTCAAACTTTTTCATTCTAATGGACTTGCACTAAAACTCATCTTGCTGAGTGTGTGTGTGTGTGTGTGTGTGTGTGTGAAAGTTATTAATACTAATAGCACAGAAGATAAGACTCGAGCTGTGATAAACCCCAACCTTCCTAACAAGTTAGTGTGACTTTTAATTGTTTTTGCGCAATCTCGGCTGCATTGATATTGAGTTTCATCACTTTGGCTGTGTGATAATGAGGCTGCCGCCCTGTAGCTACTTCCTTTGGTCACTGCGTTGCCGTTTCTGTGATACTGCGCTTCTCAAAGCAGGAAGCAGTCACTGTATCGGAGTTAGCCTTCGGTACAGGGTGCAAAGAAAGCTAAAGCCTGTCAGAAGCTGGACGTCTCGGCAGACCGCGGGTGGCACCGGGAAGGATGGTGCACAGGTTCAGGATGTGTGTGTGAGTGTGGGTGGGGGTGGACTGGGGTGTTGTGCGCCAAGACAAGCAGGTGTGTCAGGGCGGTCCGTCTTGGCTCTGTCAGCGATACACCATCATTAGGCGGTGTGGGCGCAGCAGGGTGCACCATTATGTCTCCCTGGGCCCTGTGTAATTACGCTCTGACATAATTAACCCAGCAAGCCCATTAGCCAAGCATTGGCTGGCTGAAGAGAGAAAAAAACGCTATAATTATTTGTTGTGCGCATGTTAATGAGGCCAGCTGTGTTCCCATCATACAACACGAACAAATTAATTTACAAGGCTGTGCTCCAAGGTTTTTTCTATTCATTCAAAACAGTCTTGTTTTTTTTTCCTCTGAGTGGACTTCAAGGTCCATAAACATGCTCTGCCACTGCTGCAACAAACAGTAACACTGCTGTAATATTGTCGTCAAGGACCCAAACTAGGTTGACACAACAAGAACTCTTCACTTTCACTTCCACAGACAACATAAGGTATGTAGGTTAAACTATGGGATTCGAAAATGCAAAGAGAATAGGTTAGTGTATATGATGATGTTAAT
>JAUMHL010000030.1:3519694-3597757 GCA_032362345.1 Sandelia bainsii
CAACATAAGGTATGTAGGTTAAACTATGGGATTCGAAAATGCAAAGAGAATAGGTTAGTGTATATGATGATGTTAATTCATTGTGATTTTCTTCTACCTGTCAAGGATTAGTTCCGATTAGAAAAAACACAAACTGCTGCAACAAATTCCTAAATATGACTTTTTTGTTTGTGGCGCATCTTAAACCAATGAGCATTTAATATTCAGTTGGCAAACTGAAGTCTTGCTTTACCTTGATGTGGCAGAAGGAGTGAGAAAAACTAAAATAAAAAGATAGGTGGAATGAAAAAAGAAGTGATTGTGGGGAAGCGGCGGCTTTTGTGTGTGAACAAAACAAAGCTGAAAGAGAAACTTCTTAACCTGTTCTTTTTCATTGCTGTTCCGTCTCTTTGTTTGACAGACTGAAGGACGGAGAAGGAATGACATCAATACCAAGACATTTTAAAGCTTGGAACAAAGAGTGGAGCCAGAGCTAGCTAGCATTTCAAATTAACACGAGATCCTGCAGTGAAAAACACAAGTGCCAGTGACATTCAAACCAAACTTCACTTGAAAATAACACAAAAATAAAACTACATACCTCCCATTCGTATTTATGAGACATGCAAGACAAATCACAATGAATTAACATCCTCATATACACTAACCTATTCTTTTTGCATTTTCGAATCCCATGGTTCCATCTTACCTGCTATCAGGCAGAAACACACGCACGCACACAAAGACAGACATTCCTACACACACAGTTGCTGTCTTTTAAAAGCACACACTCTCCTGGTCCCTCTGGGGTCTCCAACTCCACAGGGATCAGTTGAAGAGGCCCGGCTCTTTTATGAACATAATGCATTATTAAGCACCTCAAACATCTCCTGGGCCTTTGTTTATTACTGCTCTTATTAATCACTTGTGCATAATCTTGTCCCGCCCAGAGAGCTTTCATTTTCCATCAGCTTTTTATACGCCCTTATTTTCCAACAGACTGCCGCAAACACACATGGCACCCCTCCTTCCTCCTCATCCTGGCTGCAGGTAGTCAGCTGCACAATTACAATAAAGCCAGCTCACTGTGCCTTGAAGGCCTCTCTTGCTGGTGCTCGCCTATGTATATGGAGGGTTGAGGGAGGACAACTATTCTTTCTGCATTTGAATGACTCTGAATTACTAAGGTCAGTTTGGATAATCTCACAGCCGAGGGAAACATCTGATGTGAATATGTGAGGCACTTACAAGCATCTCTTAACACAAGACGACACACGACTTCGTGTGACAAAAAACCTGCTTGTACTTGTGCTCTGCTCCGCAATACCACTGAACACCACTAGCAAGCACTGTTGCCATAACATTTCCATTATCACACAAATGCATAGACACACACAGACCTCAGACATGCCGTAGGCCTGGCGCGCGCACGCACGCATACACACACCCACACACACACACTTAGAGGGGTGTATTCAGATCAGAATCTTCACAAACTCTCAGTGAGCTCCCCGCTCAGATAAAAGGGAGCTGTGTTCTAAAGGAGAGAAGGAGCGGGGTGGATCCTGAGGGATGAGTGTGTGTACTGAGTGGAGGCGAGAAAGAGCAAACACCTGGAGCGTGAGTCTCAGGGCTACGCCCCTGGCGACAGGGCCTCACTGCTCTCACAGAGGTGGCAACAAACGCAGACATTTCAAACAGCACTCGCGTACGCGTGCACACGCTCACACACTCCAGGAGAGAGGAGCGGAATGAGACGGGCGAAGAGGAGAGGAAGAAAAAGACGAGAGGAAGTCAGGTGCATCTTTGGGAAACCGGTGAATTCGGGCAGAAGCTGCCACTGTTTTTCAGCATTCAGTGATCAGGATGTGTTTATCTGCACTGATCAAAACCGTGTGGAGGTGATATAAACATTGTTAGGGAAACACTGTTAACAGGCCTCTTTCAAGCCTCAGACTGGGTAGGAGTTATAGTGTGCAGCATGGGGAGATGTCACAGGCAAATCAAAACATAGAACGCTAATGAAACACTCCAGTGGATTGACATCTCGGCTTAGGGGCCTCATAAAAGGCAAGAGGAGAGAGGAAAAAAAATACTTCAATCACTCGAATCAAGAAGTTATTTCTGTTCTGAGTTGACAGTTGCATTCGAGCTGCCATTGAACAGGAGCATTATCTTGCATTTACAAAGCGTAACATTATCATGCTGGAATCTCACAGATGTAATGGATTTGTTATTTGCATTCAATACGGAGCACAGCAAAGTGGATAACTGATATGTGACCAGATGTTAATGATGGCCAGATACAACAGGTCACATATTGAGCTGCTGCTGTTGCTGATAGCCCCCTCCCATTCAGTGTTCACGTCTTGCATTCATTAACTCCGCCGTTGGCCTCCTCTGATTGGACCTGCGGTGGCCTTAGTGTGAGCACGCATGCACGTACGCATACTGACGGAGAGGCACTTTCAAATGAAATAATAGGACGGAAAAACGTCCTGCAATGAATAGTAATAACTGCATTAAGATTAACGAGCACAGCGTGTAAAGAATAATTGCATCTGTCAAAAGATTAAAAATACATGAGCCGTGTCGTTTGTTGGGGAAACGGTAGGAAAGCTCACTGTTGTGTTTGAGGGGCAGAGAGGAATGAAGTGGGGCCACAGCCAAATGACTGTCCTCCGGTGTACCTGGAGTCATCCATTCTATCAAGGGGTGGGCAGGAGGGGGGGTGGAGTTGTGACCTTGGACACAACAGCAAGATGTACAGTGACAAACAGGCACAGGATACTGTAGGCTCTCCTCACAGTTGGCAGATACTGCAAGGCCCTGACACTCAAATACTCTTATTGCTCTGACTTGTGCTTGGCTGCAGCCGGCTAAGAGAAGAGATAATTGAAATGAAGGCAGTTAATGCCAGGAGCAGTCTAAGTATATTTTTGAGTTGTTGTAGTGACTTGGCTAAAAGACATGACAGACTAGTAAGTAGTCTCCTCTTTTTGTGTTTATCTTATGCTAAACAGTTTCAGGTATTCAACTAAATCTAGCATAAAACAAAAGGCAGGCTGGGAGTCCACAGACCCACAGTGAGAGACACTATCTACAAACGGAGAAGACTCTCTCACCTCATTAGACACCGATAGACACTGGGCAGAAATGGCATCCACGGGAAAGTGGTGAGGCGAAAACTGCTGATAACACAGAAGAACGTTAAGGTTCGTCTGAATTCTGCCATGACACACCTAGATGACCCTCAAACCTTTTGGGAGAATGTTCTATTATCTGATGAGTCAAAAGTTGAACTGTTTGGATGACAGGGGTCCTGTTACATCTGGTGTAAACAAAACACACAATACCACAAATTCCACAAATAGTCACCATATTTCACAACTTGCATAATGTATAACCCCACCCAACACCTATTCATCCAGGCCAGTTTTGTTGAGGTATAGTTAGGTGCTCAAGATGCTGTGTAGGGCTGTAATGGAGCCTTGGGGAAAAAAAACTGATTTGTCCCCAGTTGACACTCTCAGCAGCAGATATAGTATGTAGCAAAGCCCAGAACACACAGCAGCATCTTCAGCGTTTGTCCAAAGACCCACAGAAACTGACAGTAATAGCCTGTAACAACACAAACTAAAACTATGCACCATGTGATCAAAAAATTGTATATTATTTTGGTCCTAAAATTAGATTTTGACACACACTCTCTCTGTAAGATATAGCAAGGAGAGGGCCTTATTTGATACTGTATCCTACTGGTGCAAATCTGCAATTAATGGCATTACCAAAATGATCAGCACAGTATCTAGAGGTGTAAGGGGGCAGCTAGAATCAGCCAAAACAATAGTGTGTAATTGTTACACAATTAACAGAATAATTTTGAGTAAGTAATAAGCACATAGTAATTTATTACATTTTCAACCTACTCCCCGAAGTCTGACTCTGTATTACTTTGCTGAGTAAGAAAAAAAATCTCTTTCTATGACTGATACAGTGAAGCAGACTCCCTTTGTAAAAGTAAGGTCAAATGGAGGTAGGAGGCTGGCAGTGCTACGTCACCTGATGTAACCTGACAGTGGAGGGTCTACTGTAGACTCAGTATAACAACCACTCAGGCTCTGTATGAATTCTAACCTTGTATTTAAAGAGACAGAGAGAACAAATAAGTAGACGTCTCAACAACAAAAGTTACTTCAGTTTCTTTTTCTTTTTTACATTTAAGAGTTGATGTTGGGTTACTTTGGCCTTTTTTTTTTATTTTAGAGGCTTTGTTCTTTAACATAACAACACTTAGTTGACTGTATCCTCTACCTGAGAGGGGTTCGTGACAAAATATATCCCACAAGACGCTCCTAGGCTTGAATTAAGGCCTTGATATAAAAGGTATAGGTCAGAAGATCAAACTGAATACATCTTCAAAGAAATTTTATGAAGGAAATAACTCCATTCAAAGTGTGTGTCTGTGTGTGCATGTGTGTGGTGGCACAATATCAAGCAGGGGACTTCAAGGAAAAATGGAGACCTTTAAAAGTCAGTTGCTGCCGTCGCCATTTCTCTGACGCAGACTTTTATCTTGTATTCATTGAATCTGTAAACAGCATTCTCTACTCCTGCCACAAGTGTTTCTCTGATCTAGACTGAGATTGGGCTGCGTTTTGCTGCCGTCTCCTGCAACAAAGAGCAATACAGTACATGTGCCCTAGCACCGAAATAACCAAATCAACACACAGTATGTCTCTTCTCAGCTCTAACTTACTGTCTTTACGCCCCTCTCTCTCTCCCTTTCTCCCCCCACTGGCCTCATCAGGCCTGCGTTCCACACGAAGCCAGACTTCAGTTGGGATTTTAATTGGCCCTCCACAATCAACAGCAGAGCTCCTCGAGGATGTGTTCGCTCCTCAGCCAGGCTACACTCAAGGACCAGTGCTGGGTTTTGAAGTGGCCTCACGCAGAGTTTTGGAAACCACTCTGAGAGCACAGACTTTGAAAAATAGATAAGAGCCACAGGGTATGGGGTTTTATGTATCTTATACCCATGTACTGTTGCACCATATTCATATATGGCAACAGAATGACTTTTTGGGTTGTGCATGTTGCCTCATATATATACACAAGATGTGTCTCTGTAAGTACAGTGTATGTAGAGGCCTGGTCCAGTGGCACTTGTACAGGTTTGATAAGGAACTGATCTCCAAGGAGCAATGCATGAAGAGAGAACAATAATTCTAGGGTTTGTGAGTGTGGATTTTTGTTGCTGCTGCTGCTGCTGTTGTTCGTGGAGATGCACATCTCTGGTCTTAGTGGGAAACTCACCTGGGGCCTCGATAAGCTGTTTGTAGATTCCCAGGAACGCAGACTCTGCCTCCTTACTGCGCTTGTTCAGAGCAACCACCTGCAGGGGAAGAAGATGCCATTAAGGTAAACATGGACTGTTATAATCCTGGCATGTGTCTAACTCACAATGCACAGCAGATTTTTCATTTCAGGTATTCAACTGATGCTTTTACACAGAGCCGAAAACACTTAAAATCTTAAATAGCTAACACTTAATCAATAGTAACAAGAGCAAAGGTCAACCTCACAGCATCCTGCCAATAAATAAAACAAACACTCCTGAATGCCTTTTATACGTATAATGTAGATTCAGTACGCATATTACAGAAATACAGTGCAGTTCATAGCTTCAAATTCAATGTCTGTAAAGAATCTAAGTGAAGAAACAAGCCATAAGCTGCGATGATGTCCTCCCTGTTCAACTGCCAGCTGCTGCATGTTGCGAGGTGACATTTGGCCTGTTAAATGTAGGTGACGCCGTGCGCGAGGAGGCTCGCCAGTGACAGTGGCCTCCATCACCAGCAGCACTCAGCACCTGCTATCCTCAGCTCAGCGGGTGACGCAAACCAATTAACGATTCATTAGGAGGGACAAAGAAAGCGAATTAGCCACCACCTGGCCCCATGGAGAGGGCACCTGCACTAGTGGGTATGTGGGTTACCCTGCGCCCGGCTCCCGCTACGACCTCGGGCCTGTTTGTAAGTCAGAGGACGCACTGCGGCTGCCTCTCGATGTCCTCTGCTCTGCAACGGTAAATCAGATCAGGCTCGTCCAAATGACCCACACCCCCCACTCCGAGAGCAGACAGAATTCAAATTATTGTCATCCATTGTCTATGTCATTTCTGTCACTGCTGATTACAGCCTCTGTCGAACCAGCTCAATGGACTTCACAATGGAGGGTCAAGTGTGTGGTATGGCTGAGTCCGGCTGCTCCTCATCGTTACGGCTGCACTTGAAAACATTCATTTTGCAACGGCTAAAAACACTTATGACTATGGCGCTGGTGGCTGTGGTGTGTTTGGGTTGTTTAGTGGGGTTATAAATAAGGTGTGCAGAAAACAATGAGGTCCAAAGAGCCTTTGATTTACTGGAAATGGCTGGCGTCTTCCCCAGGGAGGCATAACGACAGCATCATGTTTAAAGAAATATCATAAGGATCAAGCAAATCCCCCCCATCACTCCCACTTGGAGCAGCTCAGAGGAGTTCATGGAAAATGGAAAAGACTGGAGCCCAATCAATACAGATGCAATAGTCTGCAGCTCTCAGCCAGCTCCCTGTTATACTGTGCAGTTGTTGCACTCAGCCATACCCCAATTTAAAACTCCCCCCACCCACTAACCTCCATCCACCTCCCCACATGCCTCCCCTCTCCTTCCAGGACATGACGTTAACGTCGGCGTGGTTCACAAATGTGTGAAGTGTGCAGGGCACATAAACAGCTTTATGTGTGGCTTCAACAACAACTAGTGTTGGTTCAGCTAAGATTTGCTTCATCCCTGCTGATGAGAAACTGTTTTTGTATTTGCTTCCTTTTCACTGTGGAGAGGAGCAATTTAGTGAAAGCTCGCCCAAAGCTTGTTTTCGGCCAATAACAAACCTCCGCTCTTCAACGTGACAATGAGCAAACCTCCGACAACATTTTGTGGCACCAAAACAATCTATTACCAACCTGAGTTTACACCTGAACTACATGGTCACTACAGCAGGGTGGCTGAACCCGCTGATAGTCATCAACTTTTCACTGACAGGCTGCTGGCTGGCCTGGCTTCCTCTGAGGCATATACATCAAATGAGGCCCCCAGCTACATGTGCAAAAAGGTTGACATCCTGTGTTAAGGCAACAGCTACGGCTCCATCTTCGGGAGACACGCGGGATCTCCTGGCCCTCCATCATCCTTTAACGAGAGAACATGGAGATTACCTCCACAATCACACCATTAACCTGCCTACAGACGCCAGCAGAGACATCAATCACACGCCTGCCTGATGCCTTCTCACGTTAGTGCATGCTATGTGTATAGATACCCCCCCTCCCACAACCATCATCAAAGCACTCTGAGGTGTTGTGCATAATATGGGCTGATGAGGGAGTCATCTCCATCTCCGTGCGAATCCACCTCCAGCCAAGCACATAGGACTTGAGAGCCAGACGTCTCATACTAACAGACATGTTGAGCAGATAGGGCTGCTGTACAGAGGCACGGCTTCGGGAAGGACTGCAACTAGCAAATCCCTTCGACTCCTTTGGCTGCAAGATATGGCCCTGGCTCACAGTGCATTCTTTGTTTTCACCAGTTCTGTGATAAAGGATATGGCTACCGAGAGAATTGGGCTTGGCCGCAGGTTGATTTTACAAGCAGGAGTAAAGCCTGGGGCAGAATAGCAAGAGAGAGACAAAGGAAACCTGTTAGCACCCCTCCATAACTCTTCATGCAGCTACAGAGTGGGCAGAGCACAGCCTCTGGGACAGGGCTGCTGGGAAATACTTACTGATAAGCCTCTGAGAATACTTACAGTACCTGCTAGTGGGTCTCTGTGTGTGCATCTGACTCTGTGTGTGTGTGTGTGTGTGTGTGTGTGTGTGTGTGTGTGTGTGTGTGTGTGTGTGTGTGAGAACAAGAAGCAGAGAGAAATAAATGAAGGAGGAGAGAACAAATCTACAATGGAGTAGACGAAGTAGACTGAAGGGCTACTGAGCGACATACAGAGAGAGACAGAGAGACAACAGAAAAGAGAGGTTCCCATAAAGAGCGCAATTAGCAATTATGCAGTCATCAATTACAATTATCACAACTGGTGATTATGCAATTATCACTCTAAATCATCGTTTTCCCCCTCAGCCTTACCAGTTTGCCACCCCCTGTGATTTGGTTGTTTGAGGATGGGCTGTGATGATGCAGGTGATTAGAGTGTGTGACGATGATAGGGGTGTTGGGTGGGTGTCAAGGCAGATCCTTGCACTGTGTGTGCGCAAATAAGTGTGTGAACGCTTGGAGCATATGCATCTGTGCCTAGGTTTATACAGCATGTGATTTAATTCTCTGCTTTTGGCGCGTGTGTGCGCGCGCCTGTGTACGCACAGTGTGCATGAATACACTGTTACCATCTCAAGGTGAATGTGGTTGGTGCTGTGGGTGGTTTAGGGACAGCAAATGTATGGTTCCACAGTCCCTGAGGCCTCTAAATTACCTGTCATCTTCCCCATGATGCAAAGGTCAGTGCACAATCATAGGGAGTCCATCCTACTGTGCTGCTCACCGAGCGCCAGTCTGGCCCACAGGCTGACAGGATGTCACAACAACCCCAGTCCCGCTCCATGCTTATTAGAACAAAACAGTGGGAAGTCCACTACCACTGCAACACCCCTTGTCACAACACCTTCCAGAAGAATCCTGACAAATGTTCAAGTCCTAGGTGTTAAAATAAGTGTTGAGAAAATACGGCAAAATATTGTCACCACTCTACTTTTATGGCAGTCAAGAGAAATCTAGAGCTGGGCAGTGTTTTTTCAATGAATTTATTATTGGCAAAACATTTTCAATATTAAATTATAACAATATATCCATCATTCATGCAGTCCTGTTGCTGACTTCAACTGTCTTTTCATTTTTAATGATCCCATTTTCCTCCAGCTTTGCAGAAACAATTTTCATTCCTTTTTAGTAAAATGTCCCTAGTGAAGTTACAAGGATAAAGTACAATTCTACCATGATAGTAGTAATAATTATAATAATATTCTGATATCTTAGTGTCTGCTGTCTTAATTTAGTTTAGTCTTTAAGACATATCCTAACATGCAAATTAACAACTAAGAATTATTTTTATTATTCACCCAATAACAGGCGACTTCATTGATTTTCAACTTGCCTTCTAAGTTGTACATGTAGTGCGTGAGTACATGTATATGAACAGTATTAAACTTCCCTCTGCTTTCACTATATTAATATAATATATCATTCTAAAACTCCTGCAGATGACATTGTCAGGAGGAGTTTTTCATTTCTGATGATCCGATGATCATTTGGCTGCTCATACTATGGAGGCTGTAGTATTGATCAAGCTGCTCCTCCCATTCATCTGAACGGAAAAACTCCTCCAGATGACATCTAGCTGATTTTCTGAGCTAGAAGCACAGAGGGATATTTTAATATAGAGAAAGCACAGGAAAGTTTAACACCATGGACACTTCAAATTAGAACCATAGGAAGCAAGTTGAAAATTATATATTGTATTTAGATTTTTATGTAAAATATCAATAATTTTGTGAAGAACCCCACATTTTAATACGGTCAATAATGTTTTTTGTTATGAGAATGCAAAGATTAAGCCAAGTCAGTAATGCTGGTTTGAAATCTCAGCTTTTGCACTTCCTGTACAAATCAATGTTCAGAAGTCATGTAAGAAATTATTGGTTGAGGTGGAGGACTATAATTAATATCTAGAAGCCAGATTGTCAGATTTATCTGCAAAATTATTCTTTATTGTGCTCAGTATTATAAAGGTCAAATTTAAAACTGATCTGAATTTGAATAAGATTTAGTGGTTTAATGGGACTACTCCGCTGCTCAACAAGTTATAAACAATCCAAGGAACAAACCTGCAATCCTACACTTACATATGTGCTCTCAGTTTCCCTTATATGTTATTTCTGTGTTCCAAAAAGCAAATGCAAAAACCAAACTCTCTCTTCAGAAGCAGGGAAAAGATCATATTTTAGATGTGCCACCCAGCACTTGTGCAGCTGTCACTGCAGGCATTTGTTTTGCGTTGAGTGTAGGTTCAGAGGAAGGGCGGGAGGAGAGAGATGAGTTGGTGTGGAGTGACTGATGAGTGGGTGGAGGACAGGGGCAGAGGTAAACACTACTGCAATACAGACTGGATGGTGAGAGACCTGTGTACACCCACACACTCACACACACACACACACACACACACACCCACGTACACACGCACTTGAACTTGGGAGCATGCAAACACACGTCAAGTCGCTCTCACGCAGATGCACACTACACACAGACTGTGTTTGAGGGCAGATGTAATCATGGTGACACCCATCTCAGAGCGGTGGTAGCAGCATGGTGGTGGCTGCGGCTGTCTCTGAATGCCTGGCGAGATGAGCAGTCAGAGCATTGACACACATCTCGTCGCCACGTCAATTCCAATCAGCGGTGCCTGTCAGTCAAGGCGCAGCGCTCATGCCAGTCTGCCGTCGAGCTGCCGGCTCAGCCAAATGAATGGCCAAAGCTGACCACACCAATATTCTTTTGGACAACTTGTCTACTGCTGATGTGAACACATGCTGCGATGATGCAGTGACAAACTCAAAAGGAAAATACTCATAAAAAAGGTTCAGCTCAATTTAAAGTAAAGTATGTTGCTATAGAACATAGAGAAGTTTTTATTGAGAAGATAGCATCAATCAATCAAACATGGAAACCGCCCCCTGTCTGTACAACATTTCATGACAATCCATCTAAGATTTGCTGATATATTTGCGTCTAGAACAAAGTGGTGGACAGACCGAGCAGCACTTAATTATGAGAGAAGACACAATTAGCAAAACTTTGGGTCATTGCAACAGTGGAGAGTGTCGATGTTGACCCAAGCTGAGAGAAGAGCAAATCTCTACAGATCACAGTAGAGCTGACGTAATCCCGATGGACGTGACACATGGAGCAGCATGAGAGACAGAACATGGCACGACATTAAACCCAGATCAAAGGGCCTGCTGTCTCCACCACACAGCAGGTGCCTTCTGGGCCCCCCCCCCCTCACCATCAACAGGCAGCAGAACTGCTGTTATCCGCCCTCCCGACAAAAATTCAAAAGCACCAGTCTCGGCGAACACCTCAAAGTCACGGCAAAGTCAAAGTCAAGAGCTGGTGAGAGACAATCGGAGGGAAGAAAACAAATCTTTTCTGAATGTCTTTGTAGTTCAAAAGACAGGAGTTGTCATTTTCTTTGAGCTCACACTTTCAAATGTTTGATGCAGCGAATGACCTAAACCTTGAGGAAAGTGTGTCTGCTGAAAAAGTATCTTTCATGGCATGATGGGAGGGAGCGGGGGAGTGCTGAGGCTAAGATGAAGGCACCGGATGATGTGCTGAAAGAGAGGGCTATGAAAAGTAGTAATGAGTGCACCTGGACTAGATTTCAGTGCTGGGAGAACTGTTAAGAGGAAAGAAGAGAGGAGAAGTGTAGGTAAGGGCTAATTATAAAAATAAAGTGCCCCCATTATCGCTGCGCTGTACTGCCCTAGTGAACAAAGCTACAACAGATGGGGTGTCATGGGTAACTGTGCCAATGTGAGCCAAAGCCCTGGAGTGGATGGACCCTGGCAGGCCGATGGTGGAGAAGCCCTGGCAAGGGGGAGGCACAGCTGCATATCTCGCCCTCAGACACATGTTGACAGTGTTTCTCTAGCCCTGCCTACACTAGTCAAGGTGAGACAGCATGACACAAGGGGAGAGCGAGGGAGAGAGCGCTCCACTATGATGGATAGCGCTCTCCATCCACCTCTCCCCTCTCTCCCTCTTAGAAGGCTGGTGACTTTCCAGTGAGGCAATTATCATTGCGGAATGCATAATAGCCTAATTAATTACAGGTGTCAGTGCTGCCTTTGTTTCAGCATGGAGGAACATCATGCCAAAGCTGCATCCGCTGAAATGAACAGCACTGATGAACGAGCCCTGAACCAGGACTAGAAGAGCGCAGCTGACGGAGGAGCGAAGCGTTGTTAAGATGGCTTGAAGTCTGCCAAACAATCCTGCGTCTGCCGCTAACTGAAGATGGATTGGAAACACATGGTGCAGAAATTAGGTCCATTATTTGCCTGATAAATCTGCTGCTGCAACTCGCAGCAGCGCTCCGGTCTCAGGTAGGCCTTGCAGAGAACGGCTCCGTAGGTAATTTGGTTCCAAGTAGTGGAGACCAGCGTGGTGTTGGTGGCAGCACTATCAACAATCGAACAGCCCCTTTACGTGGCGCTCCTGACAAACATGGCATATCGTTTGTCCTGTCAAATTTGCTTTTTTCATTTAATGCAGAGAGGGAATGCTGAAATGCAGACAATTGCCACAGGGAGGGTAAATAAAAAATTTAAAAAAAGACCCAGCTTGCGAAGGAGAGAAGTGAATGATGGGGTGACTGGGGAGGAGAGACAGCACAGAGGTTCCTGTTAATCTCTTTCTCAGCTAAATACGAGAATACACTGGTGCAGAACTTAATAGAACGTCACATTTAGTGCGCGTAAGTGTGTGCTGTGTCTTTCTATGGGGGGTCGCGGCAGTAAGGCTGCTAATTCCTCCACGCCCCGAGGCAGTGAGGGTTCATCGCAAAGTACATTGAGTCTAATAGGAGCAGGCGCTGCAGCTGTATGCAGCTCTCCCTGCTCCTGCTGTGAGAAGAGTTTTACATAATTAATGACTGTTGATGTTTCTCAGGTAGTCGCCCGGCAAATTCACTCCAGACTCTGCTGCCACCGTCGAAGCTTCCACAGAGAATGAGCGACACCAGAACAGACAGCTTACATTACAGGCATAAATAAGGCAATTTTGTACAGTGTCTTCAGACATTACGGTGAAGGGGGTTCAGGGCCAACGATTTGACTTGCTTCAGAGAAACACTCAGAAAGAGCTTTTCTGTGTCTCGCAGTCTACAGAGAATTTGCGCTTGATGCGAGTAAAACTGCTTCCTTTAGTGTTTTTATAATCCTGTATGCTGTCAGAGACGCACAGATAGAAGCACGGTGCCTCCTCAAGATAACAGATGACGGCTCCAGACAGATGATCATTCACGTCTGCATGCATCAGTCTAATCTGAACGCCGATCTTAATACATGCGAGTCTGGTGTAGTCTGGGTTTGTATGTTCCAGACCACTGACAGTCTGGTGAGGCCTCGGGGCCCTGTGCACATTGCTGGGAGGCAGTCCACATTTATACTGGAGCGTGTTAAATTAAACATTTAAACACGACACCAAGGGAAGGCTATTTTTTACTGCTCTTGGCCCACTACTCATTATTAATTTGTAATAACCTTTAAGGCTTTTTGATGTCATACATATTTTACAGAGAGACATCACTCCCAGCCAGACTGCAGAGTGCCTGTCAATGACAGATCACCAGACTGTCACCAAAATGTGCCTTCATCTGCTATAATTAGGACCAGGTGAGGGTGAGGAGTGATCTCTGGGCTGGATGTGTATGAATTTTGTCTGTACATGAACTCACACACTAATGCATCAGTGTGACGACATGTCAACACGCAAAGATTAAAAGAGAAGAGAGGAGAGGAACGAAGACGCCACACATGGCAGTAAGGATTTCCCCAAATTATTTTGCATCTTTCTGCCAGTGACCTGACCATCATTTTTAAATCTTTTTAGGTAGTTATGAAAGCCCAGTGTAAAGCTGGAGGGGGAAGAAGACACATTAACAACCCTCTCTCTCTCTCTCTCCCCTTAACATTGCTCTGCTAGAGGGCTGGCCCAGGCCTATCTTGGTCCCGCTCTGCTGGGAGACTCTCCATGCCCGCTGGATGCCAGCCTAAAGCTCATGTACACTGGTGCCAACACGCCACTAAAAGCTGTAAAACAAATGAGCTCTGTTTGGTTAATGTACACTGATTGACCTCTGCTGCCAGGCATTTGATGTCATGATTGTAATGACCAGCTTTCCTGCCTGATCACTCATATACAATGTGACAGGCCCGAGGTGGCTTTTCAGTTTGAGTGAGCGCGGGCTAATCAGAGGAGACGCCTATGGCAGCAAGAACTGATGTTGTTCTTTAATGCATATCGTAGCAAATGTCAATAAAATCTAAAATCTCAGTGGTTGTGCTGTGATTGCCAGTTGTTGTTTTTTGCCTGTTTCTGCATTGCCACATGTCTGTTTCATTTCTAAATATGTTTTAGAAGCATTAAGAGATAAAGCTAGTGTAAAGCTAGAGTATTTGGAAAGAAAGCCAATATAGAAAAAAGTGTTTTAGTTTTTTCTTGTTTTCTACCCTGGTAAGCATCTCTTGACCCCTTAGATTCATCTTGCAACCCCTTGTGGGGGCTCACAACCTCTGGATTTAGAACCACTGAGCTACAGAAAACACTGTCAACAGTTTCCATAGTGGCTTTCTTCAGTGTAAAGTAGTTATAGAACATCAGGACAGCATGCACAGCAGGACGTCAGTGGATTATCCTGAGTAACATGGACAAGACATGCGCTTTCTAATCACATCATCTGTACTTAATTTCAAAACAAAACTGTCTGCTTGATTAAAACCTTCCACTCTAATTTGGATGAACTTCACCTTTAAGAGAAATATTGTTTGCCACACAATAACTGTTCTTTTTGTTTCGTTATTGTGAAGCACACATTTAGGAGACCTAAATCAATCCTCAAGCCTCTGAAACAACTCTTCTGCAAGCCTTATATATAGGACCTGACTTCAGCGGTTATCTATTGGATGTTGAGTATTACACAACCCTCCATAAGCTCAGAGTGTAGGACAATTCTGTACGGGTTATAAATAAAGAAACCTGACGCACGGCTGCAGCCACTGTGATTTGGGCAAGTTCTCACATGGGATGTCATAGTTCTGCAGTGCTAGCCCCACTGCTATTTCAGGCTCTGCCTCATTAGAACATCCGCCGTGAGTGGTAAAAAAAAAAAAAACAGACTGTACAAAAGACATTTCATTAGGGAAGAGAAAACATGAAGAGAAAACGTTCACACTCCCAGTGAAGAAGCATTCTGGACTAAAACGCGTTTGCTACATTAAAGGTGGATACACTGAAGGTGCACGTGTACGTGTAGGTATGCTACAGCGCTGAGATCTGTGTCACACGGTCCCACAAGGAGGAGGTCCACTGGCCTCGTTGACAGGGGCACAAACACGCAACCTGCCACAGTGACTGCAATTACCCCTCATCTGCTGACTTCAACAGAGGAGTGTGTGTGTGTGTGTGAAACAGGGAAAATGAAGGATGGGACATGCGTTTATGCTTGTTCTGTTGTGAGTTCTTGCATGAGAGAAGAGAGAGAGAGAAAAAAAAAACATTATTGCATGACTGCATGTACCTGCCTCCGACTGTGTGCGTGTGTAAGAGTGTGGTTCTGCGTGCCTGCGGAGGCCCTCTCACACCACAGCGGCTGGCTAATTTAGTTAGGGAATAGCTGGCTGTCCTTCAGGTGAATGTACAGAGATTGGTCTCAATATGAGATGTAATAAAACAAGCCCATCGCTGGATCTCACCGCACCTTCGGCTGTCCTTCACATGTCTCGCCAGAAGAAGACACACGCCCACAAGCGTGCGCGCACATACACTGACACATACACATAGAAGCCAAGGAGGCCTGCAAGGAGACAACCACGAAACCAATATTGCTCTTCCAGTTTTAGATTGCCTATATTTTATTTATATATATATATATATATATATAGTTAACTGCATAAGCTATATGTGAACTTAACATAAACCACACACTGATATAACGTGAACATCTCCTTCCATTTCTAATTTTGTACAAAAGGTTGATTTACCCTTTAAACATTTGCTGCATTTTGTAAGAAGACTGTGTTTTGGGGGCAGAAGTTGGTAGAACAGTCGTCTACAAACCCCCAAGTCAGTGGTTCGATTCCCGGTTCCTCCTGGCTACATGTTGAGGTGTCCTAGGACAAGACACAGAAACCCTATAGTAGCGCTGGCATGTAATGTCTGGCAGCTGTCCAAACAACAAGCTCCCTAAGAGGATCAATAAAGTATGTCATCATTATAATTTTTTATTGTAAAATCTGAATCTATTATTATTAAATGCTTATTTAAATATTGCTGGTAAAAAAGTGTAAAGTGGCATAAAGTAGACACACTCAATTACAGTACAAGTACATCTAAAGTTAATGTACTTAGCTACTTTTCACCACAGAGTTCCTGAGCCCTCATATGTCCTGCTGACTGAGGAACAGAGCCTCTCTGTGAGGACTGAAGCACGGTTGAGCTCCCTTGCTCCACCTGTCATCCTGTTTGGCTGCTGCTGACTCTTACTCATTGCTGCCAGCTGCTAGCATCCAGGGCCTGGCGACCAGCAGCTTTTTCCCTATTGGTCGTCCTCTCTGCCCCACTCCAGACTGGGCCCTTCACTCCAGAAGAAGAGTTGGAGCTCTCCCACTAAATCCACTGAGACCCAATTACAGGGACTGCAGGAGAAATGGTGAGGAGATGCAAAGTTACTCCGCTTTAATTGAGGATGCGTTTAACACTTTCCTCAGGCCACTGTGGCCACTTTATGTCTCTGATGAAGCGGAGAGCCCTCCAGTGGGACTTAAAAACATATATCTGTTTGTGACAAAAGGCAAAGAACACTCTGATCTGTGGCTTAGATATTTAAGGGGCGGCGGGTGTGATTTAGGACGTCGAATTTCCAGTAAAACAAGAATAGAAGAAGCACGCTAGCGTGTTTCTTAAAAGTGTAAAAACACATTTGATTTGTGGTGAAGAAGCAACACTTTAATGTGAGTGTACATCAGGAGAGTTTCTCTCCTTCCTGGAGAGAGAGTTGCTTCACTTGCAGCTGCTTGTTTTAATAGAGCCACATGTTAATTAGTATTGTAGTTAATCCCATATTAAAGAGACCCAAACTGTCAGGTCATATTATAAACAATCGGTCCTAATGTTCGTGCATGTGACATTTGGAGCAGCTATCTCTTCTAGCAAAATGTTCCCTAGGTACTAATTGGCCTACTTTACGCTGTCTTTCTTTGAATTGCCAGTTTCTTTATCATTTAGGATATTAGCCTTGACAAGCATCATCCCATATACCATATACCATAGGCCAACTCAAACTGGAGAGAAGCTGCAGCTTTTTTTTTTTTTTTTAAGGGGACAGCAAAAATAGGAATAAATGATTTACACTAGCATGTAATAATGCAAGATCTACCTTCATGGGATATTAAATACTATTTGAAAGAAGAATAAAAGTTCAAACACTTAGCCAGCAGCAAAGTAAGTGTAACTTTTCTCTGCTTGCATTATTTAAGATAGGCTCCATCATTTTATCAATCTATTGATCTCTCACCAGAAAGATGAAAATGGAAAAATAATGAGGCCGATGAATGCTGTGTAAAGAACATCAATGTGCAAAATTTAATTATCTGTGCTGGAAAGAGAAGGAAAATGTGTCGACTGTTTTCTAAAACAAAAAGAAAGTGAAAAAAGGAGCAGTTAATATTTTTCCCCCCCTCTGCATATTTTAATTACCAGATCAATCATAACTACGTACTGCAGTACTGCAGAGAAAAGAAAATTGCAAGTCTAAATGAAAAACAATAGATTTGCTTTAAAGTCTTCGCTCTTTTGAAGTCTAAATTAAAATTTCAGGTGCCTTTACAAGTGCCTTCTTCAGAAAGTTATGATATTTAATTAGCATGTTTAGATTTTGCTGAAATTAAACTTCACAGCCGAGCATCATGTGAAATGAAGACTGGTATTCCCAGGCTCCAGCAAAGAGGTGGAGGAGGGACACCGCCGATGAACAGGGGGAATTAAATCACTTCAACACATAGGGGCTGTGTATCCTCTGACAGAAGCTCATGTTCTTTTGACTTGTGCTGCCACTGGCTTGATCTGAGGGCTGGCTCTCGGTGTTCAGTGGAGTGGAGAAACAACTTTGCTCTCTGACGGTGTCTGTGCAGCTCTGATTCTGCGCCTGAAATTTAGAGAATCGCGCCGTAGAATTGGTGGAGCAGCTCTCCCGTTCCGCCTTTTCCTCCTCACATGAGCTTTTCCTGGTAGTACGAGCACTGATGTTTATTTCTCCTGGCATGTCCTTGCCGGCGCCGAGCCACCGATTTCACACATTTTTATTGGCTAATTTGACTGTGCTCTTGCCAGCAGCTGAGAGTGAGCCAGGAGTCGGGGAATTTCAGAGACAGTGCTACTGCTAGTGTTGCGGTTCTCTGACTTGGGGTGCCTGGAGGGAGCAGAGGGAGGCTCTCACCTGTCTCATAACAAGTAGATGACCATGTCAGACTGAGGCGAGCTAGGTCTCAGAAACTGCCGCTTAGATTAGTTACTGTATGCTGCTGGTGAGTGTCTGTTTGGTGAGGGGTCAGAAGGGGAATGTGATTGCCTGTCTCTTAAGGTGACAGCGGTTTAGAGGAGCGAATCTACACCCAGTCAGACGCCCAATAGGAGCAGTGCAGCCAGTGCTATGCGTGCGTCCATCCTCAAACATGGCTAACATTTGCACAGCAGCGGCAGTCAGGCGTGACGTCTCCGGGCTCTGAGGTTTGTGCTGTCAGGACGGTAGAAATTAAACCTGGCACTGCAGAGCAGAATGTGCTGAAACTCATCAATTCCACATGGCTAGAGAGCCAAGTGCCTATTTATAACACACACCCCCCCCCCCCTTCTCTTCTTTACCTGGTGTGCATCCCTGGCTCTAAACACGCATCCATAATGATGAATACACCCAACTGGGACGCTCCGACAGGGCATCAGTCAGGACAGGAAAACAAACACGCCAACACACACACACACATCATCAGATCACAGCACAGCAGAGGAGGAATAAGACTGACACTGGGAACGCTGATGGAAAGGTTGAGGCGTCTCAGCATAAAAACACCCAGCAGAATCACAACAATCAGTCACCACACAGGAAACAAACAAGGGCAGTCAGATATATTAAACTTCTTCAAAAGGCCCAATCTGGAGCTGAAATATGGTTCTCCACTGGTGAAACTCTACCACCCAGCTACTGGGATTGTTTATGTAGTCATTTACTGAATTGATGACATTTCATTTTAAAAGTTACTGTCTGAACTACTGAGAATCAGACTGATGGCATCTTGCAGGAATTCTCGAGTTATACATTTTCTGTTTGGACAGAAAAATGTGTTCACTTCTATAATGTTTGCAAACACTGCAGACAAATATGACTTGTATTTTCTTTGTTAATATGTTAGTTGATAGTTACATAGCTTTTTCCATCCTTTTTGCATTTCCATGTAAAGCTTTGATCCCTGCATCCTGTTTAAGTGATGAGGGACAAAGCAGTCCTCCCTCTGTGCAAAAAGGTATTACAGAGTTTATCTGAAGATGATACAAGGCTTCAACCTTCTAAATCAGTCACACTAAATGGCTTACAAGCCTTTTTAGTACAAAATTCCCTCTTTATGTTATTATGCTGCCAGTACAACTCAACAAGGAAGAGCTGTTGGGGAAGAACAACAGGGAATTTTACACCAGAACAACTTTAATTTTGGAAGATTTCCACTTAGATTAGATTGGAGCCTTTAGACACACATTTGAATACAATTTTGCACAGATTAAGGACGGTGGATTTTGTCCCTCATCTCTTCCATTGAAAAGAAGAAAGTAAATCATTTTAAGTATGTTTTTTTTTACCAAACATGGGTCAAAAACAATTACTACACCAATTAAGTCGATATAAAAGCAGAGCTAATTGTAAACGGTCTGCTGATGTTAACCTGCCTCTCAAAGTCTAACTGCCTTTGAAATAAGACTAAAGAAGTCCTTGACTGGGTCAGTTCTTCATTTGTCAGTGTGTGGGCTTTGGCATTAAATGAGATGTAGTATCAAAGGTAAGATGGACAATATTTGATTCCGTATCCACATATAAGATTAATCATAATCAATAAAAGTAAACTTTAAAGTAATAAAGGCTGAAACTGTAAGTGAAGAGAAGCACGTTAAGCTTGGGTCAAAGCAGTTTTTCTGCACTGATGTGGAGAACAAGACAGGACATTGACCCTCTGGGGATGTAGAGGACATGAACAACTCAAGGAAGGTATTATCTAATGTCCAATTACACTCCCACGCCCCCTCACATTCCTCCCCCTCCACTCTGTCTCTCTCTGCTCTCCCTACCTTCCTGCCTCCCACCTTCCCTTCCTCTGCTTAGTATGAAGAGGACACAAGTGATAAACCAGGAGCAGAGAGCCTGTGGTTTACATGGCCCTGGAGCCCATTATGTTCCCCACAATAGGCTGGAGACCTGGACGTGCTGTGAATAGGTAATGGCCTGGAGATCCTGGGCCTGGCCCACTGCTCAATGAGCCTGAGACAACCGAGCAAGAGAGATACCTCGTCAGCATAGTATGAAGCAGTCTGGACATGAGGGGGGGAAGTGGGAGTGAGTGAGAGAAGTAGGAGGGTGTCATAAATGCCCCTTACGTAAGGTAGGGCATGAATAATAACACAAAGGGAATATTCAGAGGCATCTGTAAGGCTGGGATCTGTTTATTGACACAGCAATATGGACCTTTAATGTACAATATACACTGAAACCCACACTAGTTTACTATAAGCATTATGTAGCCTCTGAGCAGCTTTGTATCAGACTATATATAAATATCTCACTTGTTCTCCACCTTCCCAAGTTAGCCATCCACTCAAGCAATCTGTGCCTAATAACTACGAGGTTTAGGCCATGATGAAGATCTGTCTTCATTGAGCTGGAAAAGCTGTAGCGTCACCGAGCATTTTTCCTAACGGCGCAGTCCCTCATCTATGAAAGTGCCATAGAGCCCCTCAGACAATTAGGCAGGGAAAAGCTTTATGACCGTTAGACTCACTCAGTGAGCAGCACTCTTACCGCCAGCAGCGCCAGGAGCGCTGGCTCGTGCAGAAAGGTAATTACGGAGCCTCTCATAATGACACGGAGGAAGCTTGCGTCATAACACCCACAGCCTTTTATCACAGCGCTGTAATTAATTATCATCCTTTACTCTTTTGATTCATTCCACTATTCATAACATATTCATACATTCAAGAGAAATTATCATTTCCTTCAGGAATTAATCAAAAAGAGGAAGAGCTGGTCGTCTCTCGATGGATGATCAAAGACAGTGTTTGTCTACCTCGCTGTGGGGTGGACGAGTCGAGGGCAAGGCTCGCTGGGCAAGGTCTGCGACAACACTGAAACACCCGGCTCCATTACTCCACGACTCTGGTCAAATCGTCAACAAGATGCTTTGCAGAATTATACTTGGGCTGAAAGCACAGCTGCAGATGTTTGTGATAAATGATAATAACTGAATATGAGAATCCAAACAACTGTTAATGTGGCTTTTGTTGCACATTAGCCCTTATTCTTCCTGTCATTCTCCAACTTACTGACTGACAAAGCAGATTATGAAAAAAACTGTTATATCATGTACAACAAGGGGTGTACAAATCATAATAGCATGTCACAAAATTTGCTTTTGAATTACCTTTCCTGCCATTTGTGTAGGTGAAACACGGCAGCCATTTTGAGATCTCTTTACTCATGGAGTTCACGGAGTTGAAATGCTGCCTTAAAGTCAAAATACCTCCAGTGCCCCAATACAAACCAAGCAACAACAACAACATACATAAAAACACCGTCTTCCCCAACATCATCACTTCCCAAACTCAGGGGAAGAAATGGCACAGTTAGACTCATAAACAGGTGTCCACCGGCCCCCACTTTGCAGCGCTTTAATAGCTGTTTGATGTTTTTGATGTCTAGTCAGCTCGATCGTACCTTGCTGCTTGATAATGAGGGCCAATAATGATTCCTGAGCTTGAGGGGTTAATGGTATGTAACCGGCAGAGATGCTAATTACACGTTACAAACTATTTATCAGAATCTCCATCTGCGCAAGCACCACAACTCTCATTGTGCACGCTAAATTACTCCACGGATTATCATTGTAAAGCAAGTTTCAGTAATTAGGGACCCATACTGCTGTTTTCTTTTTCTGAGAGCACCAAACGACATCAAGAGGAGAGGAGAAAAATAGAATGACTGGTTAATTTGTGCCTGATATTCAGATTGGTACAGGCCGGATGCGAAGAGGAATGTGCCTCTCCTGAAGAAAGGAAAAAAAAGAGGCTACAAACACACAAATCTGTCACTGTTCTTTTTTTTTCCCGCCTCACAAAGGTTTATCCTGAGGGGAGTTTACACTCTAAAGTGAGAGGGAGGTGTAAATTGCATTGAGAAGCCCACATAGTCTTGGTGAGACTTGGTGAAGACTGCTTTCTGTATGTTCAGATGGCAGTGAGAGCTTGTGTGAAAGTTGTGTGAAAAGTGTGGTCCAGCAGGCCCTCGTCTCCAGCGATCGGTTATTTGAGAAATAACTGTCATATCGCTCAGCCCCAAAGGTGTGCCCGAGACCATGGAGACATGTACTGTCTTCTCTTCTTTGCTGTAAATTTTTATAAAAATTACCTTCATTATAAGACAGTGTTCATTATAAACCCAAAAACGCCGGTCTCCCAGGGCCCTGTGGATTAATAAGGACAGCGGTGTATTTTAAGCCGTAAACTCAGCTCCTCACTGTCCTTAATCTCCTTCCTACTTCACAAGGCCAAATTAACACCTCTCCTCAGCTCTGACGGGACCTCATTAGCAAACTTCCAGGGAAAGAAAGAGGAGAGCAGAACGAAAAAGAGGAGAAGAAGGAGGGAAGCGACCAATGACAGCCACCAGCTCTGGGATTAACCCTTTCTCCTCCTCCAGCTCCGCAGGAAAACTAGGTCGGCAACGTGTTTCTAATCAGTCGTCTGGTTAGCGATAATTAGAAGGCGAGATTGGATGGGAGAAGAGAGAGAGAAAGTGGGTGGGGAACACTGAAATGAAAAAGAAAAGAGAACCTGTCATGTCGCAAACACTTCAAAGGCACTGGCTTCTCCTTTAGAAGTGGCATGATGAGGGTCCAAATACCACGAGGCACTCCTCTGGGCCTGCGAACTGGGAGGGGAGGGAGGTGGTGGTGGTTGTGGTGGAAGCAAGGACCCAGTTCTTTCTCACATACATGCATCCTCACACACACACACGCACACACACAGGACTGCTCTACCGTTCACCACCTGTACAGTGCAGCTGCAGGGGAGCTTTAGTGTATCCCAAACCACACAGCCAAACAAGCACATCCAACTCCACTTTGTGCGCACAGCCCCACCACCACCCTGCAGCAGCAGGTTGAGGTCCCACAGCTTACACTGAGGTCACGCAGACTACCGCTGGGTAAAGTTCACAAGCCTCCGCAAGCTGTTTGACATTACCAATAAGGTCAAAGTGTATCAGAAAACACCGGAGGATTATATTATTATGGCGTGCCAAGTTGCTCGCTGCACCTCGCGATCAAAAAATAGCCACGGCTTATTCTGCAGCAAGCTGGCTTACTTATCAATGTGCAGAACATACGCTTGTGGAAGTTACACAAGAGAGACCGAGAGGTACCCAGAGAGGCCTGCAGCTAACAAGAAAAAAAAAATCATCGCTCATTATCAGCCATCTATTTTATCTACTATGAAACATCTCTAGACTCCCAGTTGTCAGACATCAGTGGTGCTTAAATTAATCCTGTGGGTTCCTGTTTGCACAATAAAGACATGGAAGGGTGCTTCTGATATTTGTGCGACTTTACAGTTGGAGTAATTGAATTAGCACACAAATCAACCGCAGAGTATTGCCGAGTGTAGTATTGAATGTGATAGCTCCTGCCAGGGAGTACAGTTGCTTGGGCATAGTCAGTTATAAAGCATTAAAAAGAAGCTGCCAATAATCACTTCCAAGAGAATTGAACAATCCATGCTGAGTGTTCTCATGTTTACCAATGATAGTGCTTTCAGGTTAGCGTTGAGCAGGGAGTTTAGAGGGGGGAGAGCGAGACTGGAAACATATTTGTGGTATCATTTCCATAAGGCTCTGCTTTGCGGACCATAACGCAGCTCACAAATGTGATTTATGACCTTGGTTTAATGGCTGGAGCAGAGTCTTGGTAGGTATCAGATTACTTTTTCAATATGGCGACGTCAGAGGGGGCACGGTGAATGCACCATCACAACAGGAAATGAGGGCTTGTCTCGGCCAAGAAAATATGAGAAGCCAGATATCTGATCATCTAATGGCAGATAGATGCTACTTCACTTTGACAGAAAAGCCATCAGTCAATAAACAGCAGATGAGCAGCAACACGAAAAGTACGCCATGGATTCCTCACACTGTCTTTCAAATCATTCATTCTGGGAGCACAGCGATCTGCATCGGTCAATGTACGTATAGTATCCAGAAGGGGTGTCTCCTGTTTCAGTAAATTATAATGTGGAAAGCATCAATACAAAATGCTACAACTACTTAGCAATTCCCACACTTTCTAGGTTTTCTTCTGCAGAATCTGTAGATGCTGACCTGTACGGTGAAATGCAAAAGACACGTGACTCACCTGGGCTTGGAAACTCTTGAGAACAGGTGCCACCATCTCCCGGACTTCCTACGTACAGACAAAAAAAGCAAACTGTGTCTCAGCATTTTTCATTTTGCAGATGCTCCACCTGTTCAGGAATCAGATTGGCCCCAGAGAGGCACAAACAGCTCCATAAGAAAGAGGACTGAAAATCTTTAATGTTAATGGATTCACTCCATAGCTCCTTGTGCACTGCAACTGTGTGTGTGTGTGTGTGTGTGTGTGTGTGTGTGTGTGACTGAGTTAGGTATGTTGTTCTGGGGTGTGGGTATTAGTGGTTAAATCTAAAGGGTTTGAGTGGGCATGTTTGAAAAGTGGGGCTTTCCAGTAGCTTGCGTTGGAGCTCAGAGATCCAGACTTGTGCGAGCTCCCACAGCCTCAGGTAAGGGGATTGCGCTGCCAGTGGTGACAGCCTGATCCTGTCTTAAACGCCTGTATTATACTGACAAGATTACAGCACTACACCACATACTCAGGCTGAGATAGGCAGGCAGCATAGCCACAGCAAATAGCCTCGGGGCTCATTTGTAAAATTTAAAACTATTCTCTTTGACTTGAGCCTAGATCTTAATGTGTGATCATTTCAAACAAGATGATAGAATAAAAGACAAAATCATATCTGTATCAGTCATAACGGTAGCTTTTCATGTATTCAGCTTAATACTGCCACTTTACCGTACAATAGTGAGGTGCAATGAAGTCATTTTCAACATAATGCAGAAAAAAAGAGAAAAACAACTACAAACATAAAACTACCAATATAGTATTTAAAAATGTAGGGTATATTAAATACTGACATGTAAATTCAGCAGACTGTTTAAGTATTGCCACTTCTACAGTATTTATTTTTAAAAAAGTTGGGTAACAGATACAGCTAGTAAGAGAACTTCTAAGTTCAACAAAAGTTGAAAATAGGTACAATAAAGGGTAAAACTATATTCACATGCCGATGTGAACTAGCATGCATAAAGAGATGTCTGCCTAACGTGATTCAAATCACTTAAACTCATTCACCGTAAACGGGTGCGTTATTTTGATTTGACAAATGCAAATCTGTCTTTTAAATCTAAAAATGTACACTTTTATTCTCTTTGTCCTCCTTTTCAACTGTGCACTTCCCTTCAAGTAAAACTTTTTAGCACAAAAAGAGTGTTAGTTTGTAGTGGTGTTTGGAGGGCTGGTGTGCTGGGGTCTCGTTAGTATTCATCAGATTGTGTTTAGTCAGACTTCTGTTCCTTACGAGTTTGGCGAGACACCTGTTCAGTTACATCGCACAAATTTGGAGAAAGTCAATATCAGCTGCCAATTCCGACACCAAGAAAAAAATTTTTTATAAGCTGGTGCTTTTTTATTTGGATTTTAAAGGAGGTGGCAAAGGTGTGTTTTTGTAAATGAGCCTCCTGGTCCCTCATCACACCCAGCCAAAGGCTAACATTACTACAAGGCCTCAGCATTTACATATTAACTGAGCTACTGCAAAAGGAGGGTGGGGGGGGGTTAACCCTGACTTCTTGTTTTTTGCTTGTTCTGCACCATTAATAAATACACTAATGCAGATTTTTACAAAAGAAATAAATAATTCCCTGTATAAAAAGGTACATGCGGGGGCTTGAGCAGCAGCAGCGAAGCAGACAGTCAGTACCTGCTGAAGTGAGGATGAGCAAAACGACGAGTTAAGAGAATAGTGGAGGGGGGTGCTAGACTCACCTCAGGGACATTTCTCTTGAACTCCCTGCTCAGCTCTACCAGGTGCTTGTGGGAATGTTCGCTCTCCTCTTGTCGACCCGCCAGCTCAGACGCTACAGAGTTTAGCTCCCTCTACGAACACAGAAGATAGAGAAAGAAACGGTGAGAAGAAGAGAGTGGAGAGAGACGGCACTTTAGGGAGCCTGCCAACGCTCACCCAGTAAAGCTTAGAGTGTACATAAATAAAAATACACTGCTGAATATTAACAATGTAATCCTTCATGATCTCACAGCAGTAATACTTACAGCTAGCCCTGGCCCATAAATAATTAAGCCAAAATAAATCCAATGCCTACAGTAGCAGAAGGCCTTTTAGATAATCAGTATTTGAAATAATCAATACGCTTGCAACGTCTATAGAGCGCCAGTGAGGGAGTGGAGCGAGAGGGAGGGGGTAGAGAGAAAGAGAGAGAGAGAGATGGGAGGGTGGGGGGAGTAAGGGCACGTGTAGAGGCCCATTAACCTGACAAACACTCTTACAAACAAATGGAGCTTCCAAAACCTGATTCAAACATACAAGCGCCTTGCTCGCTATCGTAATTACCAGAGGTCACATCTAGTTTCAGCCTCTTTTCCATCTCTCTCTCCCCTCATCCACCTACACCAATCTTTATATTGATCCCAAACAGATAACCAATACACAACAATTTAACCAAATTACCCTTTTGCTAAAACAACAGTCCTGATTCCATTAATGTCTCCACACATCGGCTGTTTACATGTCTGTGTTACACAAAATAAGAGCTCCACCCCGGCAACATGTCTGATCCACTATTCAAAGCTGTCTGTGTAGCAGACCCTTCATCAGAACCTTGCATTCATGCTGGACTCAGCTGCACCACATGCCATCTACAAATCCGATATTATCGATCAGTCATCCAATTCCCGGCTCTTTCAGCAAACAGGGGAAAAAAAAGGAAACAAAAAGAAAACAGATTCTAACTCTGCTCTCCTGTAGCAGCTGTACATTCACCTCCTCTTCGTTTTGTCTGTGAATGTCGGTAATTGATGAGGATCTTCTTCTTGTAACGGGTTACGATATAAAAAAAAAGAAAAGAGGAGTAGGGGATTCAATTATCACTGCGCATTTATATATTACGCCGGGAAATTAAATTGACTGTGTTTTAATTAATCTGCAGTCTTACTTAAAGGCAATTTAATAAATCATCACACAAGGAAAAAAAAGGAGAAAATGGAAGGGTGAAACTTCAACAGGGGTGGCCTCGTGGGATGGTGGCAGCCCTTCGGTCAGAGAAAGAAGAGAAATTAATTGAAGGGCTGCTGGTTCAAGTCCCTGGATTGATGAGTCAAAAAGTGGTTAAAGTAGGACTGCGTGCACAGTCTGACGTGAGATGCAAAGCTGTGAGCTGAGATTCTACAAAAAAAGATCGCAACCTGCCAGTTTGTCCATGAGTGAGGCACCTGGCTTTTATTATGACAGTGAGCTGCTTACACGATGCAGTAATACATTCCTACCGCCAACAATGGATTAACAAACTTCAAAGAAATGACACACTGCCAAAAAGTCATCTAAACAACAAAAGTCATTCATCATTGTCTAAAACAACACAAGCATTTCTGATGTGGCAAGTTGACATTTGTCAGGGCAGTCGAAGACACATTTGATCATTCCAGAAACTGATCTATATCCACAATGATTCATATTTGGTGAAGTTTAAGCGGAATAAAACGTATGTTATATGTTGGTAGGAGATGGGATGAGATGCAATGAGTGGTCTCTGATGTCAGTTTTTTTATGCCCACCCCTCCACCTCAACATCCTCCCTTACTTGCTTTTAACTATGCATTTGCATTGTGACGACTTTGTGTCCCCTACATTTAGAGTGTTGGTTGTGCACATCATCTGAAATTCACGTAATGCGTATGTGAGATATTATCCACTGCAATTGTCATCATCACATCAACATCAACAGTGACGCAATCTCCCAGAATGCCGCCATGTCTTCAGTTTTCAATGTGCAAAAATGAAAGTTCACGAGGAAAAAATATGTGAACAGTGACACAACTGATGCAGTCATTGTCTATGTGCATGTGCTGGTAAAAACCAAGGAGCCCTAAGAAGTTCTGCAGTGCTCCAATAGTGTTCTACTCTAGTAGCAGGTGCTTCAGTGTAGCTGGTCACCATAGTGATGCCACATGAAACTGCCAAAGACATCATCTTCAATGCGATGACAATGGAGGACAATGAAGGAATGTTGTTCTTATTTCTCAATATGTGGCTGTTTGTCACAGCAAGGAGACACATTTTGTTTGAGAACAGGCTGAAAGCAGCAAGACGAAAGACTGCTGATTGGGATGTACTACTTCAGAGTTCAGACAATGAGACAACTGTGGTAGCTTCTCTCCGACCAATCAGTAGTCTGCAGTGTTTTCCCGTCATCTTTCGGTATCACCTCAGCAGGTTCATGTCAATGCTCTGCATGACAGCTTGCTGCTATGGGTGTATGAGTGCGTGTGAGTGGGTGTATGAGAGGCAATTTGCTTTAGATAAAATGTAGCTATTTACCAGTGCTAGTATCTGTCTGGTTATGAAAATCTCATCAAGCCCAACAGACTGCGTTTCTTTCTTTTTACCAAAGACAGAAAATATATTCCTAAACATCTCATTGCCACCACTGATCCTCTAAAAATCTGTATCTGAATATTTAGAATATATTTGGTTAGTGGGAAATGTGTCTTCCCTGGTAAATCATACTGTCACTGAAAAAGTGCATGGCTGTAAAGGATAAGGCGACAGGACTTTATAAATTCCTGTTAGTCCTTAGAGTCCATCTGGGATGAGCCATCCTGGAGATTAGAGAGTGGGCTTTCAGAGGCCGGCCAACCTCCACTAGATTCAAATAGCCCCAGACCGGCTAATCTTGCCAAGAGAAAATTCCTCTAGAAGTGACTTTGAGTGGATTTTATAAGTACTTAAGATATAACAGCGTGCTCCACCAGTGCTTCAGTGTCCTCGGCGTAGAGCTGGGGTTCAGTTTTTATTGCAGCTCAGCTGATGAGAATGGCAAATACTCATGCTGTATGCAAGCCAAACAGTGCAATCATAATGCCATGGTTATTCTGAAAGCACCCCCACAGTTCCTAGACCATTATGAGGGAGGGAAGCCTGGGCAACAGCCCAGCACATGAAACCTACTCTCTGTCTTTCTGGAACGATGCAAAGCATAACAGACTGTTTGCTACTTTGGTTGTCTTGCCCAGATTGATGATAGAAGGTACTCACGATGTAGTGTTTTGCAATACGGTGTCAGGCGACAAAAGATACTAAAGAAGATTTTCCCTCTGCTTCCTAATCACATGGGATTTATTTCAATCTACAACCAGGGCACCTTTGAGATCAGTGATACAATTCACTTATTTTACCCCATTATGTTGAGCTTCATCCTTCATGGAATCATTTGCACGAACATGCAGATGTCTTGAACACTGGTAAGGGGGAAAAGTTCAACTAGCTGTGTGAAGAGGAGTTTCTCAGTAATCATTTGACAGGTTTTGAAAAGGACGATTGGGACCAAATTTTCAGTGTGTGGCAGTTGGGTCAATACAGAGCTCCTGTCATTAAGCCTCTGCCAGTCAAACATCCAGCCATAATTGATGAGTTTCCCCTGGGGAGGGTGGAGCTGTCACAGGGGCTGGAGGGGCACGAAAGGAGGATTTTGAACATGGAACCAGTGCTGTCCTGATCAAGTCAATCTGCGAGGGGAAAGCAATCTTTCCCTCGACTCAAAAAAAAAAAGCTCAATGAACTTCTGAACAACAACAAAAATACACAATGACTCACATGTTCTTTGACTGACAAATGTAGGTTCTGTCCTGACACTGTCCTAAAATGGACCATAGCAGCATCTGTATAAGAGTCCTCACACAATCTGTCAGGCAGTCATTTATACTGCATTTAGAGGCCTTAGGTTCATGCAAGTGTGTTGCAGCAAAGACTGCAGGGAGTGGCCCCTTCTGACTCTACTGGCTGAGGGATAAACTGGGCAAGAAAAATGGAGATGGACACATCTGTAAAAACAAAACAAAACAAAAAGACACAGGGCTGAGAATTATGACATAAGCTGTGTTTCATTTAAATGATGGGAGGCAGGGGTGGAATAGAGGATAAAACGTCTAATAATCAAACACATCAACAATCTGCAGAGCAAAAAATGCAGATGTACTGCAACAAACTGTGCAACTCAGTGTTTTAGGTTAAATGCAGAGCTCACTAATGTATTGTGTTGGAGTAGATTTGACATTGATTCATTAAACCCAGCTCGTCTTGATTACATCTATAGTGGTAAGCTATTTTCTGGCCTTTCACAAAGACAACCCATGGTGGAAAATGTTGACAACTGGGGGAAAAAAACTACCAAGGTACTGCAATGAGGTAGAGTGAGTCAAAATCACTATTGTGTGCACTGGGCTTGGACAGCACAAATTAAAGAGGAAAAAATAGGGAGGAGGAGGAGAGAGGAAAAAATGCAGATGGGGGTATTATTTTTCTTTTTGTATTCCATCTAATTGCAATCATAGGCAGATGTCTGAAAGTGTGACAGCATCAGCAGAATTGCTGCTGAGAGCACAGAATCTTTGTCTAAAAATAATCAGACATTCTGTGTGCTGCTGTTTGTTATAATGGTAATCGATGCTGGAGGCTTTGAATTCCATCAATTTATAGATCCACTCTGTTCTGCCTGGTGACTGTACTGCCTCACAACCCCCACTGCATACGCACACCAACGCAAACACACACACACACACTTGCTTGCAAGATCTCTCACAAAAGAGCGGGCGGGCAAACATGCGTGCACAGACACACATGTGCACGGACATCTGCGCACAGGGGCTGCAGCAAGGCGGAGCAGGGACCAGTGTGTGATTAAGATAAGTGTAGATTCCTTTCATACATTCCTTATCGCCTCACATTCTCTGTGACGCACAAGATTGTTCATAGCTGCCTCCGATTAGCCCCGCATCTCAGACGCCACATTTGAGAGAGGGGACTGATCAATAAATCAAATCACCACAATCAATGGCCCCAATCACTGCAGTCGAGTCTGGCCTCAACATTATTACTGACACACACACACACACACACACACAGTAGAGAGGGAGGAGGGAGCGGTTTATTGGGGGATGAAGCAGTGAGTGGAAGAGCACACACTGGCGCCCGTCCATATGAAAGATCCAAAATGAACTCTTATCAGGCTGCCTTGGGCTGAGCATCATTTAAGGGCAGAACAGCAAGATTGTGTATGTCTGTGGAAGTGGAGGTGTGTGTGTGTGTGTGTGTGCGCTGGACTGTCCAGACAGAGAATTTCAGGTGGGAGGAGCCTCTGACCTCTGTGACCTGGCAATGGGAACGTGAGCTAAGCACGTGGCCTCTGACAGGGAAGCACTGGGGGGCTGCTATCACCTGGCATCTCTTTCCATCTGTTTCCCACCAACTGCTGCTCGCTCACTTTTACTTTTCCATCAGTGTAGTTAGAGCTGCTCCAGTTCACACCGCCACACCGCTGACAGACCACACTACACCTGAGTCAAATATTATCTGCATACAATTCTGAGAGTTTGTTTTAGCCTGCCTGCTGTGAGTCGCAGATGGGTGGAGTTTCCCCCAATTGCAAACAAAATTACAAAAGTAACACAAAAACTCTAAGCGTCTATTGTATTTTTCATCTCACACTTCCTAGGTGCTACCAGATTGTACGCTGACTGTAACAAGAATCGTATCCCAGAGACCTTTTAGGAGAACTGCGTAACGCTTTAGAGAACCAGGTCACGCACTACAGCTAGCTACTGTAGCTGTAGTTCGCTGGCAGAGGAAACAGACTTAAATTCAACACTGAAAAGTAATCCTCAATATTGTCTGATGTAATGTGTGTGTAACAGCACAGTAACAAAGATATGACTTGAAGTAAATATACATCCTCAGACAATTTTCAGCCAGCGCGCCAGTCAAAGTTTGCACAATCAGTCCATACAACTCAGGGCAGCAGTCTCCCAGAGAAGGAATTCTGTGAGACGATAATGGCTAAATACAGCTAGCCAGCTAAAAGAACCTAACACAACTAACACTGCATTAACACTACCACACATCGAGCAAGCACAACAACGCAAAGTTATTACATACTGCTCCAACAGCAAGAACATCAGCGCGGCATCTGTCCTAGCCTTTTATCTCTTTTGGTTCTTTCCAATGAGTCTATTTACTTTTGTATTTATTATTTTTAATGATCATTTAGTTATATGTTCGGGGCTGTGTATGTCTCTTAATGCTGGTGAGCATAATTAAGAGAACGAGTGTGTTAATGTAAAGGGAAACTTGCTTCAACTTGTAAAAAAATGCACATGTGCTGCTGTCCAGAGGAGGCATCTGTAGGCAGACAACAGGGCAGGTCTGAAGGAGTGTGACGACTGACCAGGTGGGAGTTAGGGGAACGTGAGCGCAGACAGGAGGGAAGAGAACAGGTAAAGGTGTGAGTCAGGTAAAGGTGTGAGTCAGAGGGGAAATAAACAGAGGGCCAGGACCAGCCATGACAGGATCAAAGCCTGGCTGGTAGATACTTGAGTGGTGTAAACGTGAATTATACTTAGCAACTGCAGGGGGAGCCAAATAGCAAAAGTAACTTAAAGGTAAACAACACTATGAGGCAGTGGTTGCCAATCTTTTTGACCTGGACGCCTACCAGCATCTCTGATTCATTCACTGCTAAACTAATGCTTTACACAAATCTAGCCATCCCCTTGGTGTAGATTCATATTTAGTGTTTCATCTATACACTAGTCCTTTATTTCTTCTTTTAATTATGTAATGTCTACCTGCAACCCATTGTCAGTGGTTGCACATACTTACAATAAGGTTTATGATACATTCATCCAAAAAGTGGTTATTTTTATCATTTTCAGTGGCCTGGGGATGTAATATTATCTATTAATAATCACAAAGATCAAAGAATCAAAGAATATTTAAGAACATATCATCCTGAATAGCAGATTTTTTTTTTTCTGGTTTCCTATGCTGTCGTCATTGTCTCATGAAACCTTGTGAGGCCCCAGGGTTAGATCCCCTGCCCTACAGGTTTACGTACACATTCTGCATCTGCCCACTCTGCAGCAGCAACACTGCCTGCACTGTGCAGAAATATGTAGGTAGTGTATAGATCGTGAGGACTTACCAACGAGGAAAATCACATTTCATTTTGACACTCCTCTAAACTCTGGACTGGTAAGTCTGATAAATCATCCAAAATAATTAATCCCCAGTCAGTCAGGCTGTCTTCAAACAGCATGCTAAATCTTACAAAAGGAAGGAGAAGCGTGTGAGCGTTACAACCATCAGCAAAAGGTGTGACTGGTGTTGTCAGCCATTATTCGTCATACCCTGCTTCATTTAGAGAGTTTTTGGCGCCTGATGCACCAGAGCACAGCCTACTTGTCAACACTTCTCTCTCTTTAATTCCAACATGCACACTTGGACACCCATGCACACATTTCTTATTTCTCATTGATATACTGGTAACACATCTTGGTATGATCAGGGAGGCTCTAATTCCATTTATTGTCAAGTCTTATTCAAAATAGTATCAAGAGGTATCATGAAAACATCTTATTACAGCCCTTTCAAGCAACCCTGGATCCACTCTGAATCAAATGAATAACTTTAAATGTCCTCCAATTAGGAACTTCAAATTACAATCTATGACTGAATGCTCCAAACGAAGACCAATTACTACACCTTATTTATCATCATTAAGACCATCCATTGTTCTGCTCCTTTCAAACTCTGTGGTTACAATCAGGGTGTCTATTGTCATTGTGTGGTACATGCACGGTGACTAATTACACAGTCCTATGATTCATTAGCAGTCTAGTGGGTTGAAACCTGAGAGAAGACATGATAACCTCAGTCGGACAAATGATCGGCTCAAATGGAGACGTGAACGGAGGCGCATCGGTGACAATTCACAATAGCTAAGACCACAAGAAACAACCAGCGCTCCAAACACGAAGGCTGAACTTTTTTTTGAGGGGGATGAATAAAAAAATAAATTAGATCAGTGTCAGTGACAGTTTGGAACACGAGCAATAGAATTGGGGACAAGGTTTGTTTTTCTGTTTCTTTTAAAGTGGGAAAGGAGGAGAGCACTGTGGGGGACTTGTTTCTGCAAAACTTCACCATTGAGGTCAGTTAGTGGGAGAGGAGGAAGGCTCCATTGATGCAGCCATCACCACGATGGCCCACTTTCACCTGAAACGACGAGCTGCAGCCACTGCAACACAGCTAACCTGCGATTGTTTATTCTCTCTTAAGAAATGTCAATCTGTTCGCTCTCAGGTGTGCTGCTCTTCCTCTTGTTTTTGTTGTTTTCTACCCCCCTACTCTCTCCGTTTTCCCTTGTCGATTGCAGCAAGATCAAAGCGACGCCGCTGGAAGAATCTGAATATTTCAGGTGTGGAGAGAGGGCTGCGTTTCACACCACCTGTGTAGCGCTGAGAGACGGGTCCCTCCTCTCGCTCAGACTCAGTTAGCGGGGCCCCTGGGGCCTGGCGACATAAACCGGGGCCACCTGTCTGAGAGAGAGGGAGTACTCCTTTACCCTCCTTCTCTCCATCGCACTTTCATTTTACAGCATTTGAACCAAAAATAAATGAATCTAAATAGAGCGGTGAGAGTGGGAATAAAACCGGTGCTGACAACAAGCAGCTGAGAGCTTTGAGCGGCGTCACAAAGGCTCGTAGATCTGGCAGTCGACTTCTGTTGCTGCAGAATGGGAGCAGACACTTAAAAAGGGCAGTTTATACATGAATCATTTTATAATTTGCCCTGTTCTGCAGCAGAAGGTAGCTCTCATATTAAATGATGAGCCTGGTCAGGAGAATCACCAGGATTATTTTCTACTATAACATAGCACACAGTGTGGAGTGGGACTGTGAGATGATTCTCATCACATCATCAGGGCCGGCATTTCTGACCCAAAGCAAATAAAAAGCATCCCTGATGTCCACACCAGCCTTAACAGTTTGATGTAGCAGCTCTCCTTGGAGGGCTGTGTGCCTTGACATGTGTGCATGTGTAAGCACTTGTGCAAAACGTGTGTGTGTGTGTGCATGCATGTGTGCAGACGTGTGTTCGAGGTGGGGGGTGGGGGGGGAGCAGGTTCCACACTACCGGTTCCCAGCCATGTCTCTCAAAAGGGCCGTAAAGTCTTTACAGCAAATTCCTTACATTCATCTGTGTCAGAGCACTCGGCACACATTAGGCGTTTACACGGGAGGAAACACAATCTATTTGATGCTACACTGCCCACACGTCCAGAGCCCTCCTCCCCACACTGGAGATTCACAGTGTTTAACTTCCATTTCATATTCTGAACAGGCAGGCAGACAGGCAGGCGAGTGCAGGGAATGGACTCCATCTTGTTGTAAATCAGCCTTTAAACACCCGGCTAAATGTAATCTGGAATGAGTCAACAAGAGGCCCTCGCATTACACTGCTCAAGATATTTGTTTTTATTTATTCTGGAATTTGCAATTGATTTTCGTTGTCCCCCCCCTAATGATGTATGCAAACGGTGAACTGAAAAAAGTCACACTTCATTTTTTTCCCTTGGCTGCTGCTGCTCCCCGTCTTTTAATATCAGTGGTGCTTATGAGAACAAGTGGAGGTTAATCTAAGGAGCGGGTCACAGCCAGCCGGCTCTTTGTAAATGTCAGCTGGGAGATCCAGGCCTTTCTTATTACCACGCTAAACCAACAAGTCTGACGGCTGCAAGACGGATGTGTGACTTGAAGGTGTCCCCCCCCACACACACACACTCACTTCTCACCACCATCGCGGACCAACCCCAGCACAGAAAACCTTATTAATCAATCGATTTATTGCCATAAATCAGGCCAGGCTTTGATTGTATCAGCAAGTCATGCAATCAATCAATTAGTCGGGACCTAGCGGCCCAATTTGCCTAGAGAAAGATGAATGCTCCCCAACATCATCCATTTGGTTGTCCGTTTACCCATCAAACACTGCTGCTGTTGACTCCCAAGCCCAACATGCATCCTTTTATCGATTTCTGCAGATTCAACTTGCAAAGGAATCAAAGGACACTTAACTGGCTGGGAATAATTCTGCCTTCTTCATTTGTAGTGAAGTATGTTCTCTGCTCTGCTTTGATAGCGTTGCCTCATATCATCAAAACGACAAAGTGTAAACATTACATTTTAGAATACTGAGTGATCTCTGCACAATGACCTGACAGCTACAGAGAATAATGCTTATAAGTGACTGGAGCCATTCAGGAAAATGGCAGCACAATGGGACAAATCATGGATTATTATCAGTCAACCCTGCCCAGGTTTATATGGCAAGGCAGGAGGGAGTGGGGGGGTGGGGCTGAGGAAGTAAACAGCTGGATGAACAAACTGTGTAAAACATATGTATAATGACATATTTGTTTCATATTTTATCCCAACTGTGAATTCCAATCCACACTGTGACACCCGCCGCCTTGGTCCAATGCTTCCCATCTGCAACTTGGTGTCAGGATGTCTCCCAGGACAAGCTGGGAAACTTTGGGGACGACAAAAACCGTCAGGAGCAAGTAGAGCACGACAGAGTGGGCTGCAGGGGCCTCGGCGTGCTTCTCCCCCAGCGGCAGCTCTGCAGTGGCAGACTGCTGAGCTGCTTGTGAAGAGGAAAGAACACCGGCAGCTCCCCAGAGAGAACGTCTGTGCTGGGATTAGAGATCCACCAGACCCAGTTCTGCTTCACACCCTTAGATCCTGCTGTGTTACAGCCAAGGGGGCTGCTGAGCTACCTGTGGGGGCTTTACAGTTCTGCCCAATCTCCCCAAGCCTCACCATGTAATTAGAGATAAAGACAGAGGGCTCAGCTACTCAACCTCAATTCTCCCAGTTTCACACAAGGCTGCCCACCCATGGCCCCCAGAGGAACCCCACCACTCTGCCACTATACTAGTTGGTGTTCAAATGTGGAGCATCTTGATGTTACAACACCATGATTCACTATAGCACCCCGTTTCTTTGACGCTAAATTCCACATATCATGTGTATCAAAGAGGCTTTATATTGTTAAGATTCTCAGGTAAACAATAACCACGGTAATTTTTCTTCATATCCCCCTTCTAAAACTTCATCCAGGCAAGAGGGAAAAATTTAGAGGATAAGACTGAGGAGGAACTCTCGACTATATTCAAGAAACACAAAATTATTCTATGGAGGGATCCATTATTCATCTCAGATACATTTTTCATTTAGCAGTGGGCTGGATATGAGCAATGATGAATGCATCGCCGGGGATGCAATTTGTATGTAAAATAACACAAGATTACAGAATATGTTTTAAGTGCAAATGCAGTTTGTTGCCATCTAAGTAGAAAATGCATTCCTACAAAAAGGAATAAGACCTGAGCCCCATGATGCTGCTCATAAAAATCACTTAGCCCATAGCTAGGATGCTCTCCAGTCCTTATAAAGGGTCACAATGAGAGGCTCAAGTGATGAATGAGCCAACTGGAGTAGGTTTTCATTCATATAATAAGCACTATCTCTTGGCAGGCCATTTGAACATGTGGGATAAGTAAACTGAATAACTATGGCTAATCTAACTCACATCCAGCTCGGCAGCACACTTCCTTGAAACCCACCCTTCTGCAGAGAAAGCACACAGAGCCCTTGCAGACACACTGTTAGATACATGTCTATGCACAAGTGCACACAAACATAGCACAGTGTTCGCTGCCTACCAGGCATCCACATGTTCCTCTCAGGACTCGCTCTCTTCTCATCAGCTTCACTCGGTGCACACCGTTTCAATTCAGTGCCTCTCAAAGACACACAAAGAGCCCTGCATCCCCTGCATTCACCGCACAAAGATTGAATGCAGCCTCAGAACACAAGACATGCCCACCACAGAGCATGTAATACAACTCATTACTGGGCACGCAGGGTGCAGAGGGCTGTGATGGGAGAGGCAAACACAATGGTGTGAGAACAGGGGTCTTCACACCGACATCTCCATTTCCCTCATAACTAACAGAGCTGTAAAACCAGCCTTAATAACTAAACGTGGAGGTTGTCTTAAATAAGTGTTGGAATTAAACAGATACTTTAAGCGCTACAGAGCTGCAGGCCCCTGCACATCATTATTTACATGGTGGAGAGCATTCAGAGGTTAATTCAGGTCTGAGTTACTTTCCCCTTTCCCTGCCTCTTCAGAACTGTGGCTGACCCACAAGCAAATTGTGTCCAATCAGAAAGAGGCAAGGGGACGGCATATCTGGGTCAGCCACATTGATCCCACCCCTGCACTGCACAGCTCTGGGGTCAGGTTTTTGTGTGCTGACAAGAGGGCACTAGGTTTGGTTTGGTTCACATGGAGGCAGAGTGGGGGAAGCTGTGAATGTGAGGCAGAGAGAAGAACGAGGACGGAACATCGGGTAATTCACCGCCGCACGCGCCGTCATGAACCTTCCTTAACCTCAGGGCAATCGCATGACCCGAGGCAAAGCATTACACACATTAAAAAGACATGAACTTCAGAGCATTGGAGTTTCAAGCACGCAATCAATGGGGCCACAGGTGCAAACATTTTCTGCACTGCCAGTGGAATGCCCTTTTTTCCTCCCACCCCCCTCCCAGGATTACAGTAGAACCTGTTTTGTGCACTGTGTTCATGTTAATGTCAGCAATAATAAAGACCTGCAGCACAAGAAACAATAAAAAATGAGCACGAGCTGGAGACAGCTTTTAGAGGTGGGCTGGAACACGGCACAGGGAGTCGAGAAGAAAGGGCAGGATGTGAGGAGTCTGTCAACTTCTCCCTGTCTGCTCCTGTGTTCGCTCGCTTCAGACTGAGGGGAGCAAATGGGCCTAATTCACACTGGTTGTGTGTGAGTGTCTCTGCTGTCTAGCAGCGTGAGCGGGAATTAGATCTGTGGTTTGTAGCCTTCATCCCTTCCCAGACAGACTTGTTCCGGCTCAGAGGCGCTGCCTAATCCGCACCTCTCTCCCGCTTGCACTCCCGGAAAATGACTTCACACAGCTGCCTCAAACACCCAACGCAGCAATTCTCGTCTGACTGAATTCCCCCCTACTCCAAAAAAAAAAAAAAAAACCTCAGCAGACCTCCCATACCTCATTTAAAATACGAATTCCTCCCCAAAGCCCACCCTAACCCCCTCCTGAGAGATGAAAGCAACAAGGAAAACAACTACAGCCCCGCTTGATAATTTAAGGGCTCTTTTCTCCAGCGAGCTGTCAAAATCAGCAGTATGGTAGAACAAATACAAAGAGGAACGAGGTGAGTGGTTGGTTTCTATGTATGGTCAACTATTACTATCTACATATGTCCTTAATGAAGCTGCCCAGGTATGCAAGACATGCCAGGGTGTCATCTGGTTCCTCCAGCTCTTCTATGTAACTCTCATCTTGCATCCATCAACTTATCCCCACCAAGTAGATGGGAAGTGAATTAAGCTGAATGTCAAATCACAGCGAGAACTCTGGGAACTCAAAGCCAAGTGAGTTCTCACATTAAAACCCAGATCTTGGCCAGGTGGTTTCTTCAAGGACGCAATCCTACTACATAGACCAGGCAGCGGGCGGTGGGTGGGGTGCTCTCCCAGGCAAAGCGGGGTCATGGAGAGTAACTCGGGATAATTGCAAGGCCACTCAGACGAACTCTCCAGCCTCGAGGACAGGAAATGGGGAGAGGTTCTTCTTTTCAAACCAAAGCCCAACCTAATGGCTTTCATCTGTTTCATGAATACTCCACCTAACCAGACTCTGCCATGAAACTTTTCTCTGCATTTCTTCATCTGCTTTGTTCTTTCTCAGAGCTACCATCAAAAAAACACAACAATAAAAAACAACATGCTGCCACTGATAAGAAAGTGAATTCCACATCTTCAAGTGCCTGATCTTCTCTGGGGAATATTCACTTGAGTGTATTTCAAGAAGGAAGAACCTGTAAGAGCAAAAGGGGCAAACAGTGTCCTCCATATGCTCAAAATGAAGCATTTAGACGCAGTCAACTGATGCTGTGAGAAATGCAGTGTAGTTCTCCAGAACTCCTTAGGCAGCAGTGAGAAACAAGTCATATTACAAGAAAAGGAGAATGATTAAAGCCTAATATGGCATAGTAGAGAGGGGAGAGAGAGGTGATTTATCCCTTCACGGCCTTTTGACACTAAATTAAACTGTTGAGTCCATTCCCCCGTGCCAACTAGTTATCTTTCCAGGCTAATTTAACACTATAATTTACATTCCATATAAAATACATCCTGATGTGGTGCTGTCAAGGCCGTACATCATTTACAGAGAGTGCTCTAGTTTCAGTGAAAAGGACAGAATTAGATCATATTCATGATGCAATTAAACACTTCAGTGGGAATCGATGTAAAACCGATGAGCCCTGAAAACAATGCATATGGCTGAGAACATTAGAACACATTACCTACCCTTGGATCCCTTGCTCGGCAGACGCAATTTAAAATCCTCCACCACTCCACTCTCCGTCTCTCCAGATTCATAACGCACAGCGATAATAAATGAATTTTTCACAAAATTATTCAACTACTAAATTGCCCATGGTAACTGAGTATCAGATGAAAGTGATGTGAATTATTAAGTAGGGAAACTGTTTGTTCTCACCATGGGTGTAATAATCGGCCAAATGAGGAAGAAAAGGGGCGCAAGAGGGCCAGGTTACAGTAAAGGGAGATCTCATAATAAACATCAGTGTTGATGTAAAAATGGGAAAGGTCTGTCTGCCGCCTGGGCCTCCAGCTGGGTTGATGGTATCGACCAATTTCCCTAGGGCGGTAGTGTTGGTTTTCTTATGGATACAGAGAGGAGAACATTACGAGGCACTGCTGCACATTCTCATGTAAAACTGGCAACAGGCCCTCTGGAGCTGGCAAACCACTGCAACAGTCAGCCAGTGTTACACCACCTCACTACATTTTACATAATCAGACAGACAGCGCAGCAGACCACACACTCACACCGCAACACTCCAGATCACATCAACTACTCTCCACAGCCGTCAGACTCACTTTGATTGAGGTATCCGAAACTCAAATACCTATTGCAGAGCAACTATATGAACACATTTTCAGCACAATTTGAAGTCTTATTTACATTAATCACATTTGTCTTTCTGATTCTCCACACCAAACTGCTTTAATTGTCAAAGCCCAAACTTGTTGATGGTAAGAAAGCAGACAAATGCAATGAAATTCTGAATTTAAGAGCCGCACAGGGGGCGGAGGTGCAGCAATTTGTAACCATTTCTGACAGGATGAGTTGGCCTCTCCAACTGAAACAGTAATTATGCTTAATGGTCCTTTAATCTGTCCATCAGGCAGGAGGTGAGCAGCCGGGTCAGACTAAAGTGCTCCAGGCGTCACAGTGTGTCAGGGTACAGTCAGAGGGGTGAAGTGCTCTGCGAGGAGTGCCAGGGCCACTCGCTTCGGCACACAACATCAGCAGGCTGCAGGACACAGGCCTCCTTCCAACATGCACATTAGTCAACGCATCACACACCTACTGGCCGCCTCCTGCATAAAAATGCTTACAGCCGGACTACGGTGCAGCGTTGAGAGACAACCACGCTCCCTGTGCAAGTATGAAGTGAACAAATGAGCCAGGAATAGTGTGGGCACCTGACAGGTTTAATCTAATTTGACAAAGTCCTAATCATCCAGGAATGGATGACTGATGTTAAAACTCTGTATTGTGGTGAGAATTCTGCGCTGTCGTGTCCAGCTGGTGTCCTGGCACTCTGCCATCACCATTAATCTGTAACTCAGAAAGGAGTTTGATGAAAGTGGGGTAGGAGCTGAGCTAATTCCTGTTCACATTAGAAATCCCAGGTCATGCCCCGTACATACCTCGACATTCCTGCACGTCTGAGTGGACCTATGCACAGACTGAGCCGCTGCAGAAAGAGCATTACAAGCAGAGACATGGCACTAGGTCAGTCCCAATAGTAATTGCAAAGACACAGGGCCCATACCAAAACAAGCGTGAACAAATAGTACCTTTGTACCCAGAGTCATTTGTACCCTGCTCAGGCACCTGGGTATCTGAGAGCCTGGCAGATAGAGCTCCTAGTCCCAGCTATGCATCTGCACTTGCTGTATTTGTTATCTTGGACAAGCATTCTCCCTCACTGTTTCACCGGCCAAATAGAGAGGGGGGAAGAAAACGAATCACTCCTAGACCCACTGCTTTTGTTCCCTCAGCTGTCAACACTTCTCACAGACTTCACCCCCGCCTAGCCACATCGATACAGAGAAGTGACTGCCGTTTGCTTTATGATTGCCTTGTTTTATTCTCTCAGCCGGGCTTTTTCTCAGCCCTCACAGCTCTAATCAGGCCGCCTTGCTTTGGACAACAGAGCCATTGTCTCTTTAAGTGAAAGAGGCAGTGGATCAGTGAATCCCTTTCCATTTTCCCGCTTTATTAGCCCAGCGGCACACTACTGTTTATACTAGTGGGTATTCTGTGTTTGCTGAGAACAATTACAGTATGACAAATGATCCGTCAATGCCATCTATCAGGCAAGAGCTGACAGGAATCCTATGACAGGGCAGCCATTCGTCCCCCGCTCCCCATCTCTGGGGTCCCATGCTTTAGTATCCATGACAACGTGCAAGCCACTTGCCACGCTTGCCACTTCACAGTGAGAGATGAGCGCCCGTGAGTGGCTTTGAAAATTAGCCTTTGACACCCCATGTTCCACTGCGCTCCCACCCTCCTAGCCTACAGTCCAGCCCCTTTGGGGGGCCTCCGAACAGCCCTATCCCTTTTTCACATTCAGGCTCACACAAACACAAAAGGCAGACACATAGCTAGGCACTACCATAAACATACCTCTCTAGGTCTCACGGTGTTTAATTTTATTGTGCCTGAGCTATACGATCCTCAACATTAACCTCACAGCTACATTACCTACCCAGCAATGGAAAAGAAAGAGAAGCAGCAACATGGCCAACATCCATAAAATAGGGTGAGAAATAAAATGGGTGAAATAGAAAGAGAAAGGCTGAGAAGTGCCTGAATGCGCATGAGGTGCCAGCACATTATCGGACTGTGTGACCCATCCTTCTCGCTTTTCATGAAGGACTTTCAAACAAATTTACTGTTTCCAAAACAACAATACAAAAAAAATACTTAATTAAATGCTGGACTGTATAGAAATAGTAGCAGCCGGTCACTATGCTTCACGTTTTGAGGGAAGTTCAAAATGAGTTCCCACCTTTTGGGTGTAGTGGGAAGGGGATTAAATGCAGTACAGATCAGACTATAACAAACACACACACACACACACACAAAAATCAATTATAGCATTTAGATTAAGACTGGAATATATAATTATTGAAATATATTCAGAATATCACTAGGTCAACACTGGAAATCTGCATTAAATACTCAAATGTTAATGCAAAAACTAGTAGACTTACTAAATCAGAAGTCAAGTGTCGGAGAGGTTGTGGGCCAAGCCATGATTCCCATTTGACTCCCAGACACACCTCTTCGGGGTTGTGTTTATGCCATAAACTACACTTGGCAGCTGAGGATCGTATTACTACCATGAAAGAAACAAACAAAGCTGTGCAAACGTGGTGCACTGTCAGAAGTAACGGTTTTACGGCTTGTGATTAATCATATTTGGAGAAACATTAAAGGGAAAGGAGGAAACTGGCTCCAGCACTGGGAGGTAAGGGTGTCAACTGATATAACCCACCACTGACATCAAGCAGAGCCAGCTAGCTCATTGATGTGGCAGCGTCTCATTTTCACCAGTTTGGAAGCAGACAGTTTTGCAGCGCCTTGCGGTTCTTAATTATCTTCCGACTTTGTCTAATTCAATCAACACAACTCAGATCTGGCTGCGAAATGGCACTCACATCCCCTCAAGCTCAGCAAGTCAAAAAACACTGAATAAGTGGAACAGTCAAACTGACAAAATGGCATAGCACATGAGAAAAAACTGCTATTTTATCTCCCAGGCTGAGACCTCATCCACAGCAGAGGGGATGTGTGGATGAGGGGAGGCTGAGAGAGCAACCAATTGGCTTTTTTGTTTTATGTTACAAGGCAACGTTCGACGGTGGGGACACAGGAGTCAAGTGCTTTGATGACGCTGCAGATGCTGCCTTGCTGAGCGGCGTGAGGTCACTCTATTAGCCGGGACTCTTTAGGTCCCCCACTCAGACGCTTCCTGGCGAACTTAATATCCTGTGAACATGTCTAACTACAATGTCAGACGCCAGGATGGTACAGTGTTCTACACAACTATACATTTTTAATGCAGTACAAGACAAATATGTCAGTGACTGTGTGCGCACATACACATACAGAGAATTTAAAGGTCATTAGGGATTAAACTGTTTGCCAATTTACAGTCTAAAAAATGACAAAATAAGAGGAGGTGGGATGGCTGAACCCTCCACCTCCCCCTCCCAAAAAAAAAAAATCCTTTTCCACACCACCACTGTTCTCACCCAGTCACCTCCCATCTAATTCAGAGGGCCACAGCATTATTAGATTTTGACATTATTAGCTCGAATAGCAGAGAGGCCCTGCTGTCATTATAAAGCCTTTACTTTCGCGCTGACTGCCAAATCTGTTTTGCACTAGCTACAAACTGCCAAACCCAACAATGGCAGATTAGTGAAGCCCTTCTCCTGTTGCAGCAGAGGTTAATACAAAGTGACAGGGCTAAGTCCGCTCCGATTAAGTATGCTGAGAGATATTACGGCAGTTTGTTACATCAGATCGTTATTGGATTAAACAGCATGCACAACAATGAAAGTTTAATTTTAATTTTCGGCAGGAATATAAAACAGGCTCTGAGAGTACTCCTGTCAGAACAAAGGCAGTTTTACAATACCTTCTTGTTTTTGCTTCCCCCTTTTGCCATTACTGGAGTGGCAGACATGGGAAAAAAATGATGGTAAGTGAAGATGTCAACCTTTGGATTTTTTTCCCCCCTGAAGTTAATACATTATTTATAAACCAACAAAATTCAAGTGCGCTTTACAAACCAGGATTCGGGAAGCTAAAACAGAGAGATACAGTAGGTATCAAAGACTACAGGAGCAATTTCATTTCCCTGCCCCCCCGCTGTTTATTGGTATGGTCATCTACCGCTGTGCTGCATGCAGCAAGAGCCCAGTCGGGCAGTGTATTGTTAGCTCTGCAAGAGGTCACTGCACCTGACCAATAAGCTGTTATTAATCCTTACAGAGTCATCCATTAGCCCGTCCAATTTTTATGGCCCTCTTCTTTATTAGATGAGCCATCAGCTGTCCATATCTGTCAGAAATATGGACTTCCTCATCTGGGCTCCAACACTCCCTTCTTCCCAGAAGGTGTTGGCCAGCTGGGCAGGTAGAGTGAACCTGAAGCCCGGCCAGGGGGGGGCAGGGTGGAGGGGAACTGAATCTGCCAGTCTCCCGGGGTATTCCCCACTGTCCCGTTACCTCCGATAAATCTCAGTGCTTTACGATTAGGTACATAAAATGAGTCATAGATCTGGACGGTAAATAAGAGCTTGTCAGTGGAGCCAACGCCAGGCCCAGCTCCTCCTCCACCTCCTCCTCTGCCAGATAGTCCCTCTGTACCCCGGCCATCAGACTCCTGCTATTGAGCTGGGGCTAAAAAGGCTCCAATAAATAAGCCTGATATTTCCCTCAGGACGCCCACGGTGGCACCCTGAAGCATGCTTGCATACACTGAACAAACAAAAAGGTCCAGCAGCAGAGACAGCGCACGTCAGGATATGAACAGTTTTCTTTCTTGCTTTTCAAATCATCTCCAAAATGCTATTACGCTTTTTGTTTCTAATTACTCCTCTCAGATAGAAAAGCCAGGAAGTCAATGGATCAATCCATCTCAAGTATATTCAAACTGTATGCTGGACTCCAAGACACTGATGTCTTTTAATGGACCTTCAATCCATACTAGCAATTAAGCATGCAAAATCTCCCATTAAGTAACTCCACTTAGAGCGTATTTACTCTGGTTTCTGTTTGGGTGTTTTTCAGACAGCATCTTCTACAAGAGGCTGAGAGAGCCATGGCAAGATGACCTGAGGGAGGAGTGATGGTCTCCGAATGCACTAACACAATGATGGACACATCCTCTGCAGCGCCAGCTAATCATTGTTGCCGATTCGTTTACACAGGTCCAAAATGACTCCCCGAATGACCACCTTTGCATATTAAACAGACAAACAGACAATAGGGACACAGTGTTGGAGGACATGAGTGCAGCTAAACACCAGCAGTGTCATGGTAGTCTGGGGAACAGTAGAGACTCATAATACTATATGTACAAACGGGGATTCACAGGCTGATTGATAGCATATTAAACAGAATTGTGTTACTCCCTATCCACTGCACATTTTGACAAGGCACCTGCAAAACGGACAGCTACCTATTCAGCATAACTGCATATAAAGTGCACTGCATCTCTCCGTACCAAAAAAAGGAGGCTATCAGGAGAAAGAGGTCTGGAGAGGTAAGCACAGAAAGTGCATGGCTACAGGCATGCAATCAGCTAAGAATTCAAGATCTCGCCCCGTTTATACATTTCTATAATCAAAGAGCAAAGAAGAAAAACAACGCCATTGGCACCGCAGCGCAGAGATTCAAAACATTTTCATTAGTGAGCAAAAAATAAGTACTCCTTAGTGAAAGCATTGCTTCTTTTTGCATAAGTCTGATGTTTGAGAGGGAAGATTAGATGGAGGACAGGGTGTTTATGTCGTGAATGAATGTGCTCCGCAAAAAGCTTTTCTAACTAGCTTCATCTAGTGTTTCACTCATTGACACTCAGAAACTGGAGCAACCAAAGACATAAAGCAAAAGTGAAGCTACAATAAATAATTGTAATTTAAATCAGTGATTAGCTTTGTCACAGTGTAATGCAAAAATGCTGTACTCTCAATATTATATACTATAATATATATATAATATGTTTCCAATGAGTTTAAGAAAAACCTAAGTCTTCTTGTGACTACATAGCAGTACAAACCCGTATTTAACTTCTCTTGTATTAAGCAGCAGCATGCGAACATGTAATGCTTCTATGCCATGATGCCAGCCTGCCGTTTCACACTAATTTCATTGTGTCGATATGCAAACATGTCGTTATAACACAGGATCAAATTGCCATCATGTCACGGCAGTGTCATTGGCATATTGACATTATAATGTATTGGCAACTGTGCCATTCAATTCGTCATTATTTGATACGCTACAGTCGATATGGCGGCACAGCAATAACTTGACATCACGTCAATGGGTCACTGCAATGAAGCCAAAGTCATTATGTCATGATGCAAATTGGATGCTATAACATGCTAGCATATGGAATGCCAATATCTCATAATACTGTCGTGTCAATTTGTGATTATGTCAATATGCTGTGAAGCAAATGTGTGAGTGTGGCATAATGCTATGTTATTATGTCACTTTAATAACAATGTGAATTTGGATTTGTGCTATCACACTCTCTTTCTTGATGGACGTTAAATTTCATAGTGCTTCATTATGCGATGATACCAAGACACTGGTTTATCTATCAGCATATACACACACAGTATGTACTGGATCTATACGACAAGACACTACAAACCAACCACAAACCTGTGCGACATATTTGACACGGTTATAAATGCTCAGCTAACTGTGCCATAAGATCTCACTGCTTTTGTTCACGCACCTGTTCCCCTGCTTACAGTCTGTGTTTATGTCCTATAAAGAGAATATGTTCTTCCTGTGTACAGTCTATTGTTTTAGCGCCACTGTAACTGGAAACCGTCTCTTTGATTTCCCCATTTTTCAAATCACTGCCTCTGTGTCCTTCTGTTACACGGCTCTAAATCATCTGCTCTGCCTTTTATTTTTTATGACTACAAGGTGTTCGGGAACTTGTTTTAACAAAAAAAAAAACTACATACATACAATATCATCCTACTATTATTGTAATTATAACAGATCCAGGCACACCTGTTTGGTTTCTCTTCATGGTTTTCTCTTTCTTCTCCCTCTTCAAAGTGTCTGGATCTTGTATACGACAGTACCCACAGCATACTTTTCCAGAGCAGTTTACAGTTTTGCCAACCTTCGCTCAGTGAAAACAATACCACATGATCAGATTAAATGCTGTACAACAGATGCTTCTACATTTGGCCAATAACTTCTAAGCTGTTCAAACTCGTACAAATATTTTGACTCAATTCTCATTTTTAAAGAGGAAAATCATTTGCACATGGTGGCAATTATTTTCACAATTTTAATTTCCTGGAAAACGATTTTTACAACCCCCCCTCCTACACTGCTTATACAACCGTCTCCACATTTGCATGCATCATCTTTATGCTCCATTGACTCAGCATTATGGTTCTACCTGCCATTTAACAGCTCTCTGCCAATCCATTTTACATGTGGCATGTGTGTTGACAAATTGAGCACTGACACACAAAAAATGCTCATCCAGTGCACAACAATAGAAAAATTCCTAAAACTTGACCACCTCATTGGTTTTTACCAAGAATCATCCTGAGGGCAAAGTCCAATCTCACATCCCCCCCCCCCCAAGTTTGTGAATTTAAATCAATATCTCCATGATAGTTAACTTATATCAGCAGCTTCAGCAAATATGTACTTCTGCTTTTAGTTGTTATTGTCATATTTTTTTTATTATGCATGTGAAAGAAAGCTATAAAAAAATAAAATAGCTGGGATAGTCCTGTCAACTACGAGAAGTGGGTGACATGAAAATATTCTTAAGCAGCATGGAAAAACTAATTTTACGCTTACATTTTTTAATTATGTTTGTTTTGTCATATTATTGATTTATCTTTTTTGCTTTGATCAATTGATGTCATCCTCTGTCAGTACAGAACATTATTGATTTTACACCATATTGCACCACTTGACCTTGTTTACTGAAACATTTTCTTGTTTTAAAAGGGACAGTGTGCAATTTTTTTAAATTAAAATATGCTTTGCATACATAAAAAAAAGTCACCTATGAACAAAAGAGTGAGAATTGAGTGCAAGTTCATTTCTCTGATCTTTACATACTGAAGGACCTTTCACACAGAGAATGTGTGTTAGCTGTTGTGTTCAAGAACCAGTTGTGCTGAAATGAGGAAAACTGAATGAGGCTCATTTCCTCATAATCCTCCTTCTGTATTTAGTCATAACTAGACATTGTCAGCAGTTGCAGAGAGGTTCTGAACATTAAGTTTATGGGCAACTCATTATTTAACATGTTACGGTGTCCCCACAGCCCAATGAAAATTTGATGGCAGTATTACATCTAGTTTGTTGTCTCCTCACTCCTACTACTTATGCAGATTCAAATGGGTACGTGAAATCTCTTTGGACAGACCCACACTTGCACAGGGAGAGAAAATAGACTAATCCAGCTTTCTGCTCTGATGTGAATAAACATTAATGATTGATCTTCTAAATAGCATGATCAGAGGGCAGTAAATGTGGTGTGGCCTTGGAGGTGCCATTTTTGTTGTTGTTGTAATACACGTGTGCAGAGGCCAGACCCATGCCTGGACAAGCCAGGGACTGCAGTGGCGCAGTGATCTGAGCTAGCTGTTTCCTATCTCTCCATCTGCATACAGTAAAAAACAAACATTCCTGTAAATAAAGACGGCTGTCCAGCAACTGTCTTCCCAGCGACAATGGTATTGACCATAGTCAGATGCTCTGCTGATTAAAAATTGATCCATTTTGAAAAATCTAATCAACTGAATAGGATTCTTTCATATGTGGGGTGGGGTTGGGTGTGTTTGTTGGGGGTGGAGGGGGTTGAGCAGCTGCTGACACAGAGAGGCAGACCTGTTATTAACCCCTGCACCTCCATGCAGCCCCCTGCACCTTGCTCCCCAGTTCACATCCCCCTGCGCCTTGGGACGAGACACAGCCCAGACGGTCTGAATTATTCAGCAGTCTGAGAGAGGCTCCGGCCACTTGGCCTATTAATGCCTGCCAGTAGAGGCTGGTGGCTCTAATGGCCAGTCCAAAGGAGCCCAGTTCCCAGTGGACGGGGAGGAGGACTGCAATCGCTGGGCTGCAGGGGGATGTGTGAGCGAATTCATCAGGGGCCGAGGTCGCGGCAGGTTAATGATGCCACACGTCTAGACGAACGCTGGACTCACACCCTGCCCAAAAGGCAGTGGGGGATGGGGCTGGAGTGTAATAATATTTTTGCCTTTGAAGGAGAAGCAGCTCTGCAATATTAAGTACTGCAGCTTATTTATCAAAAAGCAACATTGTTGACATTGTCCATGATCTGCAAACGACCTGAGCTTCCTTAAAAATAAAACGCACAATGAATATCTTCATAACCATCAATATGACTGGACCTTATGCTACATTCTAGTAGTCCATCCATTATTTAAGGCTTACTGAAAAATAATTTGTCACAATGAATAAAATGTACAGACAGAGACATTAAAAGATTGTCTACACAACTCAACTCTGATTATTCAAAACCCCCTTATCATTGCACAAACAATCCCAACAGCTGGAGAGGGCCCTCAACTCCAAGCGAAAAGTCACTCAGTAATCAGGGCATCTCCCCCAGAGAGAAAGGGGATAAAGCTCAGGGTGCAACTCATTTGGGAGCAGCTCAGTTGCCATGTGGTCTATCACCTTGGTGATCATGTGCATCCACTAGGTGTCTCCGAGGGTGTAAAACAAAGTGGTAAACACAAGTGTTAAAGTTAAAAAATGACCCTCTGTATGGAGCATAGATGAACATATCACCTACAGCAGAATACATGATCTGAGTGGCACCTGCCTGGAGGATTCCTAATAAAGCAAGCTCTCAGACAAAAAAGTAATCATTGTTGCAGCGGATCCCTCAGTCATCATTCACTGTGAGGACAAACATTACAAAGTCCAGGATGAGAGGCAGAGGAAGGTTTTCTTATTATCATCCACTGGAGATTTATGCACTTCAAGGTTGAGTTCTTTGAGTGAGTGGGCTCGATAAGTCTGATGAAGCGGAATGAGCTTAGCCTTCAATAGGTACTATCTGTACTGAACTGCACTGCTAGAACACACGCTCTTCCCTTACCTAGGATCTGATGCCAAGCACATTTAGTGTTGAGGTCAACATCGCTGCCGTGATTGAACCAAACCAAGGGCATGCTGTGGAAGGCTACACAGGGGACACAGACACACCCCCGCGCCCATTTACACAAATGTAATTTCCTCAGTTCCCCTCACTCAAGGTGATCAAGCACATAATTCAGAGATCCACGCATGATGATCCCCGATGGCCTCGTCGCAGCAGAGATCTCCGCTCATTCAAAACAGGTCGCGAAAGCATGCAGAGACAAGTTCTTTCAAAAACACAAGACATCCATACAGATAGCGGAGTAAAAATGTCAAATGTGTGGGTCGAGCAGGGAGCCACACACATGACAAAGTATTTTGCTTGGCTGCAGCTAAAAATCATATGTTTGCTTATCATAAGAAACACTTCTAAAGTGTTTCAGTCTAAATATTGGTACTGCATTAATAGTCAATTGGATCATTTCCATATAGTACAATGCTGAAATATTGTAAGGATAAATAGTTGTGTGAGGTCTGTACAGATATCCTGCAGTCAAGAGCTCAAGAGGATCCAGCTAACTGTCCACTTCGCATGTCTGTCCCCTGGTTTGCCACACAGGTTGACGCCGTTCACCTCACCCCACCTCAACCAAATTTCAGTTCCTTAGGCGTACTCTTCCTCATGCTGCATACAGTAGAAGCCTGGAGCAATGTTTAGCTAAACCTGCTGGCCTACGTAGGCAGGGAGAGTCCCCAGAGGGCTGAACAATCAGACAATTTCAAGATCATGAAGCATTAAACCAATCCCGGCAGGGTACACTAATTAAACAGCCGAGCCCGGCACAGCCAACCAATCCCCACAGAGCAATTAAATCCATCCCCTCTAAAACACTGTGGAACCTGTCTGGGGAAAACTGCCGAGGAGTGTGAGAGAGAGAGAGAGAGAGAGAGAAAAAGAGGGAAGAGATGGAGAGGGGAGGGGAGGAAAATATCACAAAATTCATCTGAAAAAAAAGAAAGAAAAAAAACTGTAGGGGGAACGCAGCAGGAAGCTAACAAGGGAAATTGAAAAAGGAGAGACTCAATTCAGTTCTTTGTTCTTTTTGCTGTTTTTGCGCATTAAGATTCTAAATGTCTGTCTTGTCTGTCAGCTGAGGAAGAGGAGGTGGGGGGAGGGGGGTCTGTGACCACATTTAAATGCAAAAATAGTGACCCTGTTGCGATCAAAGTTGCATATTTAATTAAGATTACAAGGCCTGGAAAGCACTCGTGAGACTGAACAGAAAGACAGAATAGCCTCAAGGCCTATATTACACACCGGCAGAGCTGCTAACACAGTTGCAAACCCTAATCAATACCCCAATGCCCTCCACTACAAAAGTAAATGAACAGGTGACAATGGAGGCATGACATCACTGGACTTTTCAGGGAACAACAAAACAAGAGAAACTAAGAGGCAGGAGACTGATTTTGGGCTGATACTGTACATCCTAGATACCAGCAATTACACTGCATGTGTTAACATATATGATTGCTGATAATAATAACGGATACTAAATGAATACGGCAATTTTTTTGCAGAATCCTATGGTTAGATAGGTGAATTCTCTTGTTGTGTTATTTCCCTGGAGAGGCTCTGACAAAGTGCAAGTGTATTTTGATGGCGTTGAAGAGCAGCCGCGATCGCCAGAGGGCTACGATTCGAGCGGCAACGGCTGCAAACCAGAGGTGTAGACAGGGAGATAGACTTGCTCTTTTCTCCCCACGACTGAGGCGGTTTATAAATCACAGAGCCCAGCTTCATGTCTCCACTTCCTGTTCCTCTCCATTAAAAATGATAAACTGTACCTCTTGAAGCCACTCGCTCGCTTTAAGGTCCCAGTCTGCACCTTCCTGGTGAAGAAGCGAGAGCGTACGGCTCACATTTATTCTATCCCCTCCCATTGTTGGGGATGAATAAGAGAGTAATTAACTGTGTGGGGGTAGCAGCTGCATAAAGACAAGACCGGCTAACACATCAAGCCTGATCCACCTGCTTTTGCTATAACAAACCTTTTGTATTATTTTGATAAATAAGAGCATATCTGCTTAGTAATAACAAATGCTGGTTTAAAAAGACCACCAAGAGGCCGTCTTTCTTCAGTCTTCTCTCTTCCCACTTAAATGAGGACAAATGGGCCTTCCAAATCCACCCTTCACACCATGCTAGCCCAACGCCACAAGAAAACTAACCTCGGAACACACACGGCGTACAAAAGCCTGGTACTTGCACATTTGTGAAGAAAAAGGCACGCTTTTTTAGTCATGAAGGACAAAATGGACACAGAGGGATGAAATACAGCAAGTGAAACCTTGCCAAATACATCTGAGGCATGCTAGGTAGAGAGAGAGAAGGAGGGAGACTGAGAGGCAGGGCAGAGGGATTCAATGTAAGCCTAGTAAAATGAACAAGAAAGAACTGGTGCTCAATATGTCTGTAGTGGCGTCAGACAGTCAAAACAAATAAAGCCAAGGCCGCAGTGGAGAAACGCAGCTCAAAATGGACTTGCTGGGCAGAGGACTGGCTGTCAGCAGGGAGAGAGGACACAGCTTTATACCCATGCCAATGAGCCATTACCTCTCTCCTCCTGATGCTTCCGTCTGCCTCACTGTGAGGGAAGAGGAGACTGCCCTACCGCCATGGAGCCATCCTCCAGCAGACTAATGTGTCCCTGAAGTTTTGTTAAAGCTGGTTATTTACTCCTGCAAAGCAATTGCTCCAGCCTAGGGGCAGCAGAATGGAGAACGCGCTGCTATGAAAAATCTGGTGTCTCTTGCTAGGAAGCACTGTCAACTACCAAGGGGGCGTTCTTGCTGAAACATGGGGGGGGGACTGCTTTTTTTGCACAATGCTGCATAAGAGAAAACATTTAAACAGCAAACCTTTGTTAACAGAACATTTCAGACAGGTAGCATGAAAAATAATTCATAGCCACAATTAGCCACCAAAAATTAGTGATCAATACTATGAAATCATGTGGCCATGTGATGTCAAATCACAAAACACATTTTCTTACTTCCAGTGGTACCTAGTCATGGAGATAGGCTTGGTTTTATTTGCTCAGCTTTTGATATATTATTACCAAGAAGGTGAAAGGAATTTCATTTGAGATGCTTTCTAGCATTGAAAACATTGAATAACAAGATCTCTTTTCAGCACAACAATCTCCCTGTAAAATCTACAAAACAGACGGTCAAAAGTCTTCATAGGGATTAGAAACTAGATCAAATGAAAACTATTAGAGAGGTTGTGGATTCTAGCCCACACGTATTACCATCCAGCATCAGTATCTCAGATATATTTTTCACTGAGCTGCTCATAAAATCTTCAAATACAAACTCTCCACATGGTAAAGCATTGTTTTAGCAAGCTGTAAGATGCAAAAAAACATAAGTAACAAGTAACAGAACTCGTGACATGCTCTAATAAAGACAGAGCTCATCCACCACGATACTCAGTGCTGTGACTGGTCGGAAGCTACAGTGGTGCTTGAGAATCTGTGAACCCATTCGACTTGTCTCTACTTCAGCATAAATAACATAAAAAGGTGATCCTATTGTCATGCAAGTCCTAAAGCTAAATAAAGGAAACCCACTTAAACAAATGAAATTGAAAATTATAAAATTATATATTAAATATGGGTGTATGGCAAAAGTGTGCGAAGCCCTTGCAGCAGTAACTTCAACTAAACATTTCCAGTAACTGTTTATCAGCCCCTTATTGGCTTGGATGGATTTGACCCATTCCTCCTTGCACAACAGTTTCAACGCAGGCATGTTGTTTCGCTTCCTTGCATGAAATGCCTGCTTCAGGTGCTTCCACAGCACTTCTGTAGGATTATGGTAAGGACTTTGAATTTCTTCTGCTTTAACCATTCTTTGGTAGAGCTGTTATGTTGCTTAATTATCCACTTTCTGTTGAGCTTCAGTTCACAGACGGATGTCTTGACATTTTCCTGTAGAATTTGCATGAGGCAGCACCATGTTATGACCAAATCATGATCTGCCTAACAGTCAACTGGTGGAATCCAAACTCTTTAGAAATACATGTGTTAATCTTTCCATCCTGGTGAGTATCAATAACTCTTCTCCTAATGTCTTCAGAAATCACCTCTGTTCGAGCTGCGACTCACGTCTACAAACCTGTGTTGTCAAGATCACATTTTGATAGTGAAGACCCACATTTCTCTCCCATTCTCACACAGAGTGTCATCCCACTGATAATCCTAGAGGTTCACACAAAGATGTGATTTATTTTACTTATAGTAAATGAATGAATATAAGTGTATTTTTTGTGTTTGTTTAATTAGGTTCCTTTAATCTAGTTGTAGGACGTGAAAATCGGATCGTGCGCATATTTATGCGTAAATAGAAACAATTCTGAATGGTTCACAAACTTTCAAGCTCCTCTGTGTATTACAGCAACATCACAGAATAAAACAAAAGAAACAACTTCTTTATGTTGCTTCCACCCTTAATTTTATGTAGTGTAGAAATCAGGGGACAAGTGGAAGACCTGCTTTACACACTTTACCACAACTACAGACATAGTAGTAATAGTAGCCTAGCTGCATGACAGGGTCTTACATGAGCTAAACAAGCATACGTTTTATATATCCTGGTTGCAGACAGTATTAAAATATTGATTAAAAAATAAATGATAGTTTAGAACCATAACAAACCTTGTGATTTATGTTGGATTCAATCCTGAACTGAATCTACCAGTTGAAAACCAAATGAAATACATGGCAAGATCAGGGCTATGGATCACTGTTTCTTGAAAGACACTTGCTGCATCTATAGTGTTTTTTTTTTTTTTAAAGCTGTGAGCACCACAAAGGAAAGTGCACTCAGCAGAAACTAATCTCAGAAATAAAACCAAAAGATGTAACTACACACCAGTACAGAGAAGGTATTTTTTTAGTTTGCATGAACCAAACATTTAACATTACAGCTTCTAGTACATTTCAAGTGCACAATCACAGATACAGACAGTAACATCATTATAGCCGGGCTTATCAAACAGCAGCACATACAGCAGTCTGCAAACTGGAGCACAAGCAAGGCAAAATGATTGGATAGGTATGGAAATCTACTTGAAGGAAGGTCAAAGTGATTAAGCTGACATTAATGACAGGCCTAGTCTTCCTGTGAGAATGCTCACCGTAGCTGTCTCTAAACCCATTTGTCATTCTGCTTCCAACGCTGAAGCATCTGCTTTGAAGTCTCTACCACTAATGCTACACAGAGAGGTTAAACAGCTTAATGCTGAAGTCTGTTTCACTCCTCTTGCTCTCTAATGTTCCCTGCGTTTTATGTACCGGGGTTATGGCTCCTGGATTTCACATCTCAATTTGCCCCAGATAGTCCTGTAAAAGCTCCCTTCTTTCTTATTTGCTTTGTTGTCACTGTCAAAGGAAGAGAGGGGCCATCCTGAAGGATATAGGACCGTGATAGACATGCCCCACCCATCGATTCACAGAAGAGGTAACGAAGAAAGCATGTTAAGAAATGTTTATACAGGACTCATACCAGTCCTTACTGTGATGATGGGGCGGCTTTTACATTTTGAACACAGCACTTAATCTGCCAAAGATTTAAAAAGAAAAACCTGACAACAAAAGGCTGGTCTTGAAAAATGAAATAATGAGCACGTGGAGCACCCTCTGTAGAGGTCAACTTTAAAGCCTTTTATATCAATCACAGCATATGAATTAAAATGATACAGTCATTATGATAAATAATACAAGACGTGAGGCGCTCTGGACTTACTTACTCTCCACTACAATGAGATTATACTGAAGCATGTGACATTAACAATATCAGCAAACAAATATATGAAAGCATGAATGAAAGGAAGACAGAGACGGATTTTCACAGCCAATTTGAGATTGCAGGGTGTGTGTGTGCGTGTGTGTGTGTGTGGGAGTTACTGGCAAACAGCACACAGAGCAGGCTGGCAGCGGAGGCAGCCAGGCTCACAGGCTGCAAAGCAATTTCACTGTTTGGCAATACTGTTGTCTCTGTGTGTGGATTAGAGCTGACACCAGAGCAACTGAGTCATGCTAAATGTAGTACAATCACAAGCTTTTGTTCCTGATCTAAAAACCCCACTGCCTTTTAGATTCATGGAAGAGACGGAGAGAGTGGGGAAACAAGGCTAAGAAATGGTAACAAATAAGTGGAGCGTTATTTCGTCGTATGAGCACAGCATTGCGACATCGCTAAAAACAACAGAGGGGATTAAAGTAACTGTGTAGTAAAGGCATGGTGCCCAAGTTTTTTGAAGTAGAATCAAATGCAAGTCTTTTTGGTCTGCTTTGATCATATCCATGTAAATCCATTTTCTGTGTGCTTGATGGGCAATTAAAAGGTAGCAATATGAGGAATGAATAAAAAAAATCCGCTCACAGGATAAAACAAAACTGAATTTCCACCTGATTTGACCACACCTTCTCCTTCTCATCACCTGGCTCTGCAAAATCTTTCTACAAATTTCTCTCTTTCTCACTCTCCCTCTCCTGGTACAGTGTTGGAGTTGTTTTTGGGGCCTGGCAGGACCTGGCAGGACAGACCCTGACCCGTCCTTTTGATGCTCGCCCACGGAAATGCCATCTGGCTGGTGTGAATGATTACCACAGCAACGGCCCGGTGACCTGCAGCCAGCAGGAACCAAGGTCACTCCACCTCAGCGCTTCGCACTTTCCTTGCCCTCTTTTCATCAGCCTGCAGGTGAATTATTCATCCTGTACAACTCGGAGACTCAAATCTACTGCACAAACACTAGTAAAAAAACACTGCACACTCAGTTTACTGATATATAATAACTTGTAATGAGAAAATAAATGTTTCAGTGTGAGCTGCTATAATAAACAGCTAGTAGATGTCCTCAGATATAGCAAGAAAAATGTTCTGTATGAGCTTAAATAAGGTGAGTGTACTGGTTTTACACTGCCAAAAACAGGCTCCAACCATGACTGAATGAGAAATAAGTTAACTAATTGGTTTCTGACACATGTAGCAGAGGATGTTACATTAAGCTACAGGCATGTTTGCAACCAGAGGCTTGTAAGACCGTTTGCCACAGCTGCTGTCGATAAGACAGTGTGATCAAACCATGCTAGCCCTGTCAAATATGAATAGTTTCGGTGTTAAACTAACTCTCTGTAAAGAACAAGAATAAATCACTTTTCAACACAGAACCCCACTTTCAATACGTGCATGTGTCTAATGCGCTATAACACATCAGCATTACATCTAAAACAATTATTACAACATACAACACTCTGACCGTTTCAAAAAACAAAAATATAAAGTTCAACAGAAAAGTCAAAGCACGCAACACTAGAAGTTGAAGTTGCTGAAAATCAAGCCAATGTATACATGTGACCTTATTACAACAATGTGAACTAATACATCTGTTGTCTCCAGGTGATTAGCAGTGTTTTACTTATGTTCTGCAACTACATACTATGTTAATGTCATCCATAACAACAAAAGAACAAGGAGGTAAACCTCAGCTGTTTTCATCCACCTCCCACCTATTGCTCATCAGTGGATTATTGGCCATTTTCATAAGATGACAATAATGTGTCTGCAGAACATTTCGGTACTACTACTTCATAGCAAATGGTATCAAAGGGACTCATTTTACATGAGGATGAGGTCATTCGAGGGAACACTGGCATGAATGAACACTTTTCTGCAGGTATCATGAATTTTTCTTAATATTAGTAGTTGTGTGTCTTACAATGATCACTGACTGGAGGCTAGCCTTTTTAATATAAACCACTACATCACTGCTCATGACACTAGGCAATGGCTTGGACATCCTTAAGGGCCAGCTCAGATTTAGCTCCCAGGCTACTCAGTCACATTTAATGAAAAACCTTGAATGCACACATCTATCATAAATGTTACCCTGCCCCCTGTGAAGCCGGGGTGAATCAAGATGAGAGCCCGCACACAGGAAGGCTACATGAAGCCGCAACGACAATGGCTCCCCTCGCCCCTCTGGATCTCAGCCTGGATGAGAGAGAGAGGGGGGAGAGAGAGAGGTCCAGCGGCCGGGAGCTGGAATAACACTCGGCCAAACACAAGACAACCGAGAGCCACCAGATCTGATTTCTCCTCGTCGGTAGGCTTTTCCGAAAGGACCCGGGCTGCCATGCTTCCTGTCATCTCTCATGTTACAGAGCATCAGTCAAACGGCGCAGACGGTGCCCTTGCGCCGGCCGAGGCTGATTTACAAACATTAGCGGGGAATACAATTACACAGCCCCCGCGGCCGAGCAGCCCTATGCGGCTTCAGGAGAGAGGAGAGCGGGGAGGAGAGAGGAGAGGACGAGGGGGGCGAGTGGACACTGAAAACAGCGTTTACCTTTTCTCAACCTTATTTCAGTGTTTGCGTTCAGAAACACAGACGTATGGCCTGTCAGCGAGGGGCTGTAGAAATTCAACTTTGAGCCCAGTGGTCGGAGCTATAGAGGCTGCGGACCTGCTGTTTAATGGGGCTGAGGAGGTTCACATGACGGCTGTGGTTCACATAAACCGCTCACCTGCCACATTCTCCACGCTGTCGGGCAGAAACATGTCGTGGCAGCCACATCAAAGCTGCCTTTTTATTTAACAACTAACCGCTTCCGTGTGACGACTTACGTTTCTAAATGTACAGTCTAAAAACACACACACACACATTATTTCTATCATAAAATGTCCGGACACGACGGCTAACGTCCTCGAAATAAACTTTCCTCATTGCACATAAAACTTCCCAACATGCAGTAAAAAATGGAAAAAGACAGAATTGTGCTGTAGCCTACTGAAAGATGCAGCAGCGACGCGACGGCCGTCGACACAAACCGCATAAAACACACGGCGGAAAAAAGTTACAGCCGACGTCCAAGAAGCGACATTCACGGGCGCATTAAAAGTTTCCGTACGTGTAAGTACGGCGATGCTGGTCGCGGAGTAAAGAGGAAAAAAGGCAGAAGAAAAGCAGAAAAGCTAACGCGTGTAAAGAGCAGTGCTGTCCGCGGTGCTGATCCCAGATCGGCGTGGCTAACAGAGGCTGTGCTGCTGCTCCGCGGTCGCTCCGCCGCTGATCAATGATTGAACTGAACAAAGGCAGAAGAGGGATCAATTTCTAATAACTATCAATGCAAACACCGCCAGCTTTCGCCTTACGTTCGCCCGAAAAACGAGGCGACACACGCCGGAGTGCAGCGGCGACACATACCGCTGTAAAAATAAGCCAAGAAAGGTGAGAATAGCACTAACCTGAAGCCGCCGTAGATCAAATTTCTTCCAATATTGAAACATCGATCCTACATCGGCGGCCATCTTGGGGGATATTGAGGAGATTTTTTTCAGCGGCTGCAATAAATATGTGGGCTGGATTCCCCCTCGTTAAACAACGTTTCCGATCACAGGTCCCACTTTGGGGAAAAAACAAAAAAGTAACGAACTGACTTTAACACGAGAGTCCACCGATATGTTTGACAAGTCTGCCAACATGGTTTTTGTAGAAGTAAGAAGGAAAAAAGAAAAGTAGTCAAATTTTGTTGTTGTTGATGTTGTTGTTGGCCAAGTGCCCGGGTGTGTGAAAAGTAAAAGAGCAAGAGCATCCGAGCCTCCGTCCTCGACATTAACTGGACAATTGCACTTGATTTTGCTTTGGCAAAGTTATCAATACTGACGTAAAGCCCGGGCTTGATCGATACCGTCTGGAAAAGGGAAGGAGATGATGTGTAGATTAGAGGAGTTTGGGGAATTTAGCCAAGCCTTTTTTTCCCTTCTTTCTTTGCGTGTTTATTACAGCAGCACACGGGACAACGCAATTAGAGGCAGCGACGGAAATGAGAATAAGCTGAATTATCGACATGTGTAGTCTATTATTAGAAACTCGTAGTCCACGTGTCCAGTTTTATGCAAATCAGACTAAATATTTGCATATTTAGCTGTTTGTCCAAAAATGTAAAGGAAGTTTTTACATAAATAGTGTAAATGCTGTAATGCTCCTCAAACTACATTCTTTAAATAATGTTTAAATAAAAGTTTACACTGCTTTTAAAACCCATTTACTATAGCTAGACATTATTATTCATAAAATAGTCCAAATTCTACATTTTATATGTTATGATCTTTTTATACTATATTTGGATTTTTGGCAGCATATACATGTTCAAAGCCAGTGTGCCTGCAGTGATTATTTTCTTTAATTGTGCACTCACATAGGCTAAAGAGAAAATAATATGATGATGCATAAATCATGCATGCAAAATAAGATAAATTGCAACAAAAAAAAAAAAGTCTCATAGTCCAAATATATGTTAATGATTTAGAGGTAGCAACAACATAAGCAGATGTAAACTGTCACATATTAGACTTGTCTGACTTAATCAAGCATGAGGGTGCTCTCTGTTTACTTAAAATAACTTGCTCCTCTGGTCAGGGAGCACAGGTAGGCTGCTGTACTGCTGCAACACTGGCGCTGGGTGCTCCCCCTGCTGACACTACAGTGTTAGAAGCAAGGTTGTGTGCAGATGAGCTTTGTGTGATTTCCTACATTAATTATAGCTTCACCACTGAGCAGAGGCATCAGTCAGAACCAATGGTTTCACCCACCTCCTGATCACCGTGCACCAGCCTCGCTGTGTACAGTAGCTCCTAGCTGGTACCCCTTATGAAAATCAGTCCAAGGTAGGAAATAATATTCTCGTGAGTCATATTCTTACCACCTCAGGGGACAATGACATATTTCTCTGCCATAAACAAACACCTAAGGGGAAAGTGAAGGAAGATTATTAAAAGTTTTCCTTATTGCACTTTATTTGTGGCTCCAGGGTGAGGCTAAAATGTTGGATTCGAATATGATAAGGAAGACAGTGATGTATCAGCAGACTGGTATGCTCAGATATACAGTGTTAGTTTTGCAATATGTTTTGTCCAAAATTAAATGTCTCTAATTAACATTTGAGTAAAAAGAAATCAAATGTATAATTCCACAAGAGAGGTGAAAGGAGCAGGGTCAGCTGGAGTGAGAACACTACAGTCCAGGACACTTCAGAAAGGACATATAGTATGTACCGTTTTCTCTGCTTAATCTTTAACCTTGCTTCCATGACCAATAGCACACTTTGCTCACACTATAATAAAAAAATTTTTTATTTTTTTTTAGTTCCAGCAGATGCAAGGAACACGGTGTTCTTGCTCAACAGGAATGTAGAGCACTCAGGCTCTGTGGGGACCCAGGTGGGACTTAAACCCACAATCTCCACACCTCCAGATGCTGATGCTTCGTCTGTCAGGTCCCTGGATCCACATTCAACCTTATGAAAAAGAAAAAAAAAATTCGCTGAATATCATGGCCTCAATCAGTTCTGTACTTCTGAATATAAACTTGACCTCACATTCACCGCTAAGGGCCTCTTCCGCTAACCTTGTCACCCCGTTCAAATTAATACGTTATTCTGAAAAAGCTTAATCTAAAAAAGTAATGTGCGATTACTTAAAATGAGCACTGTGCGCACAGAGGGGAAATTATCCAAGAGAAAGAAAATGATTGTTTTGATGAGGTTACTGAATGAGGGATTTGAAATGACTGTGTTTCTCTGGAAATGCTGACATATATTTAATGAAATGGCATATTGTTGAGGAGTGATCGCAGCTTCTTTGAGCGTGTTTGAAGATTTTATGAAAAGAAAAATCATCACCAAAAGCACAGCTGTGCCCTGCCCTGCTTAGTTTGTAATCTATAGCAGCTATAGTTATTATAGGAAGGGGAGAGTATGATCAAGTATATAGCTGGAATAAATCAGAAACAAGTCTCTACATGTGTGTGTGTTTGTGTTGGGGGGGTCATTCACTCAGCGTTCACTTAGTGTGAACGCATAAAATATTGGAGCTTTTTTCTTTCAACACTGGAAGGGGGAGGGTCAAGTGTAACGCCTTGACCCCACCTTTGTTTTTCAGCTCTTTTCCTTGTTTAAATGTGTCATACATAACTACATAACACCTCACTAATTATTTCATATACATTTTTAAAATATCAAATATATATATATAGATAGATTTGTTGTCATTTTTTTCCTTATCAGGATGATTATCTTTAATACAGTGCTTTATGTCAATGAAACCTTGTTGATTTAATGGCGATATTAGGCATTTCTGAGATTTTTCCGTGTTAATTTGTTAAATTTAGTTTTTTAAAAAGGTTCTAAATCTATTTAATTGTATCTATTTGTCATGTATTACACTTGATCCCACCTGCAGGGTCAAATGTAATCTTAAAAATAAAATACAGTAAACTTGTATGATGTAGGCACTTTGTTAGATACAGTTAAAGAAGAGTGAAAAGTGTTACGTTTGACTTCACTCTCTTAAAATTCTTATACAGTACGTAGTGTTTTATTAGACCCATGATGTTAATCACCAGTAGGACAGAGGTTTTCATTTTTTAACAGAGCTTTCAATTACCTTAGCAGCCCGACTCTAGGTTTGGCATCATCGTAATGTGTGTAAATGTTTTACGATTTCTTTCATTACTGTTTACCTTCGGTTACAAGTTAAACTAACTAATAAGTGACTTCAAACAACGATGCCCTACAATGTGACAGATCTGTTTTAACTGAGGATATGCTCACAAATAACAGTATGATATTACAACTCCAAGCAGAAACATTTATCCCCATCAAAGTATTGTTTCTAATGAGAACCTGAAGTCAGCACTGCTACAGACGAGCCCACACTTTTGCTGGCATTGTGATATAGACAACAGGGCTAAGACCCAGTGTGTTATACAGCCAATCATATCATGTTTTGTTTTTCATTATCCTCACAAATACAGGTAATGTGATGTGTGTCTGACCCACCACAATGTAAAGATGCATCTATTCTTTGACTTTATTAAAAATAATATTTGGCTGGGTGGACTTTATAAAACACTATTACAATATTAATTAGAATATGTGATAATGTCTTATAATTTCTATGATAAAATCATTTTTATTTTTCTTGTTTTTTTATTTTTCTTCTCATGATGCTGATGAGTTCCCATGTTCCAGCTTTTATTGAAACAAAACCTACAGTACAGTAAGGGAATTTCATTATGTGAATATTTATACAACTAGGTGTTTCTTTCAAATCCGATGGGACAACAAATGTACACACAACAGGGAGATGATACACTGTTGGTAGCAGAGATGTGGAATGCTGTGGGTTGATAGCACTACCTACTGGACACAATGGGTAAGTAAATGGTCACAGAAATAAACAGAGGTGGCAGCAGTACACAGACTATAGTAAAAGTGCAAAAAGTACTCCACTACAAGTGGAAATACCACTTCAGATTATTTACTTGAGTTGAAGTACTTGCAAGTACATGCAAACAGAAAGTTCGGAGTATTTCTAAAGTGAATTTGATGCTGTTAAAAACACTAATGTACAAGTTTAGTCCAGATTTGTCTGACAAACTTTCAAAATAAAGCAAACTTCTTTTTTCTAGTAATTAATAAAAAAATAATGGTAAAAGATTTGTATTACTATAGAGAGTTGGAGTGAAACAAAACAGCAGCTGCTAAACATGGAACTGATTTTAACCACTTTATGTACTGACAGCTTGTTCATTTATAATAATACTACACCATTTACTGCCTAATTATATTTTAAATTGACATATACGTACATCGGCAAAGTAACTAATAGCGAAAGCAGCATAAATGTAAAAGAAAACATTAGACAAAATGGAAATACTCCAGCAGAGAACAAATACCTCAGAATAGTACTTAAGTACAGTACTCAAGTAAATATAGTAAGTTACTTACCACCTCCCCTCCACATGTGATGAAAATGTAGTTGCCACTGTTAATGCTTCAGTACACGTTTTAAAAATCTGTCACTTCTTGCTGGTTGTGAGAACTTGAAGCATTTGCCACTATTTCTGGTCAGCCCTAAGAGTCTCTGCACATCAAACATTTTGACGTGTGAAATCAGGGAAAGCACAGATGGGACTGATGAACATTAATGATGTAGGGGTTCCAGCGAGTCGAGCCTGTGAGCCATTAAACACAACAGGACCCTGTACCTGGAACATGTAATTGCAGTGCAGCCATAATTGAGGTTATTAATTGAACCTGTGCTTTTCATGCTGCCACACGTCAAAATACCTGCAGTGAAAGAGTCACGTGAACGTGTTTGACACTATTTCAGGAAAACAAGTGGAGGAGTAAACAGCTGTTAAATTAAATTAACACATAATGACTCAAAATTACAATTATCTCCATAAAAGCTACAAACAGCTCCATTCAAGTGACCCTGTGCAGCATTTGTCTGCAGCCATGCAATCGATTAAAGGGCCAGTTCACCCAAAATGTATTATATTATTATTATTATGTCATTTGGGTGAAACCACTCATTTAATTAAATTCAGTCTATAGACATATGTAAATAATTGTTCATTTCCAAAGTTTAATTGTTGTCACTGTAAAGTTAATTGCAGGTGATTATGTGCATTAGAGATTTTCGTTTTTCACATTACCCTTGATGGACCACAACCTGTGGAAGTGAAAACAATCATTTTTTTGTTTTGCGTGGAGGTGGATTTTAAAATGCTCATTATCAGCGTGATGCTGAGATTAAGGTTGTGGACTGTAGTGTTGTGTTGTATTATATTGTATTATGTTGCGTTCATGCCTGCATTGGTTTAACTATAAATCAAAGTAAACAACAAATATGCAGGTATTAACACAGGACTATGTTGACAAAGTTAATATTTTTTAAATTCACATAAGTTGTTAAACACACAAAACCAAGAGATCTGTGAAGCTACGTAACATTGTCTGAACCAGTTCAGTCTCACAAATGGAGAACTACAGTCTGACACTGTTGTTCAGAGAAAAACTGAACAGCATTGTTTCCCACTAACATTTTCCACAGCATGACTATGACCCACTGTTTACGATCAAGTCTTATTAGGGCTCAAAAAGCTTTAGCTAACAGTTCTGCTTATTGTGCTACCAAGAAACAGCTCTCATCAGTGCATAGCTTTGGCCCTTTTGGGACACTAATAGGACAGCTGGGTGATGGATCCCATCAAGAACAACTGTCAGTCCCAAACACAACAGCCTCGTCCTGAGCCAAAGCTATGTCCTATTGTTATTCTTGGGTCACAGTAATGGGGTATGTGTTTGGCTATTGTCCCTAAATCTTATGAACTCTGGCAATGGTAGCTGGGGGCAGTGATGGAATAGCCCTCTTTACCTGGGTCTCTGCCTAAAGAAGGCATGGAGTATTTATAGCCCATAAGCATGCACAATTACAGAATGGAGAGGGGTCAGTATATTTACCCCTTGTTTTGTGTGCTGCTTCATCGTAAAGCGCCAAGGATCCTGCTTAGTCCTCATCCAGCTACCACTGAAATATGGTGAGTAGGCACAGATTTCATTGCCGTTGTATTTAATCCTTTATTCGATATCATGAGACCATAAGGAGACTTTCTGTTTCTGCTGCATGTTATTGTGTCTATGTACAGTAGTGTTACATATGTAATACAAATGTACAGTATAGTGTTATTCATTGATGAATTATACATCATGCTCTGCTCACAGCAATGATAATGAATCAATACACTTCACATCAAAATGCTTAATGGTACTGAATAAAGAATAACATTAACGTCAATAGGACAGCTCTGCAGTCGTCCTATTGATGACTTATTGATTTTGTCCACTCAGGCTGATGAGTTTTCTTCTAAAAACTATATGTGTTAGTTTTACCATGGAGAGGAGAGGAGAGAAGAGGTGATGAAAAAGGAGAGGAGAAAGGGAGGGAAAAGAGGGGAGAGAGGGAGATGAGAAGATGGAAGTGAGGGAGGAAAATTGGATAATAAGGAGAGGAGGAAAAAGGAAGAAAGGTGGGATTAGAGGAGAGGGAGGCATTCAACAATGAGATAGGAGGATGAGAAAACAGAGAAAATAGATTTGCAGAAAGGACAGGAAAGAGGAGAAAAGAGGGGGACAGAGAGAAGGAAATGACACAAGGGAATGAGAAGAGCAACAGGTGCAGGCTACAAACAAGTCAAGAATAATTTCATGTATTGTTTTGAACAACAGCGTCTCTGTTGGCCCCCTCAGTGATCTATCACCGGGCAGCACTCTGGCTCATGTCCCGTGACTGCGTGAATCCCCCTAAAACAAAATAAAGGCATGGAATAAACGAAGCACTGAGTACTAGAGGTCCCGTCCCTGAGATAAACAAGAGGTCGAGAGCTAATCCACAACAGGGGTTAGGCAGCAGCTGCCCGAGAGGCCCCCGAATCCAAGCAATGTGATGTCATCACGCTGTGTCTCATTCCTCGCCTCTGAGGGATTTCTGATCAATCCTGTCATCACCCAGGCCCTATAGAATTATCCCTAGTGCGAGTCTGGGACTGTGAGGGTGGAGGCAGCAGACCACACCCTCCCCAGACTTCAGTGTGTGTTCTCACAAAACTGACTGGCTTGAGTAAATATTTCCACAACAAACTGACAGTGTTTGTAATCCTTCCTAATGAAATGCATGCTGCGGTATAAAGCTTGCTTAGTGTGCAATTAATGCCCCCTCCCCAACACACACACACACACTGTAAGTTTGTTGATCATTGGCTTGTTATCATAAACGCATGTGTCCCAGTAAAACCGATAATGAGTGAAGCTGAAGCAGAGACTCAGGTGGTGATTGTGTCATTAGTATCGGATCTAATTAGAGCGTCATTGTCGAATCCTGCAGGCACCCAAGAAAGCGAAGAAGAGAGCCGAGGGGGGCAGCTCCAATGTGTTCTCCATGTTTGAACAGGCCCAGATCCAGGAGTTCAAAGAAGTCAGTGCTTTGGCAAATGTTTTCTTTCGCATTGAGCTTGAGTGAGTTTGTTGTGTGCTGAATGTTTTACTGTGCATACTGAAGAATCAGTGCGCAATAAAACCTCCGCAGGCTTTCACTATCATGGACCAAAACAGAGACGGCTTCATTGACAAGAACGACCTGAGAGACACGTTTGCAGCATTAGGTAGGACCACCCGCGTGCCTGCCGATGCAAATGTGCCTCTTCTGTGCTGTGAGGGTTTCACATGGATTGGCAGAGAGCTGTTTTGATAATCATGTGATCATTTATAGAATTTCCCAAGCAAAAAATGCCAAACATGAACTGGTTGAAGTTTCACATCTTCTGCACCACTAAACTTTAGGTTTTGGACTGTCACATTATGTTTTTGAATTTATTCTTCACAATTGATCAAACAATTAATCAATAAGCAGAATACTCAATAATGAAAAGCTCTAAAGCAAGTTTCGTCCTGCTCTAGGTCGTTTAAATGTCAAGCAAGAGGAGATAGATGAGATGCTGAAAGAGGCACCAGGTCCAATTAATTTCACAGTCTTTCTCACCATGTTTGGAGAGAAACTCAAAGGTGAGGAGAGGTTCTGTACAGTATGTAACGAAGAACTAAAAAACAAATTCAATGCCAGGGCAATTTCTTGGAAAACGATGTTTAAATATTAGATCAGCTCAGAGCTGCCACGGTTCATCTTCAGGTGCTGACCCAGAGGAGACCATCCTCAACGCTTTCAAAGTGTTTGATCCTGAGGGGAAAGGAACTTTAAAGAAAGACTTGTGAGTAACTTCCTTGAACGCTGATGTTTAGTGAGCTGAATGTGTCCAGTCTGCTCATCATCACTGCTTGTCTTTACAGTGTGACAGAGATGCTCACGACCCAGGCAGACAGGTTCTCCCCTGAAGAGGTAAGAGCTCCACCTGTGACACCATTCCATCACATAGTGGAGTTTTTTTTTTTAATTTCGATCAGAACTATGATAATTTGTTTTGACTTCTTGGCCATAGATGGAGCAGATGTTTGCAGCATTTCCCCCAGATGTAGCAGGAAACCTAGACTACAAGAACTTGGTGTATGTCATCACACACGGTGAAGAAAAAGATCAGGAATAGAGGTGTTCTTCCTGACATTTCCCTCGACATCAGCTGGACATGTTTGCACCAAGATACATCATGCATCACTAAGACTAAAGCTAAAATAAATATGTTCACATTTCAGCTTTAGATTTGCATTTCAATTAATTAACAAGTCATTATGTATTAATCCTATATGGAAAGATACTATTACACGTGATATGTAATGGATGAAATAAAAAGTATGAGAGTGAAAAGAACATGTTTAATATGTTCTGGTATGAGATATTTTTGTGGAATCACTAAGGTAAATGAGGGATGACTGAACTGGAAGCATCACTGAAGAAGATATCTGCTGACATGTATGTTGACACTAAATGCAGCTTATTTGAACTGCTTTATGGGGGCAGGGAAAGAAAGACGTGTATATGTTTCAGTAGTGATATGTAATTAGGTGAACAAAGTCATGTGACTGCACAGCAGTGGACTAAAGAAGTGTGTGCTGGAGCTCAGCTGCTACAAGATACAATATCAGAGGTCTCTGTCTAGCACAAGTACGAACACGAAGCGTTCAAACCTCACTCCCATGTTCATTAAATGAATTTAATGTCAATATTGTGTCAATATATATAATGTCAATCACAATATTTGTCTCTACCATGTATTGAGCCACGTAACAAGGTTGTAGAATCATCTAAGACACCAGCTCACTGTAAACTAGGAAACATTGTCAATACACTTTGAATCATCTGTACAAATTGCATCATATGTTAAAAGACATTTTCTTATTTACATCGAATGAATATTATTATTGCTATTTTGTTCCTATAGGTCGTGTATTGACTACATTTAAAAGACTGCTGGGTTAAAATAATAACCAAACCTTAAACCTCTGAGTCACTATGGGACACAACACATGCTGGACTGATTTGACCCAAATGCTGGATTTTACTTTTTAAACCATAATGCTGGGTTGTTCACATCACAACCTAGTAAGTCAAATTACATATATTGCTGAATTAAACATTATCCACACATAATTTATACTACTACTAATAATAATAATAATTATAAAGTCATTACTGTTTTTATTATTTATCATATAACTTCACAAAACCAGACAAACATATTATACAGAAGAGGCCACTGAGCCTGTATATTTAATAACACTTTCCAAATTCTTCGCAAAAACAAGGCATCATGTAAGATTAGCTAGATGCTACTTAATAAAACACATTCTCATTGTATTTTACATAGAAGATCTAAACCGATCTTATATTTATTCTTATGATGACGCTCATCGAAAATGACCTAGATGTTTTTTCACTTCACATACATATGCGTTATAAAGCAAAGTTAGACAAAAAAAACAGGGAACTTAAAAAAATAAGTTGTACTTTCCTAAACAGACTCTGTACTCTGTGACAGTTCAGCGCAGCCACACTTCAGATGATGATTGAAAAGGGAAACTACCTCCTTTGACTAGTCCACTCGTAGCCTTTTTTTTTTTTTGTCTGGGCGAACTTTCCTCATCTCATCTTTCATAAAAAAATAAACATCAGCTTTAACTAGACAACATATTGCACAACTCACACACAAGCACAAGCGGCGGATGTGGTTTGAACGCTTCGTCTTTCTAAACACCTCTGATTATGTCTCTCTCAGTTTGGGAGTCACAGCCCCACATTTTGTTCCATTTCCACTTTGACAACTGAGTGGGACATAAACAGAAGACCTAACCAGGCGATTAGTCAAATCTTTGATTTTCCTCTTAACTGTCTAATCGGAAGCTGCGAATCTGATGCTAACTTCTGTCATGAAAGTAACTGGTTTCTGCAGTTTATAGATACTAACGTTAGATAGGTAGATGAACTAATCTCAAACTCTCCCTCAACCTGGTTAAATTAGGTTAAACAGTCTTTCTCCATCCAATACACTAGGGGGCAGCAGTAGAGCAGTAACAGCAGCCTCCTTGAAGCTGCTGGGTAGCTGTACAAGGTGCGGCGGTGAAAAACAGAGACGGGACAATCGCTAGCTAACGGCTAGTGCGGTTGACGGTTATTTTCTAGTCCCCGTTTTCAGTTAAAGACAATTTGGATGTGGATTTTTTAATACCGTGATGTTTAAGTAGCGTATCTGAGCGTTCAAAGTGTCAACGAGCGGTTCAGTAGAAACAGGGGCACCGCAACATCTTTAGCCTCAACCGGAAAATAAACGAAGCTAACATTAGGTAGCTAATGCTAGGATAGCTAGCGGGCTAGCTTTCACAAGCCAAGACCTAGATTTGACTGAGTCGTTTTTTATTAACGCAAACGTTGCAATGGCTGATGTTGACAAGCTTAACATAGACAGTATCATCCAACGTCTTTTAGAAGGTAAGAAAATGCTGAAATATTAGCTATAAAACACTGCTTCGCTTATTTGAATGCTGTTGTGACATAGGGTTATCGCTAGCTTGTTCTTGCTTTTAAAATAACTAGGTAACTGTTAGCTAGCCGTTTGAGCTAGTTAACATTGTATGTTTTTATTTTGTTAGCTTAACCGTCAGTCTTCCCCTTGTTTGTGTCTTGGTTTAAATTGTTAGTGTGTCTGAAGGGCACTCAACGATATGTATAAATTACAAAATACGTTACAAACACTGCGCATTCCGGTGCAGTAAATATCTTACTGTATGTTCACCTTTGGTCTCACACAGCCTCCACAAAGAGCCACTGCAGCAGGCATTGTAAACTAAGCTGTAATCTTGTTATCAGCTGTTGCAATTTTACTGGTGTATATATTTATTTTTTCAGTCAGAGGAGCAAAGCCTGGCAAGAACGTGCAGCTGCAGGAGAATGAGATCCGTGGATTGTGCCTCAAATCCAGGGAGATCTTTCTCAGTCAACCCATTCTTCTGGAGCTGGAGGCCCCTCTCAAGATTTGTGGTAAGTAACGTTTGTATGGATATGTGTATCTACCAGAAAATAATGGATCACCAATTAACTAATATCATTATAGTCTTCTCAGGTACATTTCTTGCTTCATTTATGACTCAAAAAACAACTAATACTGTATGTGCATTCTTTTGTCTATGTCTTGTAGGTGACATCCACGGGCAATACTATGATCTGCTGAGGCTGTTTGAGTATGGAGGTTTCCCTCCAGAGAGCAACTACCTGTTTCTGGGAGACTATGTGGACAGGGGGAAGCAGTCTCTGGAAACCATCTGTCTTCTGCTGGCCTACAAAATCAAATACCCCGAGAATTTCTTCCTGCTGAGGGGAAACCACGAGTGTGCTTCAATCAACAGAATATATGGTTTCTATGATGAGTGTAAGTAACGTTCACTAAATTTAATCACTAATGTCATAATATCCCAAAAAGGTTATTCAGTGGCGGGGTGGGGGTGAAACGTCTTCAAGAAACTAAAACGAGTCCAGTTGCCACTGAATAACCTTTTTTGGGATAACCATGACCTGGATGACTGAGAATCTTCACAGACATTAATGTCATAATACTTTTGTTTTAATGGACTGTGTAGTTTGTGGCTGAATGAGCTGTGTGGGAGTTATACACATGTGACAACAGTGGAAGAAGTGTTTCTATTATGAATTGAAATTTGTTGTCTAAATGTTTTAGGCAAAAGAAGGTACAACATCAAACTCTGGAAGACCTTCACAGATTGTTTTAACTGCCTCCCAATTGCTGCAATTGTTGATGAGAAGATCTTTTGCTGCCATGGAGGTGAGTGCAAAATTTTATATTTCTTAATATAATATTTATGTCCATGAAGTCTACTGTGGTTTGTTTATATAGAATGTCCAAAGTACACTTTGACATCAGGATTTTATTTTTTGCCTGATTACCGCCAGGGCGGTTGAATCAAGAATTCACTTAAAGAAAAGCTGTCTGACAAAGTAAAGCACACTGATCTCAAAAAGCAACACACCATTGCATGATCTAAAGGAATTCAAGAACAGATGAGAAACAAAGTAATTGACATGTATCAAGCTGGAAACAGTTACAAAGCCATTTGTAAGCGTGTTGCTTTGGGACTCCAGCGAACCACAGTGAGAGACATTGTCCACAAGTAGAGAAAACATGGAACGGCGGTGAACCTTTCTAGGAGTAGCCTGTCTACCAAAATTGCTCCAAGATCACAATGACGACTTATCCAGGAGATCGTAAAAGAACCCAGAACAACATCTAAAGAACTGCAGGCCTAACTTCCCTTAGTAAAGGTTCGTGATTCAACAATAAGAAAGAGACAGGGGAAAAAATGGCGTCCATGGCAGAGTTCCAAGGCGAAAGCCACTGCTGAACAAAAAGAACATAAAGGCTCGTCTTAAATTTGCCAAAAATCACCTTGATTATCCCTAAGACTTTTCGGCAAGTATTCTGTGGACTGATGAGACAAAAGTTGAACTTTTTGGAAGGTTTGAATCCTGTTACATCTGATGTAAAAGTCACACAGCATTTCATAAAAAGAACATCATACCAGCAGTCAAACATGGCGGTAGTGTAATGGTCTGGGGCTGCTTTGCACCATCAGGACCTGGATGACTTGTCTTAATTGATGGAATCGTGAATCCTGCACTCTACCAGAAAATCCTGAAGGATTTCAGCTGGTGACCTAAAGCTCAAAAGCACTCGGGTTATGCAGCAGGACAATGATCCAAAACACACCAGAAAGTCCACCTCTGAATGGCTTAAAAACAACAAAATTAGGGTTTTGGGGTGGCCTGGTCAAAGTCCGGACTTAAATGCTTTGGGATGACCTTAAACAGGCCGTTCAGGTGCAAAAAACCCTCCAATGTGGCCGAATGAAACAATTTTGCAAAGAAGAGTGGATCAAAATTCCTTCACAGCGATGTGAAAGACTCATTGTCAGTTATCTCAAACGCTCGATTGCAGTTGTTGCTGCCAAGGGGGAGACAACCAGTTATTAGGTTTATGGGGTAATTAGTGTATGTTTTCACATATGGCCAGGCAGGTTTGGACAACTTTTTTCCCTTAATACATGAAATCATTTAAAACTGTATTTTGTATTTACTCTGGTTATCTTTGTGTAATATTACAATTTGTTAAATAATCTGAATAATTTAATTGTGACAAATATGCAAAAAAAAAAAAAAGAATCAGGATGAAGGCAAATACTTTTTCACAGCACTGTAGGCCTCACCTGTGTGTACAAGGTATTCTCACATCCAGTTTGTACTTTTTTGCTGTTCCATTTAGGACTGTCGCCCGACCTTCAGTCCATGGAGCAGATTAGACGCATCATGCGGCCCACTGATGTGCCTGACCAGGGTCTTCTGTGTGATTTGCTTTGGTCTGATCCAGACAAGGATGTTTTGGGCTGGGGAGAAAACGACAGAGGTGTATCATTCACCTTTGGCTCAGAGGTGGTGGCAAAGTTCCTGCATAAGCACGATTTGGATCTGATCTGTCGTGCTCATCAGGTAAACAACAGAGAGAAATGTGGCTTTGTGCTGTACTGATCACTGAGTACACACTGTTTGTTAGCGTTTGTCTTGTTTTACTAGAAAGAAAACGAGTGTGTAGAGAGATTAAAATTCATTGATAAGAAGAAAAGGAAGCATCATAGGAAAAATCTGAAATTACATGATTTTATGAGGCAGACATATTTCTGCTTTTGTTAATTACCTTGCAAACCCTCCGACTGATCTTGTGACCCCTTGTAGCACTAGACTCTATCTGAGGCCTTTCACATTCAGCCTCAGGTACCATCAGTTAAATGAGAGCATACATAAGTGTGTAAACCTGTCTTTTCTACTGTTGTCTGGTTTGCAGGTTGTTGAGGATGGCTATGAATTTTTCGCAAAAAGACAGCTTGTCACTTTGTTCTCTGCACCTAACTATTGTGGGGAGTTTGACAATGCTGGTGCTATGATGAGTGTGGATGAGACCCTCATGTGCTCTTTTCAGGTGAGGTGTCATTGCTTGTGCATCAAGTATTTTCAGGGTTCTTACGGGCGCCTGAAATCCTTGAAAATACTTGGATTTTAATGTTGTGGTAGAAAAGTGCTTGAAACTGTAACTGTACTTGTTTCACAACAAATATCTATCTGAATTAATAGTTCGCCGATTAGACGGATAAATAAAATAAAAAGTCGGGAAGCGTAAAATGTAAACTGCTCCTGGGCCTCGCGTGTGATCGGTCAGTCTATGTCAATGTGTGACCCCGCCCCCCGAAGACAAGAGTTGAAGATAACTGCACCAACATGCCGGGAGGTTACCGTTTGAATGTGTGTTGGCTGGAATATTACAAATACAAATTAAGACGAGGACCAAATCCACGAGCGGCCTCCTGCAACGTCTGCAGAAAGGATTTGAAGCTTTTCACAATGAGGGAGTCTGCGCTGTCGAGTCACATGAAAGGTAAGTGCTAGCAGACAGTTTTCAAGTAGTCACATATTACGCTATAACGCTAATTTGTTAATGTGCTCCATTAGCTAGCGAATTCACGGGTTACATTATTGAGATGCACTATGTGTGATGTAATATGGCAACGCTAGTATGGTCAGTTATGGAAAAAGTCATCGCCTAATTAGCACAATTGACAATGTGTATGTAATTGTAATGGACGCTGTGAGAAAATAACGAAAGGGAGGGAGCGAGGAATAGTGAGTAAAAAGCACCCTAAAGGTGTTTAGAACCACAAATGACCTTTCTTTGGTCGTTTCTTGTTTTGTTTTTTTATGTCACAATTCAAACGCTCCTCCTTTATCCGGGCTTGGAGCCAGCAAAAGTGACCCAAAAGAGACACTCTGGGGAAGTTTATTATTTATTTATTAGTTAATAAATTTATTTTTTGTTTAGTTTTCTTACGTCTGGTTTGGTTTTTAACCTTGTAATCCGCTTTGGAGCCTACCGCCAGCGGCGGCTTTGCGGATGCGCGAATCACTTACAGTCTAGTGAGTGCTTTGTGACGGGGGAGGTGCCCACGGCAGCGCTCGCTGAGAACAGTAGAAAGCAATATGTGCTTTGACGACTCCAAAAGTCGCCAACAAGACCAGAAAAAGTAGCTAGATTTGTTGCTAGTCGCTTTTTTGAAAAGAAGTTGCTAGAGAGGTCAGAAAAGTCGCTAAATATAGCGACAAAGTCGCTAAGTTGGCAACACTGGCTAGACAGTAGCAAAGCTGTTTATCAACCAAAGAGGAAAATACTATCATGACTTTTAATTTTAATGTGTTTCGCAATCTGCAGCATCTGCACCGTGTTTAGAGGCCATGATTCTTGTTATTTAACGTGCAGTGTGTGTGTAAGGGTGGTACTTGCTGTGATAGGATACCCTGTGGAAATTTAAATAAAAATAAATGACCTAAAGGCTGCATGTTCATATGAGGGAGATGAATAATATATTTTAATTTTTTCTTTGGAAGAATATCGGACAGGTGCTTGTGCATTGTCAAAGTCTTCTGCCTTGAAATAAATTGACAGCAGAGTCTGCCAATCAGTGCTACTCTCCATGCCGGTCTCTACTCGATGTCATGTTATTAACACAGAGATTAAACACTTTTAAAGATAATAGGACTTCTACAATAACACATACAGCAACACAGTTAGGCATCTTGTTGATAGTTGTATTGAGAATGAATTTTTTTTTTTTTATAACATTTTCCTCCCTTATCCGATATATAGGAATCTCAAGATCTCATGAGAAGACCTATGAATCCAGGTCCTGCAGTGGGGAATTTTTTTCTAGCGGAGAAGCAACACCTCAAATACCACAGCTACATCCACATCAATGACCAGCAGTGTAAAGAGTAATGGTAGAGCCAGTGGAGTTGCTACCTTTTCCCCCTTTTTTAACCGAAGGGGAAAAGGACACTTATGTCAACCTAAGCTGATTTGTGTTTATTTGCACAACAGTTTGCTAATGTTATTTGAAAAATGCATTTTGAGTTTATGCACTATATACAGTGGAGATCAAAATTAGAGAACAACCTACAATTTCCTAAATGCCAAGGTCAATACATAGTCCTATTTGGAAATTATTCAAACATGAGTAAAAGAGCAGTATTTTAAGCATATGTCATGAGTTACACATATTCTGAAGCACAGTATAAGAAACTTAAATGAGATATTTGAAAAAGAACACTGATCAAAATTAGAGAACACTTTCCAATACCTCCCAGTTATTGGTGTTAATCTGTCACTGTTGCTAATTTCTTTAATTGTCTGACAAACCTTATTTAACTGGCAACCTTAATTTCCAGGCAACCTTAATTTCCAGTTTTCACTGACTAAAGTGACTAAACCATCTGGCAGCAGGCTGTCCAGATCAAGGCCTAAGGGATGACCCTATCAGCCATAGCAAGAGAAGTTGGTTGTTCCAAATCTGTGATTTCTAGAGTATTGCACCTTTACAATGACACAAACTCATTCAAGTCCCCCAGGAAGGCTGGTCATCCACAAAAGACAAATGCAAGAGAGGACAGGATAATGTGGAGAATGTCATTGGGCAGTCGTTTTAACACTGCAGCTGGAATTGCTCAGCGTTGAATGGGGTAAGGGTCTGTTTGTCACACAGCGTCTCTACGTTTAAGAGCATTTGGACTGAAAGCCTACTCTGCAGTGACCAAACCTCTCATAAGCAGGAAGAATTGGAAGGCTAGACTAACCTTTGCTGAGGAGCATGTTGTGTGGGCAGAGGA